>CM019756.1:16606910-17206910 GCA_009761765.1 Phenacoccus solenopsis
CTCCGGAGTCCCTCCCATTATATGAGTAATTGATGAAAACATCGAATGGCCACATTATGTTTACTGTTGATAATTAGTTGATACATTAGGAAATACGTATTATTTTACCTAGGATGTTTTGCGTGTATTGTACGTTTTTCTGTAATCGGGGGAAGCGATTGTGTTGACTAACGGACACGATTATTGAATTTTTGGTATACGGCGGTTGCGTGGGAGGAAGGAAGGAAGGAAGGAAGGAAGGAAGGAAGGAAGGTAGGTGGGTAGGATGAAAGCTTTGGAGTTCGCCAACATTTCAGGATGAAACATCGCTGCGATGAATACGACGGGAAATTATAGGATTGCAGAAATCGCCAAGGTAAGGTACTCGTATTATTAGCATTGATCACATGCCGTCGAGAATGCAGCTCAATGTACATACATAGCACGCGGATACATCTCGGTTATCTTTTCCGGGTACGTTGTATTTTATTGTTATTTTTGTTCTCGGTTTAGCGTTTTACTTTTTTTCAGCGCTCAACCGCCTTGTTGGATGGTTGGATGGAGGTGGTGGTTGGCTTATAAGCGCTATGCGCTATCGTCTATATGTGGACGAATATGTGTAGACAATTTAATATTTCATTTTATTGCGTTAAGATGACCCGGAGGTTCGGTATACCGCCACTTCGGAGGCCGGAGCAGTCCATTTTCAGGTGCAGAATAGCGGGTCCTGTGCGGTTTGTAGGTCTTGTATGTAGGCATCTCGTATATCGAAGACGCGATTCGATAGGCATATGGCTGTTGACGTAGAGTCGTGATCGCGACCGCATGCACCAAAGCTGGATGTCGAACCCCATGTCTGCCAACATTGGAATAATGATGTTGCGATTTGCGCTACTACGCTTCGGTGGCGCATATGCAAGGAGGTCGCGATCGTCTTTATGTGAGACATACCCGCGTAACGTGTCTTCAGTGTAGAGGTTAGGTCTTATGAAGGTTACAGTTGGCATTTTTTTTCTTTTTTAGAAGACGCTGTTTATTGGTACGTGCGGCTTGTCATGTACCTACCCCGAAGAGACGCTAGCAGCGTGCGTCTGGAAATTTTTTCTCATTCGAGTACCATACTTGAAGCTAGACAAATTGAGAGGTAGCGTCTACGGAACCGCACAGATGAATACAGTTTCTGGACTTATAGGGGGCTCCGGCAGCATGCGTGCCCATAAGCGGGGAAGCGTGCGACTCCGCTGGTCTGTTTACAGCCACTAGGGTCATGTGCGCGGAGACACACTCGGCAATGTCTCTCTAAATTTCTCTCTTTCAGCGACCCTTACACAGTAGCTCGTAGCCTCCGGAGTCCCTCCCATTATATGAGTAATTGATGAAAACATCGAATGGCCACATTATGTTTACTGTTGATAATTAGTTGATACATTAGGAAATACGTATTATTTTACCTAGGATGTTTTGCGTGTATTGTACGTTTTTCTGTAATCGGGGGAAGCGATTGTGTTGACTAACGGACACGATTATTGAATTTTTGGTATACGGCGGTTGCGTGGAGGAAGGAAGGAAGGAAGGAAGGAAGGAAGGAAGGAAGGTAGGTGGGTAGGATGAAAGCTTTGGAGTTCGCCAACATTTCAGGATGAAACATCGCTGCGATGAATACGACGGGAAATTATAGGATTGCAGAAATCGCCAAGGTAAGGTACTCGTATTATTAGCATTGATCACATGCCGTCGAGAATGCAGCTCAATGTACATACATAGCACGCGGATACATCTCGGTTATCTTTTCCGGGTACGTTGTATTTTATTGTTATTTTTGTTCTCGGTTTAGCGTTTTACTTTTTTTCAGCGCTCAACCGCCTTGTTGGATGGTTGGATGGAGGTGGTGGTTGGCTTATAAGCGCTATGCGCTATCGTCTATATGTGGACGAATATGTGTAGACAATTTAATATTTCATTTTATTGCGTTAAGATGACCCGGAGGTTCGGTATACCGCCACTTCGGAGGCCGGAGCAGTCCATTTTCAGGTGCAGAATAGCGGGTCCTGTGCGGTTTGTAGGTCTTGTATGTAGGCATCTCGTATATCGAAGACGCGATTCGATAGGCATATGGCTGTTGACGTAGAGTCGTGATCGCGACCGCATGCACCAAAGCTGGATGTCGAACCCCATGTCTGCCAACATTGGAATAATGATGTTGCGATTTGCGCTACTACGCTTCGGTGGCGCATATGCAAGGAGGTCGCGATCGTCTTTATGTGAGACATACCCGCGTAACGTGTCTTCAGTGTAGAGGTTAGGTCTTATGAAGGTTACAGTTGGCATTTTTTTTCTTTTTTAGAAGACGCTGTTTATTGGTACGTGCGGCTTGTCATGTACCTACCCCGAAGAGACGCTAGCAGCGTGCGTCTGGAAATTTTTTCTCATTCGAGTACCATACTTGAAGCTAGACAAATTGAGAGGTAGCGTCTACGGAACCGCACAGATGAATACAGTTTCTGGACTTATAGGGGGCTCCGGCAGCATGCGTGCCCATAAGCGGGGAAGCGTGCGACTCCGCTGGTCTGTTTACAGCCACTAGGGTCATGTGCGCGGAGACACACTCGGCAATGTCTCTCTAAATTTCTCTCTTTCAGCGACCCTTACACAGTAGCTCGTAGCCTCCGGAGTCCCTCCCATTATATGAGTAATTGATGAAAACATCGAATGGCCACATTATGTTTACTGTTGATAATTAGTTGATACATTAGGAAATACGTATTATTTTACCTAGGATGTTTTGCGTGTATTGTACGTTTTTCTGTAATCGGGGGAAGCGATTGTGTTGACTAACGGACACGATTATTGAATTTTTGGTATACGGCGGTTGCGTGGGAGGAAGGAAGGAAGGAAGGAAGGAAGGTAGGTGGGTAGGATGAAAGCTTTGGAGTTCGCCAACATTTCAGGATGAAACATCGCTGCGATGAATACGACGGGAAATTATAGGATTGCAGAAATCGCCAAGGTAAGGTACTCGTATTATTAGCATTGATCACATGCCGTCGAGAATGCAGCTCAATGTACATACATAGCACGCGGATACATCTCGGTTATCTTTTCCGGGTACGTTGTATTTTATTGTTATTTTTGTTCTCGGTTTAGCGTTTTACTTTTTTTCAGCGCTCAACCGCCTTGTTGGATGGTTGGATGGAGGTGGTGGTTGGCTTATAAGCGCTATGCGCTATCGTCTATATGTGGACGAATATGTGTAGACAATTTAATATTTCATTTTATTGCGTTAAGATGACCCGGAGGTTCGGTATACCGCCACTTCGGAGGCCGGAGCAGTCCATTTTCAGGTGCAGAATAGCGGGTCCTGTGCGGTTTGTAGGTCTTGTATGTAGGCATCTCGTATATCGAAGACGCGATTCGATAGGCATATGGCTGTTGACGTAGAGTCGTGATCGCGACCGCATGCACCAAAGCTGGATGTCGAACCCCATGTCTGCCAACATTGGAATAATGATGTTGCGATTTGCGCTACTACGCTTCGGTGGCGCATATGCAAGGAGGTCGCGATCGTCTTTATGTGAGACATACCCGCGTAACGTGTCTTCAGTGTAGAGGTTAGGTCTTATGAAGGTTACAGTTGGCATTTTTTTTCTTTTTTAGAAGACGCTGTTTATTGGTACGTGCGGCTTGTCATGTACCTACCCCGAAGAGACGCTAGCAGCGTGCGTCTGGAAATTTTTTCTCATTCGAGTACCATACTTGAAGCTAGACAAATTGAGAGGTAGCGTCTACGGAACCGCACAGATGAATACAGTTTCTGGACTTATAGGGGGCTCCGGCAGCATGCGTGCCCATAAGCGGGGAAGCGTGCGACTCCGCTGGTCTGTTTACAGCCACTAGGGTCATGTGCGCGGAGACACACTCGGCAATGTCTCTCTAAATTTCTCTCTTTCAGCGACCCTTACACAGTAGCTCGTAGCCTCCGGAGTCCCTCCCATTATATGAGTAATTGATGAAAACATCGAATGGCCACATTATGTTTACTGTTGATAATTAGTTGATACATTAGGAAATACGTATTATTTTACCTAGGATGTTTTGCGTGTATTGTACGTTTTTCTGTAATCGGGGGAAGCGATTGTGTTGACTAACGGACACGATTATTGAATTTTTGGTATACGGCGGTTGCGTGAGAGGAAGGAAGGAAGGAAGGAAGGAAGGAAGGTAGGTGGGTAGGATGAAAGCTTTGGAGTTCGCCAACATTTCAGGATGAAACATCGCTGCGATGAATACGACGGGAAATTATAGGATTGCAGAAATCGCCAAGGTAAGGTACTCGTATTATTAGCATTGATCACATGCCGTCGAGAATGCAGCTCAATGTACATACATAGCACGCGGATACATCTCGGTTATCTTTTCCGGGTACGTTGTATTTTATTGTTATTTTTGTTCTCGGTTTAGCGTTTTACTTTTTTTCAGCGCTCAACCGCCTTGTTGGATGGTTGGATGGAGGTGGTGGTTGGCTTATAAGCGCTATGCGCTATCGTCTATATGTGGACGAATATGTGTAGACAATTTAATATTTCATTTTATTGCGTTAAGATGACCCGGAGGTTCGGCATACCGCCACTTCGGAGGCCGGAGCAGTCCATTTTCAGGTGCAGAATAGCGGGTCCTCTGCGGTTTGTTATTCTTGTGTATAGGCATAACATTTCAGGATGAAACGTCACTCCGATGAATACGACGGGAAATTATACGATTGTGCAAATCGCCAAGGTGTGGTAATTAGCCTAGCATTTCTTTCAAAAAGTAGGTTGGTGAAATAATCCATGTAACCAAAATATATACTTTTATAAACAGTTTGGTACATCTGCTATCCACCCATGACATCATATACAAACATTTGGCAAAACACCTCAAGTTGAATGAATTAGAAAAATATATTTCAACATGTTATCACCAAACCTTGACGCTAATAGAAATAGAAGTCATATGTGTTGATACGATAGATCCCTAGTATTTGATAATGAAGGGGAGAAATAAAAATGGATAATACTTAACTGTATTTAAAGCGTTCAATCACAGTAGCGCCTTCAATTTGAAATTTAGCCAAGAGGCAATATAACTTATCTTGTTTGTCTCTGTGACTGTAGGCTATTCATTAAAAAAAAATCATTTTTTTCCCACTGCTATTGGGCATAAACTTCAGAACCTTAGCTGAACAGACCTAAACTTAAACTCGAAATGGGCCACTAAGATTTTGTTTGCGGTGTACTACCCTTACACCTTACTACATTTTAAGTAGCATTTCATTCAAATCTGGAGGCGGCAGCTTTGAAGGTTCGCAAGTTAGTCGGGCCTTATTTCAAATATAAGCATCTTTATCAACAGGTAATCGTGTAGCTTATGTGGTATTACAACTAGTACGTCGATATGCTAAAAGAAAGCATGGATTTCGAAAGTGTCTTATGATATCATCGGAGAATTGAAAAAATTGACCTGCTCCAAGTCGCCTTCAATTTTTTGTGGAGTTACCCAAGCCCTGTTTCCCAACTTGTTGGTCATTTCATCATTTGTACCACTTCTATGTCGATAGAAGAAAGCTGAAGCATGCTGTGATGACTGAAAAAGTATTTTAAAAGTAGCATTTCACAAAAAAGGTTGAATAGTTTTTCCTATTAAAAAAATTGTGGGGTGTTTGTCAAAAATAAATAAATAGTATGTAGATTGAAATCTTTACAATACCATAATTTTTCCTTTCAAAGTTAACAAATTATTCAACTTATCTAAATCATTATTCAATGTTTGTTGTAGATATTAACATGAAATTCGTTGAAAAATGATCACATTGAATAGTGAAGTGACGTTTTTCTTATCTCGTTCACATCATCAGATTTAAAGATAAAAATCTGGGAAGTGCTTGCGTGTTATCGATGACAAATGTATCAAGCGAGATAAGGGGTATGTGAATAACCTGCCCGTGCGATGACATAATAATCCCTTCACGTCTATATTAAAATTTATATTACGGTATTTATGATTTTTTTAATGTATCATTTTTTGTTTGTAGGTGTTGAGCTCGTGATATAAAATTTTTGTACATGAACGAAGTTGAAATTATGATTGAGTTGTTGTTTTTACACAAATAGGTAATTAGGTATACCTACACTAGGTATTATTAATTTCTCATTGTTAACCTCCCCTCTTCCTTCCCAAAAAAGCTGTGCGTAGTGTGTACCAAGTATTTTGAATGGCATTATGCATGTCTCTCTTGTTTATCTATCTCATACCTTTCCTTAAACATTTTGAAGTGAGTATGAGTTTTTAAAGTTCTGCAAGCTTATTACGCACCCATAGTGCGATGTATAATTCGCATAACCCATATGAGCTAAACATCAATTCCCTCTTTCCTTCCGTATTAGTAATTTTGATTGCACTCTCTGCATGGTTAAAAATATAGCACTCCGAAAAATGACGATAGTCACCATTAGTGCTGATATGTACTACCACTTATAGGAGCTAAATGTAGAGTGGTAACTCTTCTTAAGCCAAGAGATTTACTTATTTTTATTGTAGCATTATGGAAGTTGAATTTTCAGCTGTAGTTTAGCTCATCAGATGTGAAAAATATTAGAATGGGCTGATTTTGGTCGCAATGTTTTTTCGTTTCTCGTACACTTATATTCCAGTTTCGGCTCCGAACTCCTTACCATTATTTAATTACTGATGGAAATGAGTATAATCACATTATAATGAATATTGTAAAAATATCAACCGCACCAGCGATGAATTATGTAGATTTTATTGTAGAAATGAACATCAAAATCGTTAAAAATTGTTACATTGTTTGATGATGCCTACGAAATCGGCAAAATGTTATTTCGTTGTTTTAATTTTGACAATAAAGTCTATATAACCACATTATATCTACCCTTCGTACGTAAGGTCGTCTGTTGATAAACTAATTGTTTTCTACAGGTTAAGAGGACTAAAATTTTTCATCATTTAATGATTAGATTTCACCGATGTGAAAAGTAGATATCCATTACAACCATGTACTTAAGATGTGTTGGTACGTAGTAAGTCCGGTCATTTTAAAAAGTAAAAATCAAAGATATTTGATAATGAGTTGAGACGTACCGGATGATATGTACTACTCGTGTACAAAAGCGATGGATACTGCAATCGAAAAACGTGTTATGATTTATATAATTATTTCAGTCTATTAAACTCATTACATTCATTTTTCGAGATTATACATCCATGAAGAATAATGGAATTTTCATGTGCTTTCTGCTTTCACTGACTGGAAACAATTCTCATGCACCTTGCGTTTCATTTTTTTTAGGTTCTTCAATATTCGGCTCATTCCAAGACTGTAAGTCACCAGATCCGAAGAAAAGATAAACGAAATTAGTAACTGTTAATACGCCTCCCATAATCAAGAACACAATTCTCCATTCTTTGATGGTGCTCTAAAATGAAAAAATTATTTGGTATGTAATATTTTTAGATTTATGTAAAACCAAGAGAATATTTTCCAATTCTCACGTTAGGGGTTAGTACACCAGTAAAATATGGCGTCACCATTCCTGATATACATCCAGCGCCATTCATGAATGCCATAATGGTGCCGGAATAATTAGGACTTAGATCTAACGAGTTAACCCTTAGACTACAATAAAATGCTCCCATACAGCCCATACCAATGATGAAAAATATCGTCGCGGTGATTCGATCGCATCCCATGTAAGATGCGCATACTACTCCGATTGACGGTCCAACTGAACCTGTGATTAAGTTTTAACTAGTCAGTGCCCGATGGTTGTCAAAGTAAATGCTAGAATGACTCTTAATCTTACGGGTCTTACCTATTGTACCGAAAAATTTTCTTACGAATGTGGGTGAAGCCATATTTCTCTTTAATAAGAAATCCACCAAGATGCCTAAAATGAGAGATGACACCAATGTGGCTAAATAAGGCAATGCTGATAATACTCCATTCTGCAAATAAAATTTGGAATTTTGAATGCAAAAGTCATGAAAAATATGGGTCTTGAATGTGTGTTACCTCTGCGAAATTAAATTTTAGAACATCGTTCATATACTTTGGTAAATCTGATACCATCGTATATAATGCCCAATCGTGACCGATTTCCCCCACTACCAAGGCCCATACAGGCACTGAGGTTAATATTGATTTCCACGGCATCGGACCTAAATCCTGTAAAAAATGTTAACATTTGGTTTTTCATTAATCATTTCATTTATTATCATCATTTTTTTTTTTTTTTTTGTTAAGAAGAGAAAAAAAATTCAAATTTTTGTTTCAATATTTACCTTCTTTCTTTCTATCTGCCCGATAGATTCTTTCAAATATAACTTTTCTTTTTCGCTTATGAAGGGATGGCTGTTTGGATCGTTGTAACATAAAGCTACCCAAAACAAAAACCAAACTACGCCGACACCTCCAAAAATATAAAAAATCGCTTCCCATCCCATAGTCATGTACTGTAAAATCATACCGCCGAAAAAATTAGCCACGACTACTCCCATATGTACGCCTGTGTGAAGTATCGTTGCGTCAAAATGTCATTTTCATTAATCAGGAGGTATATTTAATTAGAATGCTATTCATTATACCGGCAAATGCTGCAGTAGAAATTGTACTTCTTTCATTCGGCGGTGTCCATTGAGCCAACATAATGCATAGTGCTGGAAAAGTTGTACCCTGAAATATCAATTGAGTGAACTTTTCATTACTTCGGCGAGAAGAGAAATTTAATTCAAAGACTTAAAAATCGTAGCATTTGTACACTATACTCACCTCTCCGAGACCTTCTAAAAAACGCAATATAATTAGAGGTATATCTCCTTGATAAGCCACGATAGGAGTCAATAGGGTGAAAATCGCCGTCCATAGTATACCCAACCCTAAAGTGTATTTACCGCCGAATTTTTGCGCCAGTAATCCGCCAGGTATATGGGTTACAATATAACCAAAATAAAATGCTGATAAAATCACGCCTTGTTTTTCTTCACTCCAATCAAATTGACCAACGTTATACTATGAGTATTTGTGAAATTTCGAACTAATGAAAATGATTTGATTTTTTGAAGGGAAAAATAAGGTTTCAAAATCTTACATTTTGTAATACGGTAAGTCCATCTGTAGTGCTACCATCTGGATCCGGGCATACGTCATTTTTACGTATGGAAAAGTTACCCAAGTGTTCGGGTGATTTTACCATTTGCGTTATTGCGATGCTCAAACAAGCTCGCATCACATATGCCACCGTAACACCCAGCATACCCATAACACAAAATACATATCGAGCCGCTAGGCAAAAAGAAACACCTATTAAAAATGACATCAATTTTACTCCATTAATTGAAGAAAGAATAAAGAAATCAAAAACTTCGTGAGTGGTTTTGGGTTTGACTTTATGAAACGTGCAGAGCTGGATTAAAGTAATGCGATGCCGGAAACCTTCACAATTTTTGCACCGTAACCTCAATACCCCACCTCATTTCATCATCAGTGTATCTTGTTTTCTTGTTGAAAATTTTCAATTTTTTGAATAAAAATTTTTGCTGTTATTTTTCAACTTGAAACGTTCGAATTTATTGCCCGAAAGTAAAATTGTTTACATCAAAAATCATACTTACAAAATGTAAAAACATTTACTGTCTTTTTTTTTTTTTATTTTTGATTCATCTCAACTTCGTGAAAATTTTTGTTCTTCAAAATTAAATATTCAAAAAATCTATCAAGTGGTTGAGAATACTTTTTTTTCAAAATTTATACTGTAGGCATCTTTTTGAGTTCCTAATTATTTACCTACAATGAATTTTTTTTTTTTCAATAAAAATTAGGGAAATAATGCACTTCAATAACATTTAAATAAATTTCAATACATATTAAATTATGACATTGTTAAAAATTATACATTGAAAAACAAAAGGGCTCCGAATGGCTGGTCCCAGAGCCACAGCTCCCTTGCCTTACCCCCTTGCTAATCCGGACGTGAAGAAGAGAACCTAAAGCATTAAGTGAGGTAATTTCTAAAATGAAATAATCGAAAAAGTTACTCACATCTTGCCATCTTGTTAGTCGCAAATCGGCTCGATTTTTCACTTCTGTTACCCACTGTTACCACTTTCAGTGAATTATTAACGTAACGCTAAGTAAGCTCTGCTCGTTGATCGCTTCATGTTATTAACTACATGCGTTAGCTGTCTAAGGTGCCTTAAATCGGTTTATCTTATCACTGAATCGGTTTGTTAATTTTTTTTTTCAAATGAGCATTATAGTGAAATCGTTGTTCTAATTTACGTTTTTTCCAACACAAGATAGGCACCTCGTAAATATCCAGAGGATTATAGGCTATAAATTTATTAAACGTTTCGATTTTAACCGGTGTAAGGAATTATTATACGTCATTTTATGAGTATTTATTTTATTGTTGAAATTCGACTCTCTAAATCTAATAATTGTTTGTCAGAATTTATCTTTGGAATTCGAAGTACTTCAGTATACTCCACACGCGACTTAATAAGTTATTAAAATTTATGAATTTCTTGAAACTCGCAGGAAAACTCAGTTTTGGGCATTTTCATGTTGTTTTACGCTCATGGTGTCTCCGTTACTTGTTTTGAAATTTAAATAAATATTAAATTTTTAATTTTTGTAATGTTCACTGCCGCCCATAGTTCAAAGTTTCAAACGTCCTATCTGAATTTTCACTTTATTTTTTATTCCTATCTCCTCAGCTAAGTTAGAATGTCCTATCTACAACAGAACCGTAGAAATACAGCTAATAATTTTGTTCTATTTACCTTCTCACATGGTTTTACGAGTTTAAAACGCCCTATTTTGCATTCATCTCAAAACTTTCGAAATGTCAGATAGGGCGTTCTAACTACATGCGGCAGTATACACTAAATCAAATATAATTATAATAATATTCTATGTATTTGATTTCAGTTTTGTGGAATTAGAGTGTTATTTAAAAAAAAAAAAAAAAAGCAAAACAAAAACTAGTAATGAAAATCTAATTTTTGAGATGTTAGCTATAGTGTATCATTGTACGCTTATAAAAAGATGATGCTGAGATAGGTATGCGATTTATTTTTAGCGTACGCTAGGTATTACTTTTTTACTTATCTTTGGTCGACTTTCATGTCTCGTGTCCATTGTTCATTCAGAAAAAAAAAACGTAATTTTATTTTTAATAAAAATTTTGAATATGAAAAATGATTTCTTTAGTTTCCAAGCTTCGAAAAAAAAACTGAAATTGTTATTGCATATAGTAGAAATTGCATGAAAAAATTTTTTTAAAAACTGTAAAAATCAGTCGCCCCCAATTTTTGTTGTTCTAAGCAACTGCTTTTATCTCTGCCTAATCCCAAGTCTTATTCTTCAGCGACATTCACGTCATCTACTTTCCTTTAATTATACAACAGTTAGGTGGCGCCATAAGCAACATCATTCGGGTAACACCTAAGCGCTGGTGGTTTGTTTGAAAACAAAGCCGCGTCTGAACTTTACATAAGCGAGTGTTGCGAAAAGCAGAAAAAAACCTGATTTGATTATATACCTAGTTGAGACTAAAAGCTATACTACAAAAATACATTAAAGTATGCGGCATCCATTTAAAACCATTAAGATACTTAGTTTTTGCCTTCCGAACATTATTTACTTCTACCATTAAACTTTCAAGACCCTTCTAGTTTTCAAAATTTTTTTTTCTGCCGATGAAAAAAACTTCGGCGGAATATTTTAAGATACTTTTTAATTATTTAACAGACGCGAGGAAAACTTACCCCATTCCCTCCGCGGGTATTAATTAGGTCCATATCGAAACGCTCGTAAATCGTCTAGTCATCGACTCTGAAACGATGGAGGGTACACTGTCATATCTTTGACGGCGCGGCGTGCCGGAATTTTCACCTCGTATAAAGCAAATCGCTCCCTCGCGGTATGTAGGCATAGATACGCCGGAAACCTCTCAAATATTCGACCTTAACTGGAGTTGAAGTTAATAAAATATTTGTGGAAATAGTTGTCAATTTTTGAATATTCTCGTGTCTTTTCTTCCTTATCAAACGTCAAACAACATTTTATCATAACGAAGACTCAAAAGATGCCGATATAAGTTGCGCTTATCTCGTGGCGCGTGGATCATATTACAAAGAAATTCGTATATATTGCTACGTTGATGGACGAATAAAAAGAAAATCGGCGCTTTATTACGATATGCATTCTTGTTGGAAAATTTTGAGTATATAAACTTCACCAAAACTCATATATCCTGACCGGCCACGTTGCTTATAAAATATCCACGCGCCCCTAAAAAAGAAGTACGAGTCTTGACTCCAGGTCTTCTTATTCATGCTATGTACGGAAATTACATCCATGAATGCAAATTAGCCCTTTCTTTAGTACCGTTCAACTATTTATTTATTCAATAAAAAGTCCTACTGTCAGTGATGTAGTCTATAAAGCGACAGTGCCGCATTTGCATAAATTATAATAATCATTGTTTAATTTCGGTGTCGAAAAAATACCTCTTTCAATACCATTTATGCCAATTTTCCTTCTATTGTCTCATTAGCTACGTTATTTCACTTATTAAAATGCATCGTATTTTTGCCAGCGAAAATACATTTTTTTTTCAACATATTATGCCGTGAGTTGAGTCACCTTTCCTTGCTAGAATTCTAATCCTAACAAAGATCACTCAGACATTTAATCTCATCGCTCATAAATATAAATCATTATCTTTACCCAAAATGAAAGCTTAGCGTCTTTTGTTTCCTTATGAATAATAATCAATTACATAATTGGTGCGTGTACTGTGTGTAACACGGTGAAGCTCGAATCAAAAAGTGTAAGTTTTCGATAACACGTTAATAGCAATAATGAAGTGGAAATTTGATATGAGTCAAGTAAACCTTATGAATATGTTGAAGAGAAAGGGAGGGAATACGAATAAATTAAATTTTTATTTTTCATAAATACCCGTGAAATTATAGTTTTTACCAAATTTGTTTTGTGAGGGTGGGGAGAGGGGAACGAAATTAGTGCCATTTGATAAAAAAAATTAAATAAATTCGGAATAAAGAGAACGTAGTATGAATTTTTTTTTATGTGATAATATTACTACAGATGCGCTAAGCTATATGTTAAAATAGTGAAACACCGAAATTACTTAATTTGAGTATAAATTTCAAATTTTGAAAAAAATGATTAAAAAATGTTTTTGGCTACAGTAAAAAAAATTAAAAAGCATAAGAAGTTATATACTACCAAAAAATAACTTTAACATCTCCAGGAAAGACGACATAATCTTCTAGCGAATACATACAGGTCACTCCCTACCGACACATTCTCATCTTCTGAGTAAAAAACCCTCCACCTTATGCACAACTTGTAACGCTCTGATCTCCTTAACTCACATACTTTTTGAATGTCCAAAATAATTCATAACTTCTAATGGTACTGTAGTAGGCCTAGATGATGAACTCTACAAAATTCAAAATTTACTTTCTTTTGTTACGAAAATTAGACTGAAACTACTACTGTAAACATCCATCTTTCAATACGCCCCTGGCCTTAGTTGCAGTAAATGGCGTTAACAAAAACAAAACATTAGTAATCGGCGTACTATGCTGTTATTGGTCAAGATTGCATATTGTGAGATTGCTTTACATGGTTCTCGATTGTTCTGAGCGATTCTAGCTTGTATGTGCTAATTAACGACTGAGAAACATCGAGGACGAAATTAGGTACAGGGACATCATCAGCCCACCTTAATATCTAGATATATTTGACTGATCACTAAACGTTACGCTGGAAGTGATTTATAGTTTCGAATTTTAATGTTGTTTAAAGCAATGTTGCGCAGGGTGTGGCTTATATTTCTATTTCAGACTCGTTTCATTTGCAAGCAGCCAATATCCTGATATTATAGTTAACATCCATGATTGGGCATTCAGAACTTTTTATTTGGTTTGGATTAAAGCAGCTATTCTCTCTGTTTACAACTGATAACAAAAAAGCTCAATTTGAGGTGTGAATTAGATGCGTTATATCTTCGCGAATATTGAAGTTGAATTATTCGGGATTTCTTAATGTTTGAAGAAGACGTGACTGTTGGTCCGTTTTTGAAAAATTGATTAGTTTTTTATTCAGTAAGGGTGCACCGAGCGTATCTCGAGCATGCTATAACTTCTTTTAGAAGCAATCAATTGAAAATTTGACACATTTGCGTCTTCGTCTTTCATTTACGAACACCTCAACAAAAAAAAAAAAAGGAAAAAATTTGAAAATTGACAGAGATAGAGCGCATTTAAATTCGGATGGGAGCGGGTCAGGGTTCAAAATTCGAAATGTGATTGGTTAAAAACGGTCACGTGACTTTCACCATAAGGTTGGAATTTGTTGTTCGAAAGCAGTAAAAAATGGTCTTGAAATTCAAAAGAGAACAAGGGGATTCAGACTAGACTTGGTATTTTAGTGCATTTTTTCATGCGATGTGGAAATTTGAAAATGAGGAAAAACATAAAAACGAAGTTCATTAAGAATAACTGGGTGTATCTTAATACTAACGTATGTACAATTGTTCATAGTATAATCTGTAAGCATAGCTTCAAAAAATCAGAATTTATTTCGCTATACGCTTAAAAATTGATTTTTGAAAATTTTCAGGTGGCTAAAGCCGGAAAGTCCTCTCCCCTTCCCTGTTGAGTACGCCAATGTTTTCAAGGTTTTTAGAGCATATAGAGTAATTGTAGTAAGTGGTACGCTTTCTGATTGGTCGTATGTAACGCGTGTAAAAACCAACCAGCAAGTCGGAAAGTGGTAAATTACCTCGACTTACTCGTAAAATAAAAACATGAATCAGTCAATAATTCAAAACATAAACGAAGTTCATTGAAAACTGAACGATATTATTTAAAATGATAAAAATGAAATTACCTAGATTTTATTATATGATTTTATCATATTCTAGCATTATGATTGCTCGTTACGTGCGTGACGTATAACCAATCAGAAAGCGAACCAGGTACTATAAGTACTCTATAAAGCCTGAGCCCTTTTTATGAATATAGCTCTAATTCTTCATGTTTTATTTTATAATTGTATTAAATTTCTTTTTTTATTTTTATATTAAAGAAATAGCACAAGAAATTTCAAAAATCGTCTCTTTTTGATTTATTAAGTTTTTTTTTTCTTTTTTTTTTTCTATAGGAATTGTTCTTGGGTGCATTTGCCTATATCATTTACATAACCGATGCGAGATGTGATTGGCGTGTAGGTACGGCACGACGCAATCGCCAGAACCGGGACAATAATAAAGAAAAATTGATTAATGATTTATCATTAGAGACCGGATTTTTATGAAGCGTCATGTTTTGATATGCGAGAGATGATAGCCCATATCGGTCAGATCTTCGCGATTCATAATATTTAGAGTAAAATGAACCCAATTTGTTTGTGCGTATTTCTTCGAATGTAAACCAAAAATATTGAAAAAGAAAAGACATCCACGTTATTTTCGTTGAAAAATGCTTTCAAATGATACCCATATCGATTTTACATATTCAGCATATTTCAGCTTGTAAATGCATATTAACGTTATATTTCAGGCGTGATTTGCGCATATTTTATGTGTATGATTTGAAGTTTTTATTGCATAAAAATCCGGTCTCTACTTATCATAAGTGTATGACGGGGAATTTCCACTTGAGGCACCTCCTCTTTGGTTGATCCAACGTGCATTGCTTTTTTTTTGTTATGAATAATTGAATCAAATTGCATAAACAACTGTATTTATGTTTGCGTATATTTTCAGTCGAATTTATCGAGTTACCATACGTTCATTAGTATACAAACTGATGTAAAACACATACCTGAAACCTACATATCGATGCTTTTCTTCAAAAACCACGTAAGTCCAAATATATAAATTTTTCAGGAACGAGTATTTTATTTTGGGTGACAGACTTACGAGGTTTTTTTTACGGATAGAAGCGCTAGTTGATGATTTTGACTTACGAGGTTTTCAAAATCGAATTCCTCGATTTTTTTTACATAAGAAACCACTTACGTAAGTCCAAAACATATAAATTTTTCAGGAGAGGTACGAGTATTTTCTTTTGATGACAGACTTACGAGGTTTTTTTTTACGGATAGAAGCGCTAGTTGATGATTTGGACTTACGAGGTTTTCAAAATCGAATTCCTCGATTTTTTTTACATAAGAAACCACTTACGTAAGTCCAAAACATATAAATTTTTCAGGAGAGGTACGAGTATTTTCTTTTGATGACAGACTTACGAGGTTTTTTTTTTACGGATAGAAGCGCTAGTTGATGATTTGGACTTACGAGGTTTTCAAAATCGAATTCCTCGATTTTTTTTACATAAGAAACCACTAAAAAGTGAATTTTGCCTAAGTCGGACTTACGTGGTTTTTGAAGAAAAGCATCGATATTATTACATGAAGACCAAATACTGTGTACGAAGATAAATAAATAAGAATGTGTACTAAATAGTAGCTGCGATTTTATTGATATAATTTACCAAAAATTCATCTTCACGAAATTTTAAAAGCGCATAATCGTGTTGCTACACTAATTACTACAAACACATGATACACAAATGTTGCCTAGCTATCTAGGACATCTGAAGTCTGTTGCAATTTTCAATTTTATTTTAATCTTCGCGTAGCTTCAGGAAACCGTAGATGAGTAACGTACCAACTCATTATATTCTTTCGACTTATTCAATTCGAGGCGACGAACGCCCTTTAAATAAATAATTTCTTCGAAATTACCATAATAATAAGAAAAACAGAGTAAATTGGAGCTTTTTCAATTTCGCCTTATTCGACACAGAGGACTCTAAAAGCCAAATAATTTCCCATTTAATTAAAATTAGGTTAAACTCGAGGCCGCTCACGATTAAGCTATTACAACCACCGCCGTCGGTGAAATTACGCCGACAGAGCGTAAATGATAGTTTTTCAACAAAGAAATACAAAATTTCATTCGTTGCGAAACGCGCGCGCGGTAGCAGGGTATATGAATGAAGTGCCACTGCCGGTTGGTACAGGCGGCAAAAAGAGAAAGATCAAGACTTCGGTAAAAGGGTTACAACAACGGTTTATTATTACGCTTATAATAGCAAGAAAAACTTAAATTCCTTTATTTTACGTACTTTCATGGATACTTAAAATGAGCTAAACGTTTTTAACTACTCCATTAGACATGTTCAGTTTTTATACCGTTCGCTAGTTTACGAATATTGTTTCGGCTACACTGTCTGATCGTATGAATAAGCTTCTTTTATTCTATTAATTGTACGCATGGCTCTGTACGGACTAGGTGGATACAAAATATCAAATTTTAATCTCTACTTTTCTCTCATCTGCTGCGTTTCACTTATGCGGAAGTATTTTTACTGGAAAACAGATTATTTCGTGGGGTCATTTTAGTTCATTATCGTGGATGGTGGCTGGAAGTATCGGGACTGTCGCAAATTCTCTTAAACTCTCTTCGCAGCGCGTGTCCTATAACCGCGTTAATTATACGGAAGAATACATCTTTATAAAATGCTTCATGCGTTAAAAAGATAAACTAACTTCTATCGTTTTTTTTTTTTTTCGTTAGTCGCGTTGCGAAATTTTTCCTCATCTTATTGTGTTCTTTCTCATTCCACGTTTTGTTTTGTTTGTACGAAAATTTCCAGCATCCCGTCGGGAATTACTCGTGTCTCGGTTCTCCCATCGAGAAAAACCCGGACGAAAATTTTAAATAAAATCGAAAACTTGGAATCGTACTGAAAACATTTGATACTTTTTCTGCCAACATCCGCTTTCTTGTACGAATTTTATAATTTCGCCATTCGAACGGAGAAATGAAATTTTCCAAGTGTTTTTCGTATACGTGGGAAGTCTCTAATTTGTAAAATAAAACCATTTTTTTTTCTGGAGTTGTTTCAAAATCTCGCAGTCTCCGGTATCGCCGCATCGAGTTTATTTTTCTTTAATATTGAAAACATTCTTCGTTTTCACACTAGCCGCCGGCAAAGCTTTGATAAAATTTTTAATTTCATTCTACATACTTCTTTTTGTACTCTCCTGCGGCATCTGAAATGGAAACGCGATAACGTACGCGTTTTTTTTTCTCTATGAAATTAAAAATAAATAAGCGCGAATATTACATACTCGAAGCTGTGTATTTCAATTTCTTTGCCGAGACAGAATACATTAACTGCGTATAAGTCGTTGCAAGAAAATCTAAATGAATTTCAAAATACTCGGATAACAGTGATCTTCATTTTTCAACATTACCACCAACACGAAACAAAGAATACATTTATTTATACATGGAAGCGAAACAAAACAAAAAATACAATAAATTTACAAAATATATACACCGAACAGTAATAATCGATTCCATACGATTAAAAAAAAAAATGATAAACAAAAATTGAACGAAAAAATCGAAAAAAAATCGATAGAAATCTTTCTTCGATGTACTTCAAAATGTAATCTTCAATAAGCTCAAATTTTATAATTAAAATGAAAAGCTATCGGAGAAACATTCCATATAGTATAAAATTATAGGGAAAAAATTCTATCAAATAAAAGCGAAATGTGAAATTTGTGTCGAAAAGGAAAAATAGAATTAACAATAAACGAATCTCCATCGTTGTCGTCGCTGTTATCGCGCTGTACATGATACAAAATGAGCCAAAAAATTAACAAATCTTCGTACTCCGCTCGAACGAAGCACCCAGCACTTGGTGCTTTACGCACGTATTTCAACATCGGCGACTAAAATTTTAGGTATGTAAAGTTACTTAACAGCTAAAGCAGACCAATGGTAACAAATTTCCACGTTCTCGATTCCAGATTATTCGAGCCTCGTTTCGTATTCATTTCGAATCTGTAATATACAACGAATGCCATTATTTCGTTACATAGTAAACGGTATTCGTATTGTACATGTTTCGACGAAAAGAAGTGAAGTGAAGAATTTTGAAATTAAAAAAAAAAAAAAACTTCGGTAAATTTAATAAAATACCTACTTTAAATTCGTCTTATTTATCCATTCCTTTTGTTACAACCTAATGCTTAAAATTAGGTGTGACGTTACTACGAAAATGGAAATATCCAGGATACTTCTTCTCGTGCAGACTCCGCAGTCGCTGACTGTATGAACAGAAGAGCAAATAGATATTAATAGATGGTTGTTATTTCGATTCAAATTCTAATGAATGGTTGGCGTGGAGTGGCTTATAAGCACCTACGGTGTTGTCTTATAGGTAAAAAAATTTTAAACGTGCCTAGAAGTAGAGATGAAATAGTATTATTATTTTTTTATGATATTATATTATACTGGGCGTATACTTTTACGCACAGTGTAAAGGGGTTGGGGGAATGAGGAGTATACTTTGGGTTACGTAGTTGAAGTTGATTTATAAGGAGAAGGATTTTCTGTATTTTTATCCGCGAGTTTGAGATTATTGGAATATCTTCAGAGATGTTGAGGTCAAGTCTATTTGACTTCAGGAATGAACAGTGAAAGAGAAGGTTTGGGTGGTAAAAGGGTCTAAATTACAAAACTGACAAATAGTTTTAGGGGCTCGTAAATACAAATGGCTGTGGGTAAGTTTTGTATGGCCAATTCTGAATCGTGTGATGATTATTTCATCAGTCCTATCAAGGAGAGATAATTTCTTCCAGGGTAGAACAGATTTTTTTTATGGACGAATAATTCATTTTTGATTTTGGAGTTCCATGAATTTTGCCAGCTGGCAAATTGGGTTTGGTTTAAGAGATTTTTAATATCGTCATGATTTGAAATGTTGATTTTGGAAGGACTTTTTGCAGATTTGGCGGTTTCATCGTCTTCTTTGTTATCGTCAATGGAAACGTGACTAGGGATGTACATAAATTTCACTATCAAGTTAGTAGATTGAATGTTATTTTTATTTGATGGGTGTGTTGGATCATTTGTTTAGTGAGAAATGCAAAGTTTAAAAGGGGAAGAGAAAGAATTTGTACAGAAGAGAGGGAATGTAATAGCACTAGAAACAAATAAAATAAGAAAACTTGGAATGAAAAAAGAGAAGAATGGCAGAATTTATACTATCATAATAAATAAGTAAATTCACTTTTTTTAAATATTTCTACAAATACATTTATGCGTACATATTTTTTTTTGGTGGCGTTTTTAACTGCCTTGGTTATCACGCCACCTCTAGGATGGTTAAATTTTAAATAGAAGGCCGCATCGTTGTAGAAGAGTCAAAATGTTATGGATATTTTGTGGGTTGTCGGTTATTTCTTGTTTGATTTTTAGTGATTAATTTGCAATTAAAGTTCTTCTTTTGATCGATTCTTTAAAATTTTGAATTCCATACAAAAGTACTAAAAAAAAATTCAGGGCTCCCTCTATGAGATTTGGTTCACCTCCTCCCCTCCCCTAAGAAATGAAGGACCAGTTACTAGGCTCCGTCTGTTCACCTTGTTCATTATCCACCGCAAGCGTTGCATATCTACAACATTTCAGGCAACTCTTTGTGAACTAGTAACTATTCGCTCATAATATAGGGCTCACCACGACATATGTACTATTGTTAGTTGTATACTTGGGATGGGTCGAATTTCGTTTTCTTTTTTTTTTTTTTTTCTGAAATAAAGAGAGCGCTTTGGAGTCACTTCAGTTCTCTAAAATAATTTTTACACCCCGTCCCACCCTAAAAATGAACTCAAATCCATACAATTTTTTTCACATTCCAAAGTCATATTTTGTCACCTACACATTAAAAAAAATTTAGGTTGCCAATTTTTTAATGAACAACAAATGGGTGATTTATTAGTTGTATGTACATTAAAGGCTCAGTTTAGGCTTTCGTGGACTCATAAGGCAGAATGAGGTTGATAATTATTGTAGTACAGGGGTTCTTAAATATACCGAGTTTTATTTTTAATTTGAAAATTCTCAAAATTTTGACTCTGAGGGGTTTAAAATTGTATTGGGAAGCTGAAACATTTATATCTTTTTGAGCTCACTTAGCAACTATTTGCGACCCATCGTCCTTCCTCACTTTTTGTAAATGAAAAAAAAAAAAGGAATTCGATCCACTCAATCGTATACCTGCACCGTACGTTTTGTAGGATAAATTCTCATCACTGCTTTATCATCACATTTATATTTTATTACACTACATGGAAGCAGCCATTAATACGAAGGATGTCCCATAAGTAAGGTACAAAAAAATTTTTAAAATCGAAAAATTTATTTAGGTGAAAAATTCTAACAAATTATGAAAATACAACGTAATTATATTTCATTTCTCAACGTTATCTCCTTTCACTTTAATGCGCTTTTTCTATCTTTTCTTCAGTTTGAAGATACCTTCTTCCTAGAACTGTACATTCTGGTTTTTGAAAAATCAAATTCGTATAAATATCAATAATGTTGGAATAAAAAATCTAAAAACGAATGTACGAAAAATTGATGAAATTAGACAACGTATTTAAGTGCGTAAGAAAATAAAGTACTAAAACCATATGAAAAAAAATTTATTATTGTAAATTTTTCTAAAATAAACGAATAAAAACAGTTCATAATTTCTGTGAAAATATTATATCCTTTGTATTAAAATTTTAAGAAATGAATAAGTAAAGTAGAACAAACGATGATGAAATAAAAGGAAATTGTAATGAAAGAAAGAAAAAGAAATCAAAGCGGCTAAAAATCGACGACTCTACTCGACTCAAAACAAACAAATCTCTCCAACATCCATCATTCTCATCAAAGAACCAAACAAAATCTTTTCTTTTATTAAAAAGAAAAAAAAACAACTACACACATTTAATCAAAACCACCCAACCCACTCGATGTGCTTTCGTAAATTCGCGAGACTGGTATATTTTGAAATACAAAATCGTACACAACCCCTTCGGGTACGACTATCAAGTACTAACGCAGCACACAGTGAGCTTTCCATTATTTACAACTTACTCAACTTATTTTTACACACATTACGCACACGCGGGACAACAAAAGAAGGCGGCATAACACGACTGATGTTTGAAAGTACAGTAACAAGTCGGCAAACAGTACGTTAATACGATTGGAAAAAAAACGAACTACCGAAAAGGCAACCTATAGAATATACCTATTTTTTTGACGCGATCGCGCTTTAACTGTAGTTTTATCACATTTTAACTAGATGCCAGCACCCCTAACTCGCTACTCGAACAATAAAGCTTCTTTCGCCGCCGGCAAACACTTTCATCTTTGGACGTCGATTCGTATACCAGTACTTTTCTTCCTTCTTGTTTTAAAAACCGGCGAGCGGAGAAAAAAAGCTTTTAGCGAATTTTCCACTTCGATAATCTAATGGTGAAATACTCGCCCGCCTTGTATTTACACGGATTAGCAGATATGAAAATTGCCGCCGGCCATTGTTATCTTGTAATTTCGTCGAGTCGTGAGACTTATTTTTTTCGTCAGATGAAAGAGACGAAAGGGGTTTATAAGATTGACTCGAACTAGTCGATCTTCGCAATGGTTACGCCTTCGGGAATCCTATCATTGCATTATATTTTTAGAGGGAGTGATTAGTTGCATATGCTAACGCCTATAGCTGACAATAGGGAATTAAGAATGCTAATTAAAATGCATATTCGACTGCCGTAAATATCAAGTTGAAGTATCTGCTATGCGACATCTAAGGTAACTTGTTACACACGTTTAAAGTTATCAAATGCCTTCATTTTTTTTTTCAACGAGAAAAAATTATGTAAATTTTTTTGAAGACAAAATTTCCATTTTCTATTCGCTAAAATGTTTAATCATTTTGCCTGACATAAAATATAGGCATCGTTTATAGAATTAAAGAACACAAAATTTACTTACTGCTTGAAAGACTCTCCGTATTACCTGTAACACAGAGAAAGAGAAAAAAACGTTAATACCTCGCATTTGAATAGGTATAATCTACATAACTTCATTTCTTATTCAACTTGTGAACTTGAAAATAGCGAATTCGCTTTCACGGCTGATTCATTACAAATTAATCACATTTTGACGATCCCTTATTTGCGTGCTCTAGTTGCGAAATAAACGTAAACTAAGCGAATACCGACGCCACCGAAATAAAAGTTATCTTGTGGAAATTTGTACGTGAGGGGAATATTGACAAATGCGACTTATTCCACGTTCGCACGGAGCGCGTTAACTTTTTTCTCTCTAGTTTTTACGCCCTATTCGGGCACGAGTGCGATCTTTTTTGCAACGTAATTTATTTTTAATTAAACTTTTTTTGTAATAAAATTGCAACTCGGTTGAAATAGAAATATCTTTTAAAAATTAATTATCAACAAAAGTTCGATAAAATTTACAAGAAAAACTCGTTAAAGCTAGTAATTAATTTATACCGTGACTATTATTCGGACGATGGTGTTGGGCGACGTTGTCATGTCTTCAATTTCTCAGAATTGCAGATGTCATATTTGAGGATTGCAGGTAAATAAAAAAAGGAAAAAAAAGGAAGAAGGCCTGATTTTTCTTGCTATTTTCTATGTACTTATTTTTGAAGAAATGTTTCGGATCTTTGAAATTTTTCTTCAGTAATGATAAACTCAAATTTTATTATTATTTTTTTAAAATAAATTTTCATAAAACTAATTTGGGGTACCGAATAAATTTTTTCCGACCTCGAAAGTTGAATTTTCCCCCTTTAGCATATAATTTTTTTAAATATATTTATTTAACCGATGTTCACAGCTGTTTAGGTTTTTATTCTTCTGTGAAGTTATCCATATGGATGAAAATAAACCAATATATTTTTTTAAATAAAATATTTTTTAGTATTCAGCTGTTCTAAATGTTTTCTACTTGGCTGAAAAATTACATTGTACTATTATATGTATTCGGTATTCCTAAAAATGATTGGTAGGTACTAGGTAGGTAACTTATTGTTGAGATGTATGATATGAATCATGATATCTGTCCTATCTAATTCATGAGATGCATTATGAGCAATTAATGCCTTCCGGAGTTTCTTAAAGTATTTTTATGCCACAATTCAATAAAATATTCAATTTAATTTGCTAATTTCGAACAGTATAAAGAATATTTTGAGAACCTCTAGAATTGAAGGCTGCACAAAATATGTCTTTTAAATGCAATATGATTACAATAAGTCCATTCAATATCATGCATTGTAACTGATTACCTACTTTTTTTTAATAGGCATATGAAAAGCGTGTTGCAGTTTTTCTTTGCAATAAAACAAAAATGGACTCTTAATATTTAATCGAAAATATTGGTTGGTATTTCTAGATAAGTTTTTAATAAAGACGAAGGTTCATATCACTTATAAATTGACTTTCATTAGTGATATTGGAAGGAAGAAAAGGACTCATGCTTTTCAAAATAAAAATAATTTTAATTTTACTTTTAACTACATTATTATTTTTGGATTAAATTTAATTTTTAGATTTGATTTAAAAAAAATTTCTAGCATTTTCAACAATAAATCATGTTAGAATAATAATTATTTGAGAAATTTCTTATAATAGAATTTACTTGAACTACCAACACATTCAAATTTCAGCTATCCAAAATAATTCAGTGGAGAATTGGAGTGAAAAATGGGTCGTGCATTTGTTTTCAACAAATATCACTAGAATGATCAAACTTTGTATGTATTACTTGAGGACCACAATGTGACCTCTTGAATTCAAATCAAATGTGGCGAATGGTCAAAAATTGAAAATTGTAAAAAAATTGGAACCTCCAACAGTTTTAATTTGATAAATATGGTTTCATATGATTGCTATGGTAAGAAGGACAATTTTTTTTATGCATGAATAACATGAAAATATGCGCTTATTGAACTGAAAATATCCTAAAATGCATATCGAAAATCCAAAAAAAAAAAAATATGCAAAAATATTCACGATAAAATCATCAAGATGGGAATCAAAACGAAGGATTTTCTCTTCTGGGAGCAACAAAAGCACTTTCGAATTCGTAGAAATAAATTAAAGCGATAAAATAAGAAAAATTCGTAAAAAAATATTTAATTTCGTTTCAACCAATCTTTTTGTAGAAACCCAAAAAATTTTAAAAATGGAAAAATTTGCAATGTTGTTTTTCTTTTAGTTTTTTCGAATTGAGAACACGGTAATTTTAGTTTTTTGTCGTTTTTTAAGTAATTTTATGTTAAATACGCTCTACAAACACGAAATATGCGCTTAAAATAGGAAAACACGTTGTTATTTTGTCAAAAATACGCACTTTTATGTATTTTATATAAAAATATGTATTTTAAAATTTTACAGTTCGTCTTAGCGTTATGAATTGCAACGGAAACTCGAAAATACAGGATAGGATACAGTAGAAAAAAATATGAAATGTCATAAAAAACTTGTCCTAGCAAAAAGTATGCTATCTTCTAAATCCACTTTCATAAGTGATGTTCGAAGGGATAGAGAGGAGTTTTCAGCCTTGATACCATATATGCATGGTATAAAGTTGCAAGTCTAAATTACATATCTCCATTAGAATCTCTGCTCCAGCAAAGGAACATGACAATTTACACTTTTTGTTTTTATTTAGGCAACAGACAATGACCACGGAGGGCTAAGAAAATTTTGATTTTCTCAAAACTCTATTCTATGGAATTAAAGCAAACTCAACTTCGCCTTTGAAAGCGGAAATTTTTTGAGCTTATTATTGAGTTATTTGACTGTCTCTTTTCCCCACATATTGTCGATTTTCTAGGAAAAAATTCAAAATCGATGCAACCTATCATCTGTCCAACTACAACAATTTTTTTCCTTCATTTTCAGAAAAGATATTGTTGTTCAAATTTTAAATTAAATTTCATTTATATCAAAAAAATGGGAAGGAAGGGGATTTCAGTAGGAACTGAGGTCGGAGATTACTATTAATCTTCATTGAATTTTTTTTTCATGTTTTGACTTTCAAAAACGCACAAAGAGTGATAAAAGATGTGGACATATTTCGCACTCGTTCAAAGAAGGAAAAAAGGTACCTATTAAAATTCCAGCACATCCTTTTTTCCAAAAAACTGATGAGAAATTTCGGCTCTAATTATCATTCGTTTGGCGAAATTCGGCATCGAAAAAAATTTCCATAAAATACGAAACAATTTCGCGAGGAATTGATAAAATCTATCCCTAGTCCTAAAATGGATTTCGCAAAAGACGGTAAACTTTGGATAAATCTTAACGCGAAAAGGGTAACCGGAGCGTCGAGCCCGGCCAAATAAATAGTCTTGAAAGGATCGAACGACTCGCATAGTTTCGCAACATATCTTCGAAACGCAAAACACCCTAATAGCGACGAATGAATTTCCGAACATTTCGAAATGCAACCGCGCCAACCCCACGCAATAAATTCACCGGTACCCCGAACGCGTCTATAATACGATCATAATCACCAGATTTAATTTCATAATTTCCATAAAGGTTTTCAACGCGCCTTTACCAAATATAGAAGTGGAATCGCGTAAAAAACCGTACGCTTTCCCCTGCGGGCCTAAATTTCCATAAATGCGATAAAAGTTTGTATCGGTTATGGACGCGTCAAATTTATATAACGCCGAGAAGTTTAGCCAACCATCTCGTAAAGTTACAGATTTATTAGCGAAAAAGTAGCTCGGTGTAGCGGTTAGCCGGTTACGCTATAAATACGATAAACCTTGAGTAAGAAAGCTATTGTGAATGGTCGGGGCTAATATAAAACCTCGCGCGGTCGAGGGACGAAGGAAATATGTAGTTTGGAAAGAACGATTCCAACTTATGTTATCTGCTCAAACGGTTAACGTAAGAAACAAAATGGTCTTATAATTATACCCGCGTTATCTTCTTTTCGCGGCCGACGAATCTGCGTTATTTGTAAACTGCCCCTTGAAGCGCCACCCCAAGGAAATCAGATTCGGATAATACGCTGAGGTCATTTTGAAAGGAAACATCAAAATATTTCCCGCATTCCTGCGCCAAACCGACCCCCTTTGCCGAGCTTAATAAACTACTTTGAAGTCATTAGCATTATAAAGCTGTTTCGTATCATACAACATCCTTTCGCCTCGGTCTTACAGTAACCCACCAACGTTCCTTCTGTTATTCGTACACCACCGTCATCGCCGCTGGATATGGAAACCCTTCACTTTATCGTCCGCATATCTAATTTCCGTATAATGCGACGCAACACTGTTTCTTTATGAATTTATTTACGTTTAAATAGAATGTGTAATAGGGTCGGGTCCGAGGTACCCCTAACAGTGGTTACAAAAAGTCCATCTTTTTACTCGTATCGGTGGAGTTTTTTTTTTCTTTCGTTGAAAAAGCTGTTTTTTTTACTCTTTCTTATTCACCGTCATAAAGTTACTCTCTGGTGAAATTATTACCAAGCCAGACGTCATAAGGAACATTGACATTAACAATATATGTTTGTATACGCTCAACGCGTTACTTTTTTCTAAAAAATACTATACCCGTCTATATTTTATGCAGCTTTAAATCTTAGCGCAGCGCTCGCTCGTTCTTGATATTCGAAACATTTGCGAAATATTTTACCACTTTGTGCGCAGTCTTACTTTTGACGCGATATTTTCATAATTTTCCTAAATAATTCAAACGGGGTTTCTTCCAAAGCGCGTTTTCTTTTATTGCCACCATTTCAGGTTTGCGTTCGGGTAAAGGTTATAAGGTAAATATTTCATATATGCGAAAATTTGCTGAAATTTAAACCCAATAAATTTATATATACGAAAAAGCTTTTTAAAATGTCTACCTGATTTAGAATTTTCGCATGCCGTTTGAAATAACATTGTAAACGTGGAATAGAAACGTATATTCAGACTAATGCACATAAATACATAATCTTCCTTTGGTATAGAAGCAGCAGTGGAAAATTCTGTACGCGAGAATAGCCCTGATGGTGCTCAAAATATGAGCAAAAATATTATTCTAATTCAGATTACTAATGGAATTAAAATAATTTTTATCAGCCATTATTTTAGTATTGTTGTTCACCAATTTTTTATTTATACATATAAGACTCAATCATTAGAATTTATTTTCTTCGAATTTTAAATTCTATTCATATTCTAAATAGAGGATTTTCCATTTTTTTTCTAGATGGTAAAGGTTCTAGTGAAGAGAAAAGGAAATACATCATTTGAAAAATTTCATCACTATCTCAGACGTTGGAATAGCATAACAATTTTTGGAGTTATGGATGAGCCCAGGTACTTGATAAATTATATAAATAAATTTTTATGAGCAATAATTCTATTCCCATGTACGACGCACAGACTGTCAATAACATGTTTACTGTCGTATTCAAATAACGTTCTAGCTTGTTTTCTAAAATTAGTACCTATGCCAAGAGTGACGTACAACCTCAGCACCTATTTATACCCGCTGCAATAAAATCAATTATATGAAAAAAAAAAAAAAAAACATTTTATGTATTTAGTTTTTTTCTCATCAAGTTAAAAAATAGATTATGTTCAAACAGAATTATGTGATGAAGATATAATTTTACCTATATTTAAATTATTACAAAATGCGAGAGAAAAAAAATTAAAATGAAATCAATTTTTTTTTTTTTAAGTAGTGCCATGTAAATCCTAAATAAAAACGACTCTAGCCACAGGGCTGTCTATATACGTACGGTGTCAATTAACAGAAAAAAATTGATTCTGTGAAAGATATTTTTTTATGAACGCTCTCGATGAAAATTTCAGGAAGGTTCAATAATTTTTTCAACAAAGTTCAATTGATTTTTTTTTCATCTTTTAAATGCATTTTAATTCCCGATTTTTTTCTCATTTTTCATCATTATTGGAATTTTTTTTTTATTATTATATGTATCGTTTGTTTTTTAGCCATTAATAATATTTTTAGATAATTTTACTGTTATTTTGAGCATTTTTTCATTTTTTGACACCATTGTTGAATATTTTTTCTTGTTGATTTTTCAAAATGTAATTTTTTTTTTAAAATTTTTATTTGTTTGCACAAATATTCATTTTTAGCCATTCTGCAACTTTTTAAATATTCTCAATTTTTTTTTGTAGATTTTTTGACTTTTTTCGAACAATTTATTATTATTATTATGCGCTGTGTACAGTTCTCGTTAGGCTAGGTGATAGTTTGCAGCTGAATTTTTGAAACTTTTCAATTTTTTGTATATTTTTAATTTTTTGACATTCAAATTTTTTTACTTCTTGAGTTTTACGTGCCGTGTACTGCTGCCTAGGGCAGAGGCATGACAGATGACGGTAATTATGGTGGATTAAATGAGGTTTAGGAGATTAGTTTGTTTTAGAAATAGGAGTCAAATTTTGCGGGGTTGTCGCAGAGTATTAGAGACAGGTCGGGAGTATGGTTAATTAAGTGACAATACTCCTGATATGTAATTAGTTTTAATATTCGTAAAATCGAGTCTTATACCTTTTAAAGCGACTAAACAATGTACCCTGAAAGTATTTTTCAAATCGTTGTAGATTTTCATGTTCTATCTTTCACTGAATTATTTAAAATTGGTTAATTTTACCTTGTGAAATATTAAAATAGAAACACAACATTTTTTCTAAATCAAAAAAAAAAAAAAATTAAAATACAGCTTTTAAAAATACTTACAGTAACAACTTTTCAAAGATGATGTATCGTTGGGTACGAGGATTTTGAAAACAGAGACTGTAGAACCTCAAGATATTGAACAATTTACATTTTTTACGAGTTGTTTTTCTCAAGTAATTTAACATCTTAAAGGAACGAGGATTGAAACTGACAGTTTAACAAAATAAAATGATATTAAAATCATATTTCTCAACCAACTTAGACACTAAAAAATCTCTCATTTTAAGACAGTTATAAACTAATAGGCGTTGCGAGATTGTAGGAATTTGAGCGTAACTCCCAAGTACATATTCCACCAAAGCTGCACCCGACTCTCTGTAATTTTTGAAAATCAGTTAAATATGAAGAAATTCTCTCGAGCCGATTTTCCATTCACCGCAACGTCGATCTCTAACCATAAGAAAAAAGGAATTTCACCCACAGGGATGCTTGAAAGGGTACAAAATATCTCTATACGCTATTTAAGGGAATGCTAAAAGGAGATGAAAAACACCAAACGAAATTGATACGTATTTCTCGTTTAAATTTAATAATACGCTGAAAGTACTACAGCTCGGTAGGTATTCTTTTGACTAAACGCCATTTTTCGACACGCTCTACACCTTGCCACCTTTTACTCGAGCAAGTAATGCGATCGCGATGACCCTCTTGGAGGTAATATACGGTAGCAAAATTTAATCAAAATTCAAAAAGGTCGTACATACTGTTTAACAATTTATACTTGACGAACCTTTCTAAGCGAAATAAACGACTTTGGTGTATTAAAATTTCAAAGCTACTGTTGTAAAATTAAAATAACTCGAGTAGCAGTATTCGTGTAACGTTGACGAGAAGAATTGTTGGAAAATTTCAATCACTTTCAAATGGAATGTTCAAGTCCAAGAAATACAGATAAAATACTCGTCTAATAAAAATTTAACGCTCGAAATTTTCTAAAGCGAACTTAGCTGTAATGGAACGAATTTTGCTGGAAATCGATGGTCTCGCTTTTTGAACAGTTACAAAATGAGCTCAATCTTATACTCAAAAATTTTCAGTCCTGCAAGTCAACAGTTACATTTTTCATAATGAAATAGACGTAACATTTTTTCAATATGTATTTATGATGTAAATTATAAAACTAAATTTTTTATACATTTGCGGGGTTGCGTGAAAGAAAAAGAACGCGAAGCGCGAGTCGTAACGTTTATTGGCGATTAGTAAAAAGAAAACTGAACATGTAACTACAACTTAAAACCTACGAGGGTTGTTAACGCTGACGCTAAGGGAAGGAGAAAGTTAAAGGAACCAGTTTACTGAGTGCGTCGACCGCGGCGTAGTAAAAGGAACGCGTTCGTGACTCATGACAAGTGAACAGGGATTATATGTAGGAGTAAGAAACGAAGAAAGGTTCTTAAAACACAATTGGCCGCGGACAACGCACCGAGGGTAAGATAGGGTGCCTCGATGACGAAGGCGGCGAGCGATGATCGCCGCAGTACTCTCCCCCCAGCGACAGCGTTAAAAAAAGTTAATGTACAAAAAAATTAAAAAGGTTCGATCACTATATAACTAAACAACCTAAAGATATGTGAACATAGATATGGCATTGTAAATTAAGCTACACATCTTAATCTAAGGGGAGATGACAAGCGAGAGCGTATATATATAGATGTGCAAACGTAGAATTAAAAAAAAATAAATGAGCTAGTATTTGTTAAGAATAAAAAACGTTTAACATTCGCCTTAAAAAAGGAGAGGAAATAACATGAGTTCAGTTATTGTAATATATGTATACATTTATATAATACATTATGATATGATGAAAATAGTACATAATACATAAATTCTAAAATTTAAAACGAACCACAGGTTTACTGATACGGCCTGATTTCGTGCGGAGAATTGAAGGAGAGGACTCTTGTTCAGGAGTAGAATTTGCGTTTGGAGTAATCGTTGGCTCTTTTGATGGAGCTTTATGCGTTGATTCAGGGATGGAATCACTAGGAAGAAGGAATGCAGGTTTAAGACGGTCGATGGAAACGTAAACCTGCCGTGAGTTTTGTTGTATTTGAAATGTTTTTTTATTGCGCTGAAGAACTTTGAAGGGTCCTTTGTATGCAGGGGTCAATGAGGGTCGGACAGTATCATCGCGAAGAAACACATGCGAGCAGTTCGATAATTCTGTTGCAACATGATGTTTTTGCGATGAATGGGCTCGGAGTTTTCGGATAGCATTTGTAGCATCTGTAATGTATTGAAGAGTTTCGTGTCTCGTTTTATGGGCAAATGGGGTGAAAAAGTCTCCTGGGAGGCGTAGCGGTTGGCCATATAACGCTTCGGCGGGCGAAAATTCGGTATCAGCATTCACACTAGCGCGCAACGCTAAGAGCACAATGGGAAGGTGCTTAGACCAATTCATAGAATCGAGAAGAGCAGTTAAGGAAGCCTTGAGAGTACGATGGTAATTTTCGATAAGGCCGTTACTTTGAGGGTGGTACGAAGTAGTATGGATTCTTTTTACTCCTAAATAAGAGCAGAGATGCTGAGCGAGTTCTGATTCGAACTGCCTTCCTTGATCAGAAGTGAGCAAGGAAGGGCAGCCAAATCTCGAAATCCATGTAGATATGAGCGCGTCTGCTACAGTCATTGCAGTCATATCTGGTAAGGGCGTAACTTCTGGCCAACGTGATATTCTATCAATTATTGTAAGACAGTACCTATTTCCACCTGAAACTGGTAAGGGGCCGATAAGGTCTATATGAATATGCTCGAGGCGTTCAATATTATTGTTAAATAGAAGATAGTGTGTCGCGAAATTTTGGTTTGTTGGCATGGAATACAGGCGCGTACCCAGTCGCCGAGGTTTTTCTGGATTTTTGGCCATACATAACGGGAAGAAATTAAATGCCTCGTTCGCTTTATGCCAGGGTGAGCCAAGCTGTGGTACTGGTCAAAAACCTTACGACGTAATGAAAGTGGTATGTATGGTCGTGGATAGCCTAGTGAGGTATCACAATAAAGCTCTATGTCGGCAACATTAACTTTCTGAAGTTTTAATGTGCTATTGTTATTATTTAGAAGGTTTTCAAGATCGGAATCGGATGCCTGGGCTTGTGCGAGTTCGCTGTGAGATAATAGTGTGACGCTTTCAATCGCTTCGATGCGGGAAAGGGCATCAGCAACTTGATTTTCTTCCCCGGAAATATGACGCAGATCGGTGGAAAACTGACCGATGTAGTCAAGGTAGCGAAATTGACGAGGTGAAGCTTTTTCCGGATTTTGTGAAAATGCGTATATGAGTGGCTTGTGATCCGTGAAGATCGTGAAACGACGACCTTCGAGGCAGTACTTGAAATATTTAATAGCTGAATAAATCGCAAGGAGCTCTCTATCATAAGTGCTATATTTGGTCTGTGTCGGAGTAAGTTTCCTGGAGAAAAAACCTAGTGGCTCTTTTTCGCCATTTTGGTGAACCTGGAGTAAGGTTGCACCAATAGCGGTTGCCGAGGCATCTGTCATAAGCGAAAGAGGTAAATTCGAGTCTGGAAACGCTAAATAGGTAGCATCAATAAGGGCTTGTTTACATGCTTCAAACGAAGCGCGGAGCGAAGGTGTCCAATTAACAGGGGTTTTATCGTTTTTCTTTTTATTTTTGAAAAGGCCTGTTAAAGGGGCTTCTAATGCAGCAGCATGGGGAATGAAGCGGTGGTAAAAATTAATAAGTCCAACGAAGCTTCGAAGTTGTGAAATGTCGGAAGGTAGAGGATATGACTGAATTGCCTCAACTTTTTTAGGCAAAGGGCGTACTCCGGTAGGGGATACTTCGTGGCCTATAAAAGCGAGAGTTGTTTGGCCGAATATGCTTTTTGTGGCGTTAATTGTTATTCCATGTTCGGAAAAACGTTGGAAAACTTGTCGGAGGTGGTCGCTATGCTCGTTAGCGTTTTTGCTAGCGATTAAGATGTCGTCGAGATAAGCATATGTGAAAGGGAGGTCGCGTAGCACGTCATTGATAAAGCGTTGGAATGTTTGGGGCGCGTTGCATAGGCCAATGGCATTCGAGTAAATTCGAATAAGCCAAAGGGTGTCGCAACAGCGGTTTTCGGAATGTCCTCATCGGCAACAGGAATTTGATTGAAAGCTCGCACGAGGTCAATTCGACTGAAAATTGTATTACCTTTGAGGCTTTGAGCGAAGTCGTGAATGTGGGGCAAAGGGTAAGCGTCAGGGATAGTAACAGAGTTTAAGCGGCGGTAGTCACCACAAGGTCGCCACGAGCCGTCAGACTTTTTTTCAGGTGGAGTGGACTAGCCCAAGGGCTAGAGGATGGTCGGCATTCGCCGGTAGCGAGAGGGCATTAAAGAGGTCTTTTGAGTCTTTTAGACGCTTAGGAGAAAGGCGACGAGGGCGACACGATAATGGGCGGCCTTTAGTAATTATATGATGTTTTGTTGAGTGTCGGATAAGGGGCAATTTAGCGGTATTCGACGGTAATGTAATTGAGGTAAATTGCTCAAGAAGTTTACTATAAGGGCACGAAGAAGGTGCGATTGAAGAGAGACCATAAACGTTTGAATGGCGAAGGGCTCCCGCTGTTGTGAGCCCTGTGTTGCCATCATGTAAGACTTGGTTTCTCAAAGTCGGGCAGAAGGTTATAGTAACCAAGAAGATCGGCGCCTATGATAGGGTTTTTACATCCGCAATAATAAAATTCCACACAAATGGACGTCGTAGCATCAAATTTAAGGTTAGCGAACGTTCTCCAAAGTAGAGATTGGAGTATCAATTAAAAAATCAAAATTGTTATTACGATCGTATATAAATAGGCGGCGCGCAATAAATTTTTCTTCGGGTTGCGCCGCGACCGAAGATATACTTAGTTTCCCGAGTCTGTATTTTTGACAAAAAAGGCACGGCTTTCCATCAGCCGTAGTTTTGCATTTTCGAGCTAGGTTACCATATCGATAATGATAATAACATAGCTGAACGCCACTGGGGACGCTATTTGGAGTTGGCGATCGGCCACGACGAGGGAAACTATTGATATTCCGATCACGAGAGCGCGAAAAATGATTGCATGCATTAACATTGTTATTCATATTATTATTTTCTACCTGAGTAGCGAGTTTACTACATTTATCATTAAGGCTTATTACTTGCTGCGATAACTGTTTAAAATGATCGTTGAGCATTTGAACTTAAAACTTTTAAAGCGACTAAACAATGTACCCTGAAAGTATTTTTCAAATCGTTGTAGATTTTCATGTTCTATCTTTCACTGAATTATTTAAAATTGGTTAATTTTATCTTGTGAAATATTAAAATAGAAACACAACATTTTTTCGAAATCAAAAAAAAAAAAAAAAAACATTAAGATACAGCTTATGGTTACTTTGATCCTTTTAAGAATACTTATAGTAACAACTTTTCAAAGATGATGTATCGCTGGGTACGAGGATTTTGAAAACAGAGACTGTAGAACCTCAAGATATCGAACAATTTACATTTTTTACGAGTTGTTTTTCTCAAGTAATTTAACATCTTAAAGGAACGAGGATTGACACTGACAGTTTAAAAAAATAAAATGATATTAAAATCATATTTCCCAACCAACTTAGACACTAAAAAAATCTCTCATTTTAAGACATTAAAACTAATAGGCGTTGCGAGATTGTAGAATTTGAGCGTAAACTCCAAGTACATATTCCACCAAAGCTGCACCCGACTCTCTGTAATTTTTGAAAATCAGTTAAATATGAAGAAACTCTCTCGAGCGATTTTCCATTCACCGCAACTTCGATCTCTAACCATAAGAAAAAAGGAATTTCACCCACAGGGATGCTTGAAAGGGTAAAAGTATCTCTATACGCTATTTAAGGAATGCTAAAAGGAGATGAAAAACACCAAACGAAATTGATACGTATTTCTCGTTTAAATTTAATAATACGCTGAAAGTACTACAGCTCGGTAGGTATTCTTTGACTAACGCCATTTTTCGACACGCTCTACACCTTGCCACCTTTTACTCGAGCAAGTAATGCGATCGCGATGACCCTCTTGGAGGTAATATACGGTAGCAAATTTAATCAAAATTCAAAAGGTCGTACATACTGTTTAACAATTTATACTTGACGAACCTTTCTAAGCGAAATAAACGACTTTGGTGTATTAAAATTTCAAAGCTACTGTTGTAAAATTAAAACAACTCGAGTAGCAGTATTCGTGTAACGTTGACGAGAAGAATTGTTGGAAAATTTCAATCACTTTCAAATGGAATGTTCAAGTCCAAGAAATACAGATAAAATACTCGTCTAATAAAAATTTACGCTCGAAATTTCTAAAGCGAACTTAGCTGTAATGGAACGAATTTGCTGGAAATCGATGGTCTCGCTTTTGAACAGTTACAAATGAGCTCAATCTTATACTCAAATTTCAGTCCTGCAAGTCAACAGTTACATTTTTCATAATGAAATAGACGTAACATTTTTTCAATATGTATTATGATGTAAAATTAAATAAACTAATTTTTATACATTTGAAAAATACAATTTGTTGCCGAACAATCAAAAAGAAAATTTAGTTTTTTAGATAGGTACCTACAAATTTCCAAAGAACAATAATTAAAATTGAAATTTGTCACTGGAATATAATATAGCATGGGCTTGATTACTTTGGTCAGAAGCGCAGGAAAGAAAGGTGATTAAATTTAAAAAAATAGATTGGTTGCTGTAATGAAGGACAGGAGGTTTGAAAGTCAGAAGAAAGAATTTTGATAAGAGAAGAGGAGTGAATGAATCGGGTATGCTGAAGGCGGAAGTCTATGCACTAGAGTAGGATGTGAAGGATAGTCAAAGGGACTGGCACTTGGTGCAGAGTAGATAGTTCATTTTTTATTGGTCATTTATATACGATAATTAGAAAAATTTTATGGAAAATTTTCAACTTTGACTTCAACAAATAGGGAGATGAAATTTCGGTTTTTTTTTTCAAAAAACGAAAACTTTTGTGCTACAATAGTTACTACATCACCTTGAAAGAACATCATAAGAATTTCAAACCTCGAAGTCAATTTTTTGACCAACCCGATAATTTTGTGAAAATTTTGAATTATTCGGACAATTGAAATTTTTTTCACGTATCATACTTATATTTTCTCATTCAAAAATGTACAAAAAAAAAATTAGCCCACAATATCTTTTTTTAATTCAGGTCTAATCCGTTAAAAAATTTTTTTTTAATTCGATAATTTGGTTATTTCCAAAAATGAAAGACAAATTAGTAATTAATTGTTTGTGTGTACATTATAGGCTCAATTTAGGCGTTTGCGAACTCAAGAGGCGAAATATACTCGATTTTGGTTCCCCAGGAGTTCATTAAATCTGAGCTTTTCGGTGGTAAGTATCAATAAAAATCTAATTTTAAGCAACTGGAACGTGATATTTAGGGACGCTTTGTGAGGTAAAAATGGAGGGTATTTCCCCTCAGCCCATAATACTCTCATGATCAATAAATTATTTATTTGTCGCTCATTTTTCAAAACAACCAAAATTATTGTTTTTTTAAAAAATTACAAACGGTTTACCATCTTCTAAATATAGTTGGCGCTTAATTTTTTTTAGTGGTTGGACAACAAAATTAACTTAACGTAAAAAAAATTGTAACTACTACAAAATTCGTTTCTTATTTGAATTTTTTAAATTTTAAAACTTGTGACTTCATTTTGAAGTGGTCTAAAAATTAAGTTGGGGAGCAGTAATTTTTACGTATGATGTATTTTTTATATCCTTTAGCAACTATTGTACCCCCCCTCCCATCATTTTTTGATAGAAAAACCATCATAATTCAAGCTATAAAAAAATTCAATTTAAATATTTTAAAATTATTATAATTTAATATAAAATTATTAAACTAAAAAAAATTAAAAATTAAAAAAAGATATAAAAAATGTTTATTCTGATAAAATGAAAATTATTCAAAAAAAGAGCCATTATGGTGAATGTAAATGTCGACTTCATGAAGTGAAAATTTTTGACGATACTATAACATCATGTTGCAGATATTTAGGGGGCAACGCCTTCGACTTCCAAAAATAAGCAAAATTCTTTCTTCGGTTGTCTGACAGAAAGAATCAACTCTCCAAAAGTATCAAATCGGATTGCAATACTAATCAATATGTTTCGAACACTTGAACAAATAACCGACAATGTTTAACCCGTTCGTTTCTATTGCATGCATAGCCGAGTTACTCGACTTTTTTCCCCGGATTTAGTTTTTGTTTCCTAATAGAGGCTCAGTTGCGCTATTGTGTAAATAGAAGCGGCGGCGCGTACACAAGCGTCGCGTCGTCGTTTACGAAACGAGAATTTAATTGATTCGCTCGTATTGTTTTAAAGCTTTTCAAAACAGTTTATATTTATTCGAATCGCGTAGGCCGAGGTACACGGGATGCTTCTCGATTTTCGATAAAATTAATGACTATAACTTTGCACTAAGACAAAATAACATTTCCATACAAAAGCATTCGAGCTCTTGCATTCGCGAAGATTTCATTCGAATGCGATTTTTCTGCTAGTCGAATAATTTATTCGCGCTGTTTCCTTTTTAAAGTCGAATTTCTCGCCGTCCGAATTTGTACGCCGAAAACGTAGGATTTTCGTTGGAAAAATTATTTTTCTCCGTCGTTACCCTTTATTACCGGTACGTGCGGTATATTGTGTACCGAGTAAAATAAACGAAACGCGGACACCTGGACAGATTTGCGAGACGAATGTAAACTCTCGACGGATCAACGTTAACTTTTTTATTTTTCTTTGGCCTTTTTTCACGCCACACGTAAGAACACAAAACGACACAGCGTGAAAAATTTATTTGCGCCGATGCTCGCCTTCAAGCGCACGCGCCAGTATTAAATGTAATCTTACACGGTAATGCTTTAAATTTTTGAAACCCGCTGATATGCTGAAACTATCTATGCTCGAGGAATTCACAAATAGCTCCACATTTCTGCGTACGCTGCAAACAACATCGTACATCTCTGGAGATTAAGACACACTTCGACCTTGACGCCAGCTCATCTCAGGTGTTTTTTTTTTCGCGAGTTTGCAAATTAAACTCGTATTAAAATGGCGCATCGTCTGCGAACCCGAAGTCAATTTCAACTCGAAGCGATTTCTTCACCGCTCACCTTCGAATAGCAAATGGAATTCGCAACAACCGGTGTCCCAAAGGATGTCTTTACCTTTATCAACGTTTTTCATTGATACGCATTCAACGCGTTATTCCTGGATTTATACAAACTTTTTTATATTCGAGGAAGTAGAAAAAACACGTCGGATAAACTCCGTTAAAGCGTTGCTGCGACTTAGAGTACTGAAACTTCTCGGCCAACTTTCAATTTTCCCGCTTCAAATAAATCAAAAGTTTTACCATTGATGTGTCGTGAAATATGGCTTTCTTTTTGAACGCGCCGAAACGCATAAACGCGATAGAATTAATAAGGCGTTCGGAGACCACGCGAGAATGAGGCAAAGCACGAAATCAAGGTACTCTATGTTTTTTGCAGCCGCCGAATTCGTATCGTTTGCGCGCTACGAACGTTTCCGAAATTCCCAGCTCGTGTTTCCGTTTTGTCTGCAGAGTAGGCTAGTTGCGGTGTGGATGATGGTTCGTCGTGTCGAATAGCTATCCTAATCTAAGTCCGGATATTGATATTGGTGGAGATTAGGTTGTAAAATGAAGGGTATCTCTGGAGCCGTCTATGTCGATGGAACGGATATTTCGTATGCGAGGGAATAAAACATCAATATCGATGCTTTTCTTGAAAAAGCACGTAAGTCGGACTTACGCAAAATTCACTTTTAAGTGGTTTCTTATGTAAAAAAAATCGAGGAATTCGATTTTGAAAACCTCGTAAGTCCAAATCATCAACTAGCGCTTCTATCCGTAAAAAAAGAAACCTCGTAAGTCTGTCACCCAAAATAAAATACTCGTTCCTGAAAAATTTATATATTTTGGACTTACGTGGTTTTTGAAGAAAAGCATCGATGCTTTATGGATTTTTCAGACATTTAAAAGACTTGAAAATTTTTCCGCGACACTTTAATAATTATTCATAAATTACGTACTTAAGAATTTTCTCAAAATAATTCCCATGATGATTTTCATATGTTTTTGATTTGGGAAAAATCTACTACTAGAATAATTTATTGGAATGCGGTGAGGACATGGTTGCTACGAATACGAATTTTTAAGCCAAATTCAGCTGAGTTTAAAACGAAGCCAAAAAATTCTGCTTTTTTAAACTTGGGATTTGGCTTTATTCTTTTCAAGAATTAAAAAAAAAAAGCCTAAATCATATTATATTTCAAGTTTATGAACTTTCATTTCAGCATATAAATTAATTACAATTTTTAAAGTGGGGAATGTATTGCGAAAAGTTCCAAAAAAATTAGATGAAAAAATCCAACTATGAAATTTTAAACCAAATCGACAATTTTGAAATCCTTTACTGCCTGGGGAGAGCCAGAGTTAGCCCAGAGACAAAATATTTTCGGACCGCCTTTGTAATTAATTTGTTTTTATTTTTTATTTTTTAATTTAGTTTAACGTGTTTTCTGCCGTTAAGCCCAAAGGAATTAATTCTTAAACCAATGAAAACTTTAAAACAATTTTATGAAAAATTAAAATTATAATTAAAATTGTGATTTTTTTTTTTAAAATTCACCCAAGTCTGCAGGCAATCTTTCTTTACGGCTTTCGCTCTACAGTCCTGATTCGCTAGTCAAATTGAATGGACATTTTTTAGAAGATGAATCCGGAGATTTAATAAAATTCCGATGTTAACAAATTTTTATTTTTTAGTTTTACAACACTGAGTGGAGGTGTTGAGGAAAGAATTTTGAGCCAACATAAACACGAACAAAAAAACATGATGAGAATATACGTTGAAAATAATGAAGAACTACATATTTTGAAATGTAACCGAAGTTCAGAAACGAAGATGGAAAAAACAGTAAGCGGCCATGTTGTATTGCTAGATTCAAGTTTTTGATGACGTATGTTCAGATGTACAGATAATACAGAGGTTCGCAGCCAGCCAACTCTTTATTTCAAGTGAGGGGAGGGGGGTTAGCCAAATTATAGAGGAAGTTTTGACTTTATTTTCGTTGGTTGGTACTTTTGTATGGAATACAAAATTTTACCAGTAGGGTCTCAAATGTTTTAAAGTGTACTCAGTGCCCCTCCCGGCTATAAACCTGCTTTACACCCACATTAATAAATATTTCTTGTAACCCCTGAATTCAAAATGAGTATGCAACACTTTTTGCTCGCAGAGACCACGTGAACAGGTGACCTTGTATACAAAATAATTAATTATTTTAGGTAAGTATTTGAGATCCTTTGAATATTCTTCAAGCTTGGTAAACTTGATAGCTCATATTGTAGTGATAAAGTAGTCTCTCATAAGCAATCGATTTAAGAAATTCTCTGACTGGATTTTCCCTTGAAAGCTCCTTCCATCTCCTCCTCAAATTCATTTGGGATGCTGAAATTAGAATATGTTGCTGATTTAAGCTGAGTCAGTTATGCGAAAGAAAATGTTTGACCTTTCGTTCACCACGCTATATTTTCAAGAAGCTAACCCTTCTCCCTTCTCCCCAAAATGTTCCCATATATCATATAATATTTATATAATTTGAGCTTCCAAATTCAAGTAGTCATATTCTGATCTCTAATTTTACTCTATATGGTGAATTTTATGAGGAGATATTCATTATATTAGTGTATTCATCATAATTATGTACTGTATCATATAACATTACTATCAAAAATTTTGATGTTTTAGCGGCCCCTTCATCCCTCCATTATGCATTTATTTTGTCTTAAGAAGAATAGTTATAATAATAAGTTTCATATGCTTACATGTGTTTAAAAATTAATTTTTATTGTAAAAAGATTGGTTCAAGCACAAACAAAAAAAAGGGCATATCACCGCTGGGCAGTTGGAGATTTTTTTTTTTTTTTTTCCTTCAGATTAAAAAAAATACCAATATACATTAAAAATGTAATAATAATTCTACAATTTTGTTGAAGAAAACGAGAGCTAAGTTGATTGAAAAATTTACCAAAAAATAATTAATTTCAAATCTATGAAAAAAAATATTCAAATATATAATTATGTATAATAGGGTCGTTCAACTTCTATTTTTTTTTTTTTTTTTTTTCATTTCAAGTTCATAATCTCTAATATTAGGTATTCATTCTCTATAAAAATTTCAGTTTAATATCTTTGACAATATTGGATACATTAGGGTTTTAAATTGGATACGGGATAGGAGCCCAAGGTCTTAGAAGGGACCGGAGATCAAAATTTTAAGTTGTAAGAATTTTTACCAGAATTAGATTTATTTGTTTCATTTTCACTACCTTCATTTTTGGTCAAAGGCTAATTCTGATTCTGTCCTGCCCTGATTGCAGAGGGGTACTCGCTGCTCTCAAAAGATTTAAAAAATAGTACTTCAAACTGGTGGACAGTAAACAGTAAGCACTCAATTGTAGAGTATAACTCCCTGTTTTTAGACTTTTCAAACTTTTTCCTACAGTTTCTGTACAAAATTGAAATAAAATACATATTTATGAAATGTGAGCTCATAAAACGAATCAGCGTCGTAGGTCCTTTGAGTCAACTTGCAGTGGCTAGATATTCAAGTTGATCGACCTTATTGGCGATAGTCTTGAAGAGTTGACTAGGATTATGTGAAAAGCATTTACAATCTTTTCGAAAATGTTAAACACCTTAATTCAATTTGAGTAACTTTGGACTAGACCAGTGTTCGGGTTATAAGGCACAACTTATGCATCTAGTAGAAAAGTGGTCCTCATACCATTTTGGCTTATAATCTCGAAACCCTACTTTATGTAATTAGATTTTTCAAAAAATGAAGGAGGTAAAAATAAAAAAGTTTAAAATGTGGATTTGTCGTTCTAAAAACTTTGAATAGGAACCATAGATTTATCTAAAGCAATTAAAAGGACGGAGCGAGTAACTTTAAATAATAAATTTTCTGGAGAAGTAATACTGCATTAATATAAAATAGACACTTTTATTTTTATGAAAAAACTCTCATTTCAGACTTGGGAAACTTCAAATAAAATTTAATTTGATATTTTTCCGCAAAAACAAAACCAAAAAAGAAACCAAGGAACAATGTAGGTATTCAAGTAGTAAAAATGCTAACAAGAATCTAGTAAAATTCGTTGATAAAATTACCTTTCCGCTGACATCAAAACATCGCCGCCTGATCTCGTGTTAGCAAAGGTGGCGGCTCAACGCAACGAGGAAAAAACTCGCCGTCGGCGTATTTTATCGCAATGAAAAAACAAATCACCCGAAAACTTTCCGCCGATGTCTGAGGTAATTAACCATTAAAGTAGTGTAAAACTAACAAATTGATTTAAAGAAACGTCTTCAATAAATTAAAACTCGAATTGAACAAAAAGGAATCTCGTACAGCTAGAATGCAATTTATTTCGTTCAGCTTCTGCGACTATTTATCACAAGTTCGCTTTTTTAATTACAACAAGAAACTACCTCTCGGTAAAAAGTTATTACGCTTTAAATGGCTACAATTAATTGCAACACAAATTACATTTATCGCGGTGCATTTTCAACGTGTTGGAATCCGTACTCTCCGGTTTCGCGACTCGTGTGTATTTAATTTTTAAACGCTCAGCTAATTACCACGAAATGTCGGCTTCATCGGTAAACGCTTAAAAATTAATACTCCACATAATACGAAAACGCCAACTTTAATCGAAGTATTTTAATAAGCAGTGTTGGAAAAGGAGCAGTGTAAAAGTTGAAAACTTTAATTAAAAAATGAACTTTTACAACAGTTCGTGAAAAATCGAAGTGGTAAAAAAAAATATCTCAAAAAATTCCATCTTAACGTTTTCCAATTATACTTCCTAAGAGCTTCGAAATTAATAGCGTCGTTCAATTTTACAGCTGTATGAGTTGGTCGTCGTTTAAAACCCATCCTCTTATCCTTAACATTTGGCAAACCGTCCGAGTTTTCGAGTTGTTGAAATTTTTTCTAAACTCCATTAGGTCGTAGATCAAAAAGTTGTTTATTTTTAAACACCGTAACGTTGTATACGATGTTTCTTTTCGTCAAGGGGATACAACGGTTGTATGGATAACTGGTTGAATTATGAAATGATACATGACCGCCGATACTCGGTGAATTATAATCAGCGTTGGTATTCTCGATGGATCGGTTGACGGAATAGGGAATGCTTTTTTCACCACTTGTATTGATTTTAGAAACCGTTACAATTGTAACGACCTCATTCATGTTTTTGGTATCATTTGTCAAACATAGAGATTATTGTGCGTACATCTTAATAAGTCAGACAATTAGTTGACATTTCAAAAAACATAAAGTTCGAGTTTCACCTCATGCTTACCTTAAAAAGCCTTTTTTATGTCGAAATTCAGCGTAAAATTCGTTCCAGTCGAGTTATACTATGACTGCAATAATTCCAACGACTGGAAAATTTTTATCCGGAAATAACTTTTTTAGTACTTTGAAAATGTTCAACGTTATCCCATAGAACTATTCGCTCTCTCTCTCTCTCTCGAGATTATTTCAACTTACCAGCGCCCTGCTTTACTCGCTAAGTATAACACATAGACCTCCCCTTTTAATAAGCTTCGAACGAACGTTTTTACTTTTTACTGTTAATTCGTCTGTATAATAATAATTGTACCTACCTTAATCTTTAAAAGCTGCATGGCGTTTTATTTTCCTAGGTAGCTTTAATTTTAACTATGCTTTGCGTTTAAACTCGCACTAGATGTTAATTCAACTTCGTTTCAAATGTTTCACTTGCACCCTAGAGATAGCGAAGTACGTCCACCGACGGTCCGGTGAAATGAGGCGAAAATTTGGTATACATGAGATGAGTTTAGAAGTTGGATGAAACGAGTTTCCTAGATAATTTACGAACACCTGATTCATTTAGAAAGTATTTCATTTCGGTCTCTGGCTATCTTATAATATTAAAAAAACTTGTAAAAATTTTCAGACTGTCTAGGCTTGCTCAATAGGTTGATTTGTACGATTTTTCTTCATAAAAAGATCCATTCAACACCCGAACGCATCGTCAAAACATGAAAATTTTAATGCTGGAGTTACTACTACCTTTACCACAGATTGATTGGAACGAATTTTGTATGATTTCCGTTCATTTCTAAAATGTTGAATTGTTGAAGTCGTCGGATTTTTATAATTTATTTACTTTGGTGACGAATAAGTTGCCTACGTTTGAGATGAAGGCGTAGGAAATCGTCGATGAAACAGACCTCTGAATAGTACGCCCAGTAATGACAGTAGTATTGTTATTGGTTATTTGATACCAATGACATAAATGATTATTGTCGATATGATAACACTACTCGGCAAATTTCAGATCATGTCTTCAATATGATAGAGAGGTACAAAAAAATCAGGGTTTTTTGGTCGATCAGTAATTGAAAAAAAAAATTCAGATAAAAATCTCAAGAACTATCTATTATAAAATTTTCGAATTTTTTAAATCATTAATGACGGATTTAAAAGCGTGTAAGCGTCATTTTTGCCTTTCTCCCTAAAGAAAAAAATTCAGAAGTTCAATTCAAAACGTCTTTTCGCCTTTAAAATTAAAATTATGACTACGCTAATGAATAAAGCGTAAAATTATATTTAATAATTAAGGAGGGAGTTAGAAATTTTCGAAATTTGGAAATTAGGCATTTTTTATATTTTTGAATAAAATACCAGTAAAAGTCTAGGTTAAGTTTATTTTCTCAGAACAGCTTTAATGATTTGAGGAAGAGTTGAAAATTTTCAAAATTTGGGCAAACTCTTGATGTGAATTTTTTGGCATTTCCTTTGAAAAAAATTTCTCAAAAATTCAAAATGTCCAAATTTTGAGAATTTCTAGCTTCTTCCTAATCAATAAAAAATGATTTGAGAGCTTGTGATTGGATAAATGAAAATTTTGAAACTGAATTATTCAATTTGCAATTCTTTTTATTTCTTGTATCAGTTGAGGATTCGATAGCGAGTCTACTTTCATACACAATATATGTGCCACGCTATTTTCGAAAAACGTGAAAATATTTCCTAAGTACAAATTTGTTGAAAAAAATACATACGATATCATTCAAACATCATTCGAGTACGTCTATCCTTCATCTACGGTTGAATTTAGTCTCGAGAGCGATATTTTTATAACACCAAATCTACGGTCAAACCTATACGAAACGATATTCGCTGAAATGGCACGCACCGTTCACGCTTAAGTACACAACGAGTCGACGAATGAGACGAGCATCAGATATTAATCTTTCAAATTAACCTAATGGATCGTGCAGGGGTCATTGCGGCCGCCTTAATAATTCAAAATAGCGATACACCACGAAAAGTCGATTTCTTCGGTAGCTTCGGAAAACCGGCGTAGCATGTTGGGTTAAAGTGGCAATCAAAGTTTAGCGGTGAAAAGGCGCGAAACGTTAATGAGTATAGGTACAGTGAACCCGGGACGGGTGTATTTGTAAACAGAGAGCATTCTGGGGTAGTGTATTCCCTCAAGTCGCGAAGGCGTTAAAACCACAAGCCGAGCTGGGATTCTAAGATATACTCGCCATGAAGACGAAAATTAACCAAATGACCTTTGTTGCAAATTACCATCGAGATGAACTTTCATCGAAACTCTTATTCCGTATCGTGAACAGTGATTCCCAAGGTATCAAATTGGTCGAATAATTATACGTCGACGATGGACGACCGGCGTATATTACTTATGACTGTTGAACATTGAACGCGCTATTAGTTTAGCATGCTTTAGTTCATCGAGTAGAGCATTTCGCTCTTGATGAATTCCTCGAGCGTCGGACGAAGAAATACAAGACGATGAGAAATTGCCGTTCGTTTAAACTGTAAACGTACCCTACATTGGCGCGTTATATTAATTCTACGACTAGCTCATAAAAACAAATGCTCTTTTCAACTGTATTCTTTTGAAAGTTTCACTTTTCATTTTCCACCGGCAGCGTATTTTTTTCACAAAGCTTTCGTAAGTACGACTCCATAGTTGAAAACCTTATTCGATTCAAATTTCAAGCACGATTGCCTCGATAACACTACTCGGCCACTACGAAAGAGCGTATTTTATTCGCTGGACAACGCTTCATTAAAAAACCATACTAAGTTTATATCGGGTAAAGTTTGAAATAAAGTCCTCGAGACTGAACGTAAATAAAACACCCGAACGTCTTAACGCCCGAACCGAGATTTTTTGTTAGTCAGTTTTCAAACGGAATTTTTAATTACTGACCAAACTCCAGTCAACGTTTACCTAAATATACTTTGTACACTCTCATAATTTTTTTTTTTGCCCCGCAGCTTTTACTTTATATAGATTTTCTTTTGGCTTTTCATTTTTACTCGCGTGTAATTTCAAAGCTCATACGAGTTCCGTCTCTTCTTCTTTCAAAATACCAATTTTCACATCTATATAGGTTAACGACCTATGTTTTTCAAAATTCCACTCGTCAGCTTTAATGGAGCTTTTTTATTAGCCGCACTCTATAACGCGGTATTATCGTTAAACGAATGTTTGTTATTACGTTAACATCGATATTCCTATTACATACGCAAACGGTCCGACCAATTTTAAATTGCCATTATAAATCTGCCTCGAAGGCAAATATTCAAACCTCTAAGCACGCAAAAATACATTTCATAGATTCCAAACGCTAATGAGGGTATGTCATCTCAATGAGATCCCCTGTATAACACGTATTAGGCAACGCTTGTGACATATGTATGGGTTTGCCTATCTTGTTTGTTGAAGGAGTCGGAATGTGGAAGTTCAAACGATATTTTTTTAACGTCGATGGTGATCGACTTGATAAGTTTTGCGGAAATGTATGAATTTAAGTCGACACTGGATCTAAAATTTTGAATTTATAGCAATATGTACAAACCATACCGAAGCTGGAATTGAGATTAAACTTCAGAACCAAATCAGCGAATTATGAGGAGCACCTTCAATATGGAAAACAAGAAGGAAAAAAGAATTGAAGTATTAATTTTACCCTTTACCCCTCACTCTCTAAATAATGTACGTCATGCGGTTAGTGCCTAAAATTCCAGTAGTGGGTTAGGTTAGGTACTGATAAAACAAAATAAAAAAATGTTTTGAATCTTTTCAATTTTACTGATAATATCTTATTTGTAAATCGATAACGAAGGAATACAAATGAAAGTTGATGCCACCAAATGAGAAAGAAATCTTCTCTTCGACGCTTCGTTTTCGAGATACTTGAAAAAAAAACTAAAAAAGCTTAATAAATCAAAAACTCAACTTTCGGCGAACTTTCATGAAAAATAAATCAGACCAAAGTTGTAGAAAATGAAATTTCCTACAGATTTATTCTTATACATTTTTTCTTTACGGTCCTTAACTACCAAGATATTTGCAAAAAACTAAAAAATCTTCCAATTTCAGTGAAGAGATCGAATTAAAAAAAAAAAAAAATAGAGCTCTTAAGCTCTGCTCCTTTCATCTTTCCTCCAAATTTCAAGTCAATATATCAATTTTTACTGGAGTTATCGTTGGAGAGCGGAAGTTAAACAAAACAAAAAAATCATAGTGAACGCCTAAGTGTTTTTTTTTATTTGTTAATTGACGCCTTGTACAGCCCTGTGGCTAGAGGCGTTTTTATTTAGGATATGTTAAATTGTGGAATATAGTGTGACAGACTGTAAGAATTTAATTAAGTTGGTGATTTTTACCGGATTATTAGCAAGGATGATTTCCATTTGAGATTGAGGAAAATTAGTATTTCTGTAATTTCTAAATTTGAAGCATTCTCAGGTTGTACAGAAGGGCGTCGGAAGTCTATTTAAGAGGTGGCCATGAGTGAGAAGAGAGTGGCCTGTATGTATACGGGTCATAATAACCTCCTCTCGGCGTTTGAGATAACTGAGGTACTTCCATGGTTCTACTGTTTTATGGATTGACTTTAGTTTGTTAGAATTCGGAACGTTGGTCTAATAGTCTTGAAAGGCATTTTGGAGGTATTTTTTCATTATGACTTTGAGATCTCGAAGGGGTATTGAAATATTTGGAGTAGGTGAAATATGGAGAGATTTTTTAGCGGCGAGATCTGCAACTTCATTTTGATGTATGTTACAATGAGAGGGAACCCAGCTCAAAATTACTGGTTTTCTACAGTTGGCTAATATGTGAGCAATTTCTTGAGCAAGAGGGTGTTGTTTTTTAAGGAAGTAGTTTTGAATGCTTAGGAGGGCCTGAACAGAATCAGATAGGATTAAAATTGTTTCAAGTGAGAATTCTAGAGAGTAAGTGAATGGATTTTATTTGAAAGTAAAGTCCATTAAAAAGAAGTCAAAGACCCTCTATGATTTCCTTAGTCTCACCTGAGATAACGTGTTAGCTAAGGGTCTGGGAATGGGATGAATAAATGAAACTTCAAAGCTTGGGAATCCACAAAAAATGAATTACTTCTCTGATGAGTGTTCGATAGCATCCATAGAATTTAAGGGTTTATTTCATATACATGATTCTTAGTTTTAGCATAATTAAACTTCTCAGACACTGTATGTTATCTATTATAGGGGAATCAAAATTGATAACTCCTAAAAGTAACATTTTTAAGACTAAAATTCTTTATGAATTTTCAGTGAAAAGTTTTGAAATTTGAAAATAAAGAAGGTAAAACACTTCGTTTTAACTTGTTCAAAACCAAAAATTCAAATTCTAATTTATAAGAAAGTTATGAGCTATAAAATATGACCTCCTCAAAAGCCAATTTTTTTGTCTTTTTCTCCGCAAATAATCAATTAATCAAATAATCTTCTGTGAAGTTTCTCAAATTCTCATAAGGTTGTATTTCAAATTTCAAGTAAAACAGATAAGTAGTATTTGAGAATCAAAGTTGTACGAAAATGGTCATTTGGCAAACGAACCAGTATATGTAAAATAGACTTATAACAAAATGCAAACAACACCGTTACATAAAATGTTGATGGGAAGGGTATTTTTATAGAGCTGATTTTTCAATGTGAGCATGTTCAGTTGCTCATACTTTCAAGCAGTAACATTAATCTCTTTAGTCACCCAACCAATACCTATAATAAGGTTCCTCTGATGAGTTATTAAAATAGAAATAAGTTGTACTTATACGTTAAATTTGAGTTATTTGGAGCCTTTCAACCATTCCTCAAATTTAGAACCATTCACTTTTTGGATTCATTTTAACCTAAGCTGAGCATAAGTCAACTTTTAGCTTGACCTTAAATTTTTAATTTGATCATCTCAACCTCTTGGATGCATAATAGGGAGAAAATATGGAAGATTCAAGAAATTATACGACTCAAGTTACCTTTTCAACACAATTTTTTATTCCAACTGTCTTCTAAATTTACTCGAAGAGGTGGAATTCGTATAAGTATGTTAGATCATAAATTTAAGCTATGTGGTGATCCTCTAGCCAACCAAAAATGTAAAATCGGGCAAAAGCAATTTAAAAATCATTATAAACATTTTCTCAATAAATTTTGAATTACATTCGTGCATTCTACCTTATTTCTGAAATGAATGAAAAATCATACATGTACAAAGCCAAACAACTACAAATGTTGTAAAATATGAATGTGTGTCATGCCTCTTTTCGCACCCTTCCATGGACTGGGATCTATTACCTATAAATAGTTTTTCAGTAAAAACTCAGCTAAAAATACAAATCAATATCTAGCTTAAAGTTTAACGGCTGGAAGATGGAAAAAGGAGTTAACAAATCCACGTATTTATGTTTTTTTATTAATCAGTACCGGTGGCATTGCAAAACGTTGATTTTTCATTTCCGTTTAAAGCCTTTTAATCGCGTACACGTCAAATTATATAGGTTATTAGTTCGCATCTGGGGTTCTAGGCTATTGGCAATTTAAGAACGCGGAAAATTACGTTCTCAAGTTTGACGTCGCCCCAGCGGTATTAATCTTTGTTCTAACCCGACATTCGACATTTCTCCGGTTAGTATTGTGGAAAAATCGAATAGCGAGAAAAAGGCCTAGTTATAATATATGAGGTCCGCGTGTGGCTAACCATATACATGTAGCTGGTGGCCCGGTACACCTAAACATATAACGTTATAATCACATTCGGTATAGAATTTCTATCAAACACACGCAACAGTACTCATTTAAACGATTACCGAGCTTATGAAAAAAAAAGCGTTCCATATGTTGAAAAAAACAACAACAAAAGTTAAACTTTGACATACGCCACGGCGTTATATTTCATCGGTGAAATCAAGCAGTCCATATATTCGTTTTACTAGCTATTAATCACTAAAATTTTATTGGATCGGGTTGCGGGCGTACCGCATGCAATAATGTTATTTTTTATTTTGAGACAGCTGTATCGTTCTACACCGTCGAGTTGGTTTTAGCTCAATAAATTGCGCAACTTTTATTATACTACTGTCGAACGAGTATCGTATTCGCCTTATATATGAAACAATTTCTCTCTCACTCTATTTCTTATATGTATACGGTTATTTTTGCGTATAATATGAAAGGCGCGAGCGAAAGGCGAAAAACATATGCTGTAGATTGTTCGGAAGCTCGGCAATTTTCCGATATTACACGTCAGCTATTGTAATTTTTGCGGCCCCATTGGTAGGGTTACGTAAAACACGGCATGCATCGCTGAGCTCGATAAATTAAGCCAATTACCCGAGTAACAGATGCGGCGCGTATTTTTACCAAAATCATCGAACGCAATCGACGCGACTTAGACGTCGCTGGCGCGGCCTAGTCCCCTGCGCCATGTAACTCGGTCATTTCCATTCCATTAAATTCATTTCTTGCTCATTAAACGCGCCCCGCTAATTAAATTACCTTTCTTCGGTTGCCAAACCCTTTCGCGACTTCACCGTCGCTTTTTCTTCATCGCGCCGGCTAATTGGAAAACCCGTCCATATACGCTGAAGAAACGCATCCGTTAATTGCGACAGACGCTCGAAGACGAGTCCACATTTCAAGATGGCGTTGCACGGCAAAAACACGCTCGGTATGCCTTTAATGTTTAAATGAATACTGGCGGTGGTGCTGACGCGATGGAATTTTTGCCCTATGAAGCTGCCGTTCGGGTATCGACGTACTGTGTAATATAAACGAATGTAAAAAATATTCATAATGTATGGCGCCGCTGTATTCGGTGACTTATGACGTCGGACGCCGTACCATTTTTCACAATCATCGCAAACCGTCTATTAAGCCGGCTCCTGCGTGTATACTTTTTTAATTAAACAAATTTTTCCTAAAATGTACGAAAAAAATGTAAGCAGATATGTCTCATTACTGGGGCTGAATTTGGTGAGGGCGTGTTCAGATTTGCAGATAGATAATGTAAAACGTAGACGAAAAACAGACAATCGAACTTTAAATTTTATTATATTGGGACTTTTCAGTTCGCATGAAGCGCTAGTGTTCACATCGAAATAACAATGAAGCAAGAGATGCAGGCAAGCTTGAGATGTATTTCATTGACAAAATGAACTTTCGTCTTATGAAAATAATCTAAACAACTAGGTACGTTTCTTCTAGTATTAGGTTGTAATTTTGTTTAATTGATGAAATACTGGAATTAAAACGAATTTTTTTTTATTGATGAAATATTACTTTTACAATGAAAACGCCATAAATTAAAAAATTAAAAATTATATAAAATACGCTGACGCTTTTCGGCGCACTGCCATCTTCGGAACTTAATATATGTTCAATATTAAGCTCCGAAGATGGCAGTGCGCAGAAACGCGTCAGCATTTTTATATAATTTTTAATTTTTTAATTTATGGCGTTTTTATTGAAAAAGTAATATTTCATCAATAAAAATTTTTAGTCTAAAATGGCTGACAACGCAACAGTGAATTAAATCATTCCTTAATTACATGAAACGAATTTATTTAATAATTTCATTTTCATTTCAATCGTAATACCAAATTTATACAAAGTTGATGTGTAAACAAACTACAATAAAAGTTCATGATCACGCTCGAGGAGTTTCAGGTACTAAACATTACTTCAATGGGTGCCAAACTGATATGATTTTGAAATCAATTTTCATCAACTTTTCACTTTTAACTCTTTGGAATCAATTTTGAATCTATTTCAGGGTTTATATCATGGTCTCAATATAGAAATTTTGAACTTGTTCGTTGAATTTTGTGAGTAGATATGAACAATTCAGGATATCGCCTAGCTCGTACTTACTCAAAAATTCATTTTTTGCATCAACTTCGTTTCAAATTCACTTGGAAAGCTGAAATTCAGATATGTTGGTGTCCTTACTTATAAAATTTTAAGTTTTTTTTTTAAATTTTAATGAGCCAGTATTTTGAGAAGAATCAAAAATTCGAGAAAACAGATCTGTGAAATTACATCAAATATATCTTTCATAAATTTTAAATGATTTTTACGTATATCTATTTCGCTTTCTGAGATCGATAATGAATTAAATACATGTTACAAACATGTGTAATGTACTTTTATCGTTATGAGCGTTATATGACGTTACCTAATTAAGCGCAAATAACTTTTAATTTGTAGAAAAACCTATAGCCGTCCTCATCCCCACCACCCTTCCATCCTACATATATCCAGAAAGCTGTAATAATTTCGTTTTTCGTAAAAAACTCAGCTAAAAATAAAGCACCGTTGGCATTATTTGATTTTAATCAAAACCCAGCGAGAGTAGCAGCTCGCGGATCAAATTTACTACATACAAGTTTCCCTTTTACAGTGTATGCAAATTTATATCACCGCGTACTACTCGTTGTGCGCGTATCGTATAAAAGCGTTCAACGGTGAATTTGAGGTTTACACTATGGAGTCTCGGCAAAGCAATATAAAACCGACTATGTTGTTTCCAAATATAAAATTCATCGAGTTCGAATTTTATTTGATCTGGCGCTCGTCGCGTAAAATATCCGCAGAATTTGTTAACAAATGATGAACATCCGTATTGTATTACAAATTTCTTGTGCAAATCTATTTTTGATTTCCTTTCCATACGATGGTTTTGTTTTGCTTTTATTTTCGTAGCGAAATATTAGCACTCGTCCGCGTCCTTTTATCTTCGCCGTTTCCGTATCGTCTCGACGAGTTTATTTCGAGGACTGTATCGCTTGTGTACTTTTTCATCCATTTTACTCCTTCGGTGTTATCTCTGGGCAAATGGTGTTTCGTAATGAACACAGGATAATCTCGACGCTTAGATAAGGTCGAATGTCGTTCAACTCGCGTACTCAAGTGTTGGTTGAATGCTATGTATCAACGAGACCATAGTCTTAACACCGCGTGGTCGCTAAGTCGAGCTTGCAAACAAGCTCGTGTACGTGATTCGTATAATCGGTGAGAATTACGCTCGAAATGGCGCTTCAATTTCGTGATTAATTTAACGCGTTTGTGTTCGCCTTGTATCGACAATATGTTACCGCTCCTTCCAGCGGAAAGGATATGGGTAGTGTGGAGGTTTGCATATTTACTCTTAGTACCGCCAAAGCGCGAATATGTAATGAATTTCAACCCGCGTAAGAATTTTTAATTGAGCGTTGCGAAATTTTCTCGAATTTGAAACTTTTTCGCGTAGAAAGAGAATTCGATAACAATGCAGACGTAATCGAGGTATTCAAATTTTGCATATTTTTGAGTACGTGCTTACTAACACAAAAAGATTTTAAATGCTTAGCCGATAGTGAAAAAAAAAGCAGTTGCCAACAAAACACCAAAGAAATAATTCAGTCCTAATACTTATCGATGGAAACACGTAATAAAATAATATCAAAGTTCTGAAAAAATTTGTTTAAAGGTAATATGATTTTTTTTTTAGTCCAAAAGTTACATTTTGTTATTTTGACACTGGATAATTTTCTTTTTCATCATTTTTCACATTTTTATTTAGCATGTGTTTTCAATTTTTTTTTTGTACGAAATTCTGTACCTTTTTATACCTCTGAGGTGGAAATCGAGCATATTTTGTCTCCCTAATAGAAAAGAATTCAAATTAAGCTCATACCATAAAACTAAGTATATATATAACACGTTTATTACTTATTTGTGAAAATACACAAAATTTAATGTTTCCTTCGTAATATTAAAAGAAATATAATATTCCTAAATTTTCAGAAAATTGCTTACTAGCATTTTTCCCGTCTTTAAAGGACAAACTGTAACTTCTGAACGCTAAAAAAGATCAAATTGTCGTACAATTTATTTTTTAAAGAATTATGATGTCATTTTTACTCATATTTGAAATAACTTTAAGAACTATTTTCTTTATTTTTAAAAAAATTTATTTTGTAATTATGTTCTTTTTGTCCCTCCATTTTTCGAAAAAAATCGAAATTCGACTCAGCCTAGATTTTTAATTTCTAAGCAGATGGAGAAAAATTCAACGCAAAAACTTGAGGTAGAAATAATACCACGAGATTGTGATGAAAGAAGTTTCCAGGATTTCATTAAAAAAAAAAAAAAAAAAAAAAAAAACAGCATCTGAAATAATTTTTCTCGACCAACAACCGACCCAGTCCATATGTAGACTATACTAAAATAAGTCATTATGATATTACTCATTTGCTACATATCAGATACCTCCTCCCCATATTACAAACTATTTCACATCCCTATGTGCACACTTTGGCTGATAGATATCCTATTTCTGTTCTTACATAGCAAATAAGTAGACGAAAAACACCATTTTGAGCTAATACATGTCTTACGAACATCTTATTGATATACTTTCAAGCTGAGCTTGAATTAATGTCGAATTGATGTCAATAGACATCAATATCTTTTTCTAATTAATGAAAAATTTTGATATCCATTTTACTTTAATTGAAGCTCAACTCGAAAGTATGTCGATAAGGTATTCATATGACATGTATAAGCCCAAAACGATGTTTCTTGTATATCTATTTGCCACAGAAATTTGCACATAAGGATGTTTTTAATCTGAGCACTTAACTAGGTGCTTACTTTACAAAAGCATAATTTTCTACAGTACACCAAATCATGCTATTTCCATAACAGGAAACATTCGCTGAAATTAGAAAGTTCTCACATTCCTTAATAAAAAAAACCACCTGTTCACTCTCAACTGCAGTTTGCTCTTCCAAATGTCATAAAAAGCAATTACAATGGTAATTATTTCCCGCCACAAGGTGTACCACTTGCAACATCATCTTATCAATTATATTCTTCTCCTATGTCCTAGATATTAATTTCATCAACACTAGACTTGAATCTCCTTGCCTCCTTACCCTCTCTTCGATTCTTTCACTATTTGAAGGATTTTCCTTTCTTTCAGCCATCTGCTCTTGTAACGTCAATTTAAACGTAGTTCTGCATTATGCGTTAGAAAGTTTTGAAATAAAAACTTTATTTATGAAGAAATTTTCATTCCATCAGGTTTTCAAAAAAACAAATTACGTTTCTTTGAATGGTATTAAATTTTTATATAAATTTTCATCGCCGTAATAAAATTACTATTATTCATCGTAGTCCACTTTTTCAGCAGTTTTGTCTACTTTCATTGTGAAAGAGGTCAGCGCATTCAATAAGTACCGTAATTTTCTATCCTTAATAATGAATTTTGATTCCGTAACGTCTTATAAATTCGTCTGAAAAAAAACTACTCGAGACTTATGTAATCATTCGTATAATACCCCATATTACTTAACATAATGACCGTAACTCACCCGATAGGGCGTCGAAACTTCACCGTATCGGTGCCACAGTCAACCCTCAGTACTAAAAAATTAAAACGGCCGAAATTTTTCCATTTGAAAAAAAGCAGATACCCGCTACCCAGGTACACCGATAGTGCATTTTCGCACACCCTTTTCGTCGACTTTTTCTACACAGCGGTGGAAAAACAACAAGCGGGAAAGTTGATTTGAGTTTTAAAAGCGATACACGCGGAAAAAGGAGGAAAAACGTTGACTGAGCCGACAAATTATTGCCCCCATAACGCACTTTAAAAGTTGCCCAAAATATATGTCGGTAGTAAAAATAAACATAGAAAAAACGCCGCGCCGCCAACGAAATAGGTGTAGTAAATGGATATAAAAAACCCATATCGCCCTTCCTTCGGCGTACCGCTTCCGTATACGTATAAGGAGATTGGAAGAGCCGAAAAAGAAAAGAGGTGGCATTTACCGGAGAATGTTTCACATCGCCGAAACAATTGGCGCTAGCTGAAATCGTATAACGGAGCCGAAACCCCAGGGATACGGCCAGGCACCAAATAGCTACATCGTTTTATAAAAGTCATACTTCTTTTATCTCGACCCAAGCAACGTATTACTTTTAATTTTCTCTTTGTTTATAAAAAGGTTGAATGTTTGTCAAGAAAATAGCACCGTCGGGCTACCCGCAGCTCGATACATATTACCCGCTTCACTCGTTCACCCATTTAAACCTAGCCTTAGTGTACAGCGAATTCCGCCTAGTCGTGTACGCGGATTGAAAAATAGTACGCCAGCGCTATAATGCGACTAAGCGGAAAATCTTTATGCATGAGCACGTTACTGTATTATCGTCGACTTGTTAATAGTAATGAAATTTCGCTGCTGCACTTCGATATACCGATTATACAACACCGGTGTTATATTATGTAATAGCGAACACCGATGCGAAGCTGTGGAACAGTGTACCCGGCACGGCCGATTATGGCAAATTCTTCAGCGGCGTTACGAGCTCAACAAAATTGCAAATTTCTCCCTCCATTATACGCGTTTGTTATAAGAAAAAGAAAAACCCTTTAGAAAAATCTATTCCATTCTATATTACACTTTTTGCAATTAAAATATATCCGCGCGATAACCTCGTACAGGAATTCTCTTAATCCTCGAGTCAACGTGGAAAACTGCCGAAGGTTCGATTTTAAAAGCACACATATAGAATGGAATTTCAGCGAAACTTTCACAGAGCGTTAACAACTTCTACGAGCTTTTCGCACAGTCTTATTCGTTGATGACGTTTCCAACGAAATGCCACGTATAGTTAGGAAAAATACGAACTTTGTATACGTTTAAAAATGGAGTACAATTTAGCGGTGCGTTGAAAACGCAAATGAACGGTATAAGGTGGCGATAAACAAACAAGACAAGTGCATTAATTTAATGTTACAAACTTGCTGGCGCAAATTTTTAAATCACGTCATTTGTTCAAACGCCATCTCCCGTCTCCGAGTCCATTTTCAGGCCTTTCGGAGCGTCTCTTTCGCCAAATATTTCGGTTATTATAGGGTTTTTTAATGTCTCCAGCGTCGAACTTCTGTAGAGCGCGCGTTTCGGATTCGACGACGCTGTATATACGCGTCACATCGTGAATCTTTAATAGATCGACGTTTCCATTCGACGCCCGAGTTTATATAGCTAGTACTCCGTAAGAATTGGTAACTAGATCTACGCTTAATAAAACATTCATCCTAATTCAACAGTCGAAATTCGAAAGGTGTCGGATTCCGTAACATTTTGCCAGCTTGTTGTTGATATGTTTTCTTTTTTGTACTATATACTTTTTACTTTTTTATACGTGGAAAGCTATGTAGGTTTACTTACCAGGATAGTATTGCATCGATTTTCTATTACTGTACGGAGTGTTTGGAATATGTAAGTCACAGTCAAAAGTGGTCGGCGATGATAACTCTGTATCTGGTATCAAAACATAAGCAGTCACATCATAAGCATTTGCTCTGGGAGTGCTGGTCACTATGGCGTCGGTAAACCTAAAACAACGAAAAAGTAGAAGTTTATGGGCTGTCGAAAGTTGTGTAGTTTAAGTAGGTTATATTATGTGCTTGGTAACTCACAGCTACTAACTTATGCCGTAGCTTACAGTAGATGATGTGCTGATCTCTTATACCTTATTGTTGCTTTCATGTAAACACAAAGCGTAAATTTTGACTCATGTCTAGCAGCTTGAAGCTGATAATGATAGCTAATAGAAATTGCGAGCTTATTACTAATAGTTTAAACGTATACTTAGTATCTTGAAACTTATAGCTAGTAGCTTGAAGCTTATAACTAGTTACTCAAATTTTATAGAGTATTTATAATGACTGGTCTATGTTCTAATTGGTCATATGTTACGCGCGTAATAACCAATCATAACGCTAGAATGTGATAAAATGTAGGTAGTTTCAGTTCTACCTTCCTAAATAATATCGTTCAGTTTTCAGTGAACGACTAAAATTCGTTTGTGATTTGAATCATCAGCTGATTTGTGTTTTTATTTTACGAGTTAGTCGAGGTAAATTTGCCACATTCCAACTTGCTGATTGGTTATTACAGGCGTGACGTATGACCAATTAGAACCTAGACCAGTCATTATAAATACTCTATAGCTAGTATTCAACCGCTCACTGCTAATAACTTAAAACTTATAGCTCGTACATGTTAATTTAAAACTATAGTTAGAAGTCCATAACTTGTAGCTGGAAGCTTATAGCTAAGGCTGGAAAGTTACAGCTGAAGATTTGAACCTTACAGCTGGTAACTGGGAGCTTATAGCTAATGGTTTGAAACTTATACTTGGGTAGTATATTGAAGCTTCTAGCTAGTAGCTTGAAGCTTATAACTTGGTATTCAAAGTTTATAACTAGAATCTAACCGCTCACAGCTAATAGAACTTATAGCTCATAGCTTGTACTTAAAAGTCATGCTTAGAAGCCCACAAATTGAAGCTGGATGCTTATAGCTGGTAGCTGGAAGGTTACAATTAGCAATTTGAAGCTTAACTACTAACTGTAAGCTTGTAGTTGATGGTTTAAAACTTATAATTGGTATATTGAAGCTTTTAGCTAGTAGCTTGAAGCTTATAACTTGGTATTCAAATTTTATGGCTAGTATCTAACACCTCGCAGCTAATAACTTAGAACTCATGAGTAGCTGAAAGGTTATAGCTGGAAGCTTATGGTTGGTAGCTTGATGGTTATAGCTAGTATCTGAAAGGTTACAGTTAATGACTCGAAACTTATAGCTGGTAACTGGAAGCTGATGGCTTGCAGCTAGTAATTTGAAACATATATCCAATAAGGTAATTTGAATTTTATAACTAGTAGCTAAGAATTTATAACTAGCATTTAGAAGCTTATAAGTAATGACTTGCACCTTATAACTAGCAACTGCGGAAATTTATGGCTTATAGGTGATTATTTGAAAGTTATATCTAGTAACTAGCAATTTTAAGCTAATAGCTATATCACTTTAGAGCTTACAACTAGTAGCTAACAGCTGAAATTTTCTAGCTACTTACTTAGCTAGTATTTAAAAGCTTCAGAAGTTGAACCTTATAGCTAATAATTGAAATTAAAAGCACGTGACTAATAATTTGAAACTTATATCTAATATAGTAACTTGAATCTTATGGGTATTAACTTGGAAATTACAATTGGAAGCCCATATTTCATAGCTTATAGGCTAAAAATTGAAAGTTGATGACTAGCATCTGAGAGCTCATAGCTTTTAATTAGACGTTTACAGCCTGTAGCTAATTACGAGCGGTGTTCCCATAGGGTATATGCTGTATATGTTATATACTCATGAGAAGATTCTCAAAATGCAACCTATACGCCTTATACCTTCAAGTTAGAGTGCTCAATCTTACACAGTGCTGTCTTTCAAAGAACAAAATGATTCAGATGACCCTCATCGAGGAAAAATTGAAAAAACAAGTCAAAAACAATGGCAGAACTCCAAGTTACGAGTATATTAGTGAGAACAGGTTATACCATTTCAGCCTGTTTTAAAAAATCCCAATTGTGCCCCCATATTATAACGTCAAAAAAGAGACTTGTTATTGTCCGTCCAAAAGAGCATGAGCTAAATTGTAGGAAATGCATCGTTGAAAGCGAAAACAAAATATCATCAGGGTTTGTCAAACTAAATTTTGTTGACTTTCATTCTTTTTTGATTTGCAAAAACAAACACGTCCAAACATGCTATCAGATTATGTTTTAATGATAACTATTAATCCCAGTTTACTCACAAAATAAAAATCCATTCATTATCTATTCTCAATATTATCATCTATCATTTTGGTTTAATAATATTTTGGGAAACCAAAATAATTTGAACATTTTTTTGGCTTCTGGCTGGCGTAACTAACACAATTTAGTTCATGCTATTTTGGACGGACAATATCAAATTTTTTATTGCTTTCCTCCACTGCCAACCTTCGACCAGCATATTTGGTAAATGAATGTGAAATGTTATTTAAAACCATTGGTTTTAGTTTTTGTGCAAAAGTGAACACGCGCATTGAAGTTTTTCCTTTTTGACATCATTAACAGCTGAGTAATGATTTTATTAACCATTCTAAGGCAGAACTATTTCTCGTAGAAGTATGAAATGAAATTTTTCATTTTTGATTTATATGATGACTGGTAATCACCCAATAATTTTTAAAATATTTTAATTTTCATATCCCATGAAAAACAAAGTGGGAGGGGTTCCATGATTAAGTTTTTCATACAGTTGTTTGATTTCAAATATATTACACTTCAGCGTGTACTCTCAGAAAAAATCATGGAAACGCCCCTGCTGATAGCTAGTGCTCTGAAACCTATATCTTATTATAACTCATGGACCATATATAGACTGGTATTTCTTTGTTGAATAGTCTGAGAAATTAGAGCATAGGATTGAGCTGTTCTGAGCTGATGCATAATGTAATTCGCTTCTATGGTAACCCAAGATGGTTGTTTACATTCATTTCGCAGTTTGCCCTTTGGCGATTGGCTCATTATTTGTTTATTTAACTTATCAGTGCAGCAGTAATATTGTAAATCAAGCTATTGTGTATGTACCAGTTCAAATCTATACTGAATTTCTAGATACTCATATTAGCGGTCTATAGTAGATACATGGTTGATGTATTAATTGTAGCTCGATCTTCATAGCTCACAGCCTTTCAACCAGTGGCGTATTTAAGGAGGTCCAGGGGTCTGAACCCCCGGCAATTTCAAAAATAGTATTTTCGCCATATAGAAATAAGAAACAACGAAAATGTAATATGCAAATAATCAATAGTAATAAAATCGCAAAATTTTGAGCCTACCTAACAATTTTTATATTTGAAAATTTTGCTGGAGCCCCCCCTCGACCATCAGTTGGATACGCCACTGCTTCCAACTATGATTTACATCTTTACATCTTGATGTATTTACATCAAAAGTTGCAACACACTAGCATACAGTTCATTTCTTGAAATTTTTAAGTCTAACACTTGCTAAAATGTTGTCCATCATATGATTTTTTTTTTTTGTTTGACTTTTCGCTGTTTTTGCTCAGACTAGAAAATTTATTTCTTCTTTTACATGAGCCCACCCTAATAAGGCTCGCAGATCTCCTGAATTCTGTGTTAATCATTAGATTTACTTGAGCCCCTGATATTTCTTGATTGATTTTCCCCTCCTTCCTACTTACGAAACTAAATGAAAATGAATGTACTACGTAGCTAAGTTGATTAACCCGAATTAAAAATTCCACGATTATTACATCGACAAAAAGACGACGAATTAATCTTCGAAGTTCTCTAAAATTTATCAAACTGTGCAAAACGAATGGAATGGAATCGACTATTCCTACACGCGTTAAGAGATTAATAAAAATCGACTCTGATGTTGATGGATTCCTGCGCCCTCAAGACGTGCAAAATTGCGGTGTCGAATTCACGTCACCCGAATCGGAAAAAGACCGCTTTTAACGCGAAAAAAGAGACATTTATCGACTACTTCGTAAACCCGATACTACTTTTGTCGTTCGAAACAACGGGTGATATTTTTCCCCGTGTACCTAGTCGTAAAAAATAGATTGCTTTTTCAATACCAATTAGCTAATTGGGAATTTGCGCGTTCTCTCCTTCTACCATTTTATAAGGTTACACCACCATTTATCCACTAACACTTGAAAAAACCGACGATTAAACTGCAGCATAGTGAAACGTAAACAGGGAGATAGCAGCCGATCGCAGATAAATCATGGTAACGGGAAAGAAACGAAGGCCAGTTATACGTACCGAATAAATGACCTATAGGAATTAACGTCAGCGAATTAAATGGAAAATTCGCTATTGCAAACGCATAACCGCTGTCACCGAGCGGCGTCGACGGTCCGTCCAGATGAAGAATCGTGTACGACGAAGCAACACTAAAAAGCAGTAATCTTTTTCAGATTTCCGAGTAATCTTGGATTCTTCACAGCGCGACGACAGCGGTAGTAAGATTAATACTCGCGCGACGAACACGACGCTGTATCGACGACAAAAACGACAATTCAAAACTCTCGGCCGCCTTCTATAAAATCGATGTCGAGAGGAAAAAAAATTACGAAGATATCATTTGCAGAAGGTGTCCAAAAGGTTGAACCTAATACAATATAGAATGACAAAGTAAAAGAAATTAGGGTACGGGCGGTCGGCGCGCCAGAGCGTTTGGTAAGTATTGGCTTCATTAATCAGACAGTTCTAATCTATCGTTTGTCTTGATACGAACCTTTCTCGTCGGGTCTCTCTCGCTCTACATATTTTAAACACGCCATCGCCGATTCTGCCGGTCCGGCGAACATCATTAATTATATAGATTAAAGTAACGAGAGAGTTGGCTCTTTCGGCCATATCCTATTTCACACTCTCTCGCTAATAAAACAATCGTCGTGTACGCGTTTTGAAATTTAAATGATCCGATCGGTCCGGGTCCTTTAATTAAAGCTCGCCCAAGAAGGTCTCATTAACGTTCCGCCATACCGGGCAATTTTTACCACTATGTATACTTACTTTATGGAATCGTTGTATAAGGATATTACAGGCTCCGGGTATACTCCGATGGCGCGACACGTCACGTTTATCGTTTCCACGTCGAGTCGCGTATGGAACATTTCCAGCCTCTTCTCGGGAGCTGAAAAATACGCAAGATTGAATTAACGATACGATGGCAGACTTTAATTAAAAAGCTTATAAATATCCACGCTAGACCTACAAGCAATAACGATGGCGAAAAAAATTGAAAAAACTCCTGCTTCCGTGCAGATAATAAAAAATTGTCAACTTGATTTCCAAATATTATCTAGTTATTATTTTCGATATCGGTTCGTAAACATGACAGCGACGATGCAACGCGTAAAATGAAATTTCATGAGGAGGTAGATGAATTTGAAATTTACATAAATTTACCGACAAAATAGGAAAAAAAAATGTAAGAAACAATATCGCATAACTGAAACCAAGTTTAAATGAAGACTGGGGACATGTTCAAATTTGCTCTTCGTACTCCCAACCAGTATAAAGGATGGAAATTCCTACTTATCCCCTCCAAAATTATCTAAGAAGTTGAATTTAAAGTATGTAACATTTCTTGCCCATTGCCATCATATGAGCCTATACCCATTAAAGAAGTTATTTGAGGTCCCTCAAGTATATCCTAAATCATTGTTCAACTGTCACTGTTGGTTCATTTCATTCGAACTTAGTGGTTTATATTATTAGCCTAAACTAACCTTGCATACGCAATTTTAGCTTTCGAGGCTCACTTGGTAAAACAATATGAACGAACCAAGAAATTTCTTGACTCAGCTTCTCCTACTAACGTACTTTTTTACTGTTACTTCATTCTAAACTCACTTGAAAAAACCGAAATTTGATGGTATTGGTTCCCTCACTTCGCTCTATCACATGAATGATTCAAAATCAAAAATAATGCTTTAAGAATTCCTCTAGCCTTTCTCAAAACTTGAGAGAACCGTCATCTGAAAACAAACTCCAGATTTTCAAATGAACAACTTTTACTCAAATTTTGAGGATCTTCGTTGAGAGCGTATTTTGGAGTCTAAAATGTCCAAAATTTAATTTTTTAGGTTCAGTATATTTTTACGACTAAAAAAACATTTATTTATGACTAGTTATGAGAATTTAAAAAAATGAATAGAACAAAATAATTGTATTTTACAATTTAATTTCAAAATTTGCACAATTATATCGAATTTTTTAATAAATTCTTTCACTTCTAAATCATTTCTTCATTTTTCATCACTTTATTTCCATCCTTTCATTTTGTTTTTGATAATAATTGAAACCATTTTTTGTTTTCTTGTGTTTTTTTTTTTTTCGTTTTTAACTATTTTTTCATTAGAATTTTTTTACTCTCATATTATTTTGTTTATTTTGACGTATTCGTTTTTTCTCCTACCAATTTTCCTTTCTTAAACTTTTTTTTATGATCTTGATTTTTTCCAACTTCAACGACAGTTTTTGTATGAAGACAGTTTTTTTCATTTTTGGATCTCTTTTCTGATTTTGCTATAATTTCTTTCAACATTTTTAGAATAATTTTTGTAAGACGTTACTTAATACTTGTATGAATAAAGTCATCATATGTTTCTTGGCATTTTTTTCATTTTTTGAGTCCTCATCTTTAAAATTTCACTTTTATTTCTCATCAATTTCGAAACCTTTTTTTTTTTATCATGCTTTAATTTAATAATCTGTTGTATTTTCAATTCCAATAAGATTGTAGAAATTGATAAAATTTTGTAATAATGATCAAATGTGAGGTAAACTGACATGAAGTCAGATCATGTTTTTTCGTGTAATGTAATTACTTGACTAATGCTGATGAACAGCATAAAATGATGAGGGTCAAAGTTCATCAGCCTCTATTAGTAATATTGAATTCTAGAGATCAGAAATGTTTTTATCCATTAATAAATGTCGCTTCCCCGCAAAAATTCTTGTTTCATTTTTTATTTCTTTTTTTTTTTTGAATCATCATTTTTTTTATCTTTCTGAAAAAAATCGAATTTTAAAATGAAATGGGAAAAGACTGCATTGTTATAATGCTGCATTTATATAACCATTTTTATGATCTTAAAAAATAAAAGTAAATAAATAAAAGTAATACCTTCAAAATAAAATTTATAATCTTAATATCAGTTTGTATGTAGCCTCATGAGAGTTTATCTCTTGATCACTACAAATGTATTTCTTATTTCTGTCAACAGAGATCAGCCACATTGCTCTTAAATTCCAATCTAAGTTTTTCTATTCATTATAGCCAATTTGTTACTTTTAATCGTTCACTATTTTGTATTAAAATTATTATTTTTTCATTTTTGATCAATTTTTCCATCATTTTTCTTAAAATATGGGCAATTTTTTTTCAAACAAATTTTATCGTTAGCTCGATAGAATTGAAAACAAAATAAAAATCTCCTCATAAAATTCTAAATCGAATAAAACAAAGTCCTCGAGCATCTAGAATTTAAAAATTCATCTAAAAACGATAAAGAAAATTACAGAACACTATTTGACGAGCGAGTACCAAGCTCATATTTATATCTATACGATCTATGGAGCGGTACGATAAGTACATTAAATTGTCATCTAAACCATAAACAAAGCATAAAATGATCAACGTCGCGTCGACAGAGCCGTTATTACTGCAAAATGAAAGAATATAAAATAGCAACCCTTGAACGTTGAACCGCTCGGATCTATTATATATGAACATTGGTGTCAACGTACGATGCTGTATCAGTGTACTCACATATTGTACACGTACAGGGTACACATAAAAAATTTTCCGAAGCCGCAGATTTTTCCATTTTCATCTTGTATATACATAAAATCGTTTACGATGAAAATATTCAAACGACGTACTAATGCAATTTAATAAAATTACGAGTCGAAAAATATGTACGTTACATATAACCTCATTATGAAATATCTCGCTTCGGTACTTTTAATATAAAAATTCGAATCGTGATTAGCTTGCTAAAAAAGGCGAACATTTCCCGTATCTATAGAGCCAGTTGTATGACTTTGTTTATTGTACATAATTCAGACATAGAAAAACGAAGGAAGCATTGCATCGAAATATTTCGCCGTTAGTGGCGACGTGAAAACCTGATGAGTATTGTTTACCGGTTCTACGGTTCTCGTTCTACGTTAATTTAATAGAGAATTCGTTCCCTCTTTTCGAAATTCCGCAAATGGATGTTTTTTACAAGGTGGGGTGGAGAAAAATCGTTACTGTTTACGAATAATTTATTAAGTACATGTTTTTCCTTTTATAGTTTTTCTTTTCAATCTTCTTTTCGAATTAATATTAAGAGCGATGTAAATTAGATTTGTTATCACGTAGGTACCTTCGAACACACGAGGTCGTTGAAATTCCGCGCCTATAGCTGGTCGAGGGTTTAATTAACGTGAGATATGAGTAGGAAAAAAAACCCGCAGAGAAAATATTTTTAATACCTCCGAGGTGTTGCAAACCTGTCTATATACTGGGGTGAAATCGAATATATGAAACGGAGAAAGCAATTCACATTAAATGCTCGTCCAAGGATAGATATTCCAGACAACGGAAGCCATAGAATACGCATCATAATGAGCGCGAAGCTTGAGAAGTAAGATTACTTGGTTAGAAAAAAAAGTACCTACATGATGCACGATTACCCTTCTAGACTGGTTACAAATGAATCATAATTTTCGTCTACATTCACCTCTCAATAGACGGATAGACCGCGACGAGAAAAACGCACCTCCCCGTCGTCAGCCCTTCCAATTAGCGGCTAACCATTAAGCTCGGGATACATGGTTAATTCATTATGAATGTAATTAGATATATACAGAGACGTTGACGTATAGTTGAATTTCGCTACCCAAGGTGTATAAAATAATGTCAAATTTATACGGATTATAATTATCAACGTTCGGTCGCGGAGTAGGGAAACTGCCGTATGCGTTTTCATAATTCGTATCTCACCCCCCACCTTTCTCTGTCCTCCATTGTATATGGATACGTTGGTATATATAGCGTGTAAATATATAGTTCCGGGTTATTTATCAACAAGCGCTTAATAAGCGTCAGGTACACGTTTGCTATTTGTTATGCGTCGCACTTTTTTCAACGCCCCCAAAATTTTTCTGATATGAACAAAAAAGTAGGATTTTTAGCGGTCATTAATTCGTCTATTACTTTTTTTGTGGATTAATGATTAAATTCAATCTAGGCTTAAATCATTAGTTTTTGATTTTGTTCATTCAGATAATTTAAGAGATATGTTGGATTCTTATGATGGTTTTCGATGTTGGAATCACCCTTAGAAATTCAAATAGGCATGGAAAACCGACAAAAGTGCACCTTTTCTACAGTTCTTCTTGCTAGAGCAGGCTTTGTTTCTAACATACAATCGGGATTGTAATCTGAGTTGAAATAAATACAACTGCAAGAGTGCAGTTCAGCGATTCCGGAATTCTCGATTCAAATGGCAGTTTCATTGGTCCCAAACTACATTTTGATACCTGATTATTCTTCTTTAATCGTTCTTCATACCTTGGATGGGAGTGTATGTTAGAGTGGGCTGAATTGCGTATTTTTTTGTTAAATGAAAGAGATTGGTTACAGTAGTTGCTAAATTTCCTTAAAACGACTTCATAAAAATTTCAGCTTCCCAGTTCAATGTTTGGACCATCTAAAATGAAGCGGAAGTTAAAAAATATTGAAATTTTCTAGAAAAGGGGTTTTCAAATAACCAACATTTTTTTTACCTGCTAAAGTCTTAGAAGAATTTTAGCTCTCAATTTTTTTTTATTTTTTTTTAAATTTAGGGAGTCCAAATAATTTTCATTTTTTTTTTTTCAAATAGCATAGATTTTTGTTATTTTCATAAATTAACGACAGAAAAATATGCTTCATTTCCATCATTAAAAACTTTCCAAAACACCACATTCTTGCTTGGAAACGACTTCGTATACATGTTTTAAAATCAAAATACTGAGACTTTAGGAACCTCTGTGAAACAAAAATCGACTATATTATGCGTCTTAAATTTGAAAAAGTCTAAATTGAACCCGTACTGTGCATACGACCAACAAATTGCTCTTCTGTTGTTCATTTTTCAAAATAACAAAAATTGGTAGGTACTTGAAAAAAACAAAACTAAAGACTGTATATCTTTTTAACATCATCCGGAGAATCAGGATTGACATTCATGAACTCAGTATAGTTGTGTAAAACGTGGAGAGGGTGGGCAGAGTAGATCTCGTGCTATGAGGTTGTTCTTCCTCGGTAAAAGAAATAAGGTGAATTATGAGAAGGAGTTCAAGTACTCGTCCTTTTCTTGTTATTACTTATTGCCTTCCTAAAAGTATCACGATACAAGCCTGATCATGCGTAATAAAGTTGAATTGATGTCATCAGCTATAGGTCATAAAAAAGACATCAGTCAGCTGTAGCAATGAAACTGAATAGCAGTGAGTACATTAGTCATTGCTCTAATACGTCTTCTAATTAGCAATGATGATAAATTTTGATAATAATGAGCCACTCATAGTTGAAAAAGTTTTTGCCTAAAAAATCATTCCTAGATCGGAATATATAAAAAAACTAATAAAAATATAACTGTAAAAAAATGACAATGAAATTAACTTAAATCAATAGAAAAAAATTTAAGTCAAAAATGTCATATAATTTTTATACTATGTATATCTAAATATCCAATCAAAAACAGAATTATTCAATTTCTGCACTTTTTTCCATAGTAAAAAATTTTTTGAAAATTGAAAAAAAAATCTTGAGCGTTTGTAAAACTATCTAAAATATTGAGAAAACTCGTTAAAAAAAATCGAAGGCTGAGTATTTAAAAAAAAAATGTGTTTAGTATTTAACGGACTCACAAGAAATGCAAAAAAAACAATTATCACATAAAGAAAAAAATTATAAAAATAGTGTAGATATTTGAATTCTTTATTTTATTTAAAAAGAAAACTGAGAAAAATCCAAAATATTTTTAAAAAATTCAAAAGGAAATGAAAAAATTTTGAAAAATGAAATGATCGATGAAATGAAATTTTCATTCTTATTTTTCATAATATCTTTGATAATCACCTTAGATTGATTCTCCGCTCCCAAAATTTTGCTCTCTAAGGCTGCAACCTGTGCGTAGTCTATGCCCGAATCCATCGCAGTTCAATAGTTACTTATTTTTGAACCTTAAAGATTACTCTTATTCAATGAAACCTTATTTCAAGCCTGAATTGAGAGGCGGAAAGGGGGTTTCCTCCCGGGCCCGATTTTTTTTCAGGGCCCCCGTTACCTCCATGAGCCTTTTTTTTGCTCTTATGACTCTTACTCCTATCCTGGGCCCGGATTTTCTCTGGACAGCGCTGCCTTATTCACCATCGTAGATCATTTCTATCATGAATACTTTGTTTGCTTAAAGATTAATTCGTAGTTTTATTCACAGGTCTACTGTTTCTTCAACACAAATGTTACAATTTAATGATCTGGACAAAATCTGGAAGAACTTGTAACCTTCAAAAGTATATGTAAGTACACAATATAAACATGACGAAATTGTAAAATGTATGAAAACAGGAAAAATCGCCTCACAGATTCTCCGACACACTATCGAAAACCCTTACCCACGCCCAGCACCATCACGTCCGCCAATTCGGTGACATTTTGTTCGGGAAAAAATCAAAGTTTAGTGTTTATGACATCAGTTCCATACACAATTTCGGTAATTGCGATCACAAATCAACATTAAACGAGAAAAATTTATTTTCAAATAACACCGGGATACCACTCGTATAGGAGACGTAGAACGACACCGAAATTCCACAAAACTTTTACCAGTTTTCCAAAGTTGGGATAATTTTTAACGTATAAAGACTATTAAAGCTCTTATATGAGATAGTCACCGAGAGAAAGTCGCTTTCGTTCGCTAATCCCGAGATATAGGCTGGAAAGAAATGGAAAACGAAAATAATCTCATATGGTGGAAAGTTTTTTCTTTTTCCTCTTTTTTTTTCAATACCAAAGCACTAAAAGCTCGGTGGGTATAAAAGAAAGCTTAAACGGTGCCGGCACAATTATAGTATTAGGTTGGCTAATTCTCGAGATTTTACACAGATTAGGGCAACGAGTTTATTATTTTCAACACCGTTACGTCACGTCGAGTTGTCTAAAATCATGCGAATGAGGGTTTAATATCTTGGTATTTGGCAGCGGCGTATTAGTACCTTGGTAATTGCTCGATGCCCCATACAAACGTAATTAACACTCGATGACGGGAACATAACTTAACACCGATGTAATCCTCGTGCAATTTCGTCAAACAGAACAAATTAGGATCCCTTTGGTAGCGAGTAACCCAGATATACAGTATACGCTGGTGACTTGAACTAATCATGCGGTAAATATACCAAATGACCTAAGCGTTCGTTTGATTTCATCGCTTCTTTGTTCGAAATTTAATCTAAGTAGGGTTCTGCTTGGAATTAGCTGTTTTAGGCGAAATGGTACGGCGTGTTGAGCTCGGCTGTATTTATATTTTGATAATATTTTTAAATAACCGTATCACGAAATATCACCGTCCAAACGCATTTATTAACGTCCGATTAATCTAGATGGAACTTCAAATTCGCAGATAGCTATCGTTTGCGAGTTAAAAAATACGCCTGCCGAAATAGCCTCACGCAATTAACATCATAAATTTGAGCGGAATTTAAGAGGTCAAACTATGTCATAATATTAATTCAAAAATTACCGGCTGTAACCAAATAAAGCCAGAGCCTTTTATAATGACTTTTCACGCCAAAAATATCACCTTTCACGATATTGTTTATTTACGCGCGGCTTCCAGAGTGAAATGTATAGGTCTTCGGTATCAGTAAATCAAAAATCGATTCGAAATTTAAAAAAGAGAAGTGAGTTATCACATGGATTTTTCGAAAATACACTATAAAAATACGCCTCCATAATGAATATATACGGCAACCATTCATCTTATTTGGAAATATAAAACCTTTTAAGTTAACCGCCTTTTATAACTTCCGCCCTATTTGGCGGTATTATTTTTTCGTATATGAAAATATAACACGTTGAATGTTGATGAGGCAAACCGTTTAGCTATCGAATGCAATTTAAAGGAGGAAAAATCCGACGCGATTGCCGTTTCGTGTGCCTTATATCGCGTACGCTGTACAGTCAAGATGAATTATGAAGTGTGTTTAAATTCACGTGACTACCAATCGTACGAATGGCGAAGCGAACCGTTTCGATAAAAGTTGACGATAAAAGTACGCGCGACTTTAATCGCAAATTAAAGCGACGGCGGTCGAGTTTTGTTTATTTATTTTCCGCCAACGTTGGACAATCGTTTGTGTAGCCTTGCTTTGTGTACACGGACTGGCGATTCGACAAAGAATGGTGTTTTTGTTTCCGCCATAGTTGAAGTTATTTTTTCTATAGCTTTTTCTCGAAAACTCGCAACAATCAAAGCTACAGAGTAAGCTGGCTTCAGTTTAAGTCGAAATGCTGTCCGACTCGAGAGCTTTAAAAATGCCAACTTGCTGAGTTGTCAGCGATGTTACGTTGCATGGTAAGGTCGGGCAATAACGGGTGCAATTTAAGCGTTGGAAAGGTAGCTCACGCTACTTCCATCTATGTGGGTAGTAGGTGAACTTTTCAGAGTATTAAAGGTATTTCCAATTTTTTTCTCAGTGGCATCTTTTACGTATCATTTTTCCATGGTGTTTTCCTCTCAAGTTTTCATTTGTTTTTCTTATGGAAATATTAATTTTACTATTACGTCTTCGAGTCAATATTTGTGAAATTAGGTACGGTTATATGTAAATAGTGGATTTTAATATAATGTTAAACAATAACTGATGGTTGTGTGTAAATATGGTAACAAAGGAATAAAAATTAAATTCAAAGTTCAAAAGCTCAACTTTCTTCGAGTTTTAATGAAAAATGTATGAGAACCAAAGTTGTAGTAAATAAGATTTCCTACAACTTTGTTCTAAACATTTTTTTTTCACGGCCCTTCATTCTCGAGATATTTGCAAAAGGCTAAAAAATCTTTACATTTCTAAAGCTCAACTTTAAGAAAAAGATCGATTTCAAAAAGGACTCTTTCACTTCATACTATCTACCTATATCCTAAATTAGAAGAGAAACCATTATGTTTTACTCGAGTTATAGTCGGAGAATGAAAGCATAGAACTTTCAGAGAACAAAACGTATCAGTTATTGGACCCCTTAGTTTGAGATAATTTTTCCGAAAAACTACGAGCTTTCGTAAAAATTGTATAAAAACCAAACTTATAGAGCTTGATATTTGCAACAATCGAATCGCCATTCATTTTTCTCTCCGATGCTTTGTTCTCTCGAGTTGTAAAAAAAACAACTCAAAAAGCTTCAAAGTTCAAAAGTTGAACTTTTGGCGAACTTTCATGAAAAAAAAATAGAACCAAAGTTGTGGAGAGTGAAATTCCCTACAACTTTGTTCTTATATATTTTTTCAATACGATGCGATCCTTTGAAAGTTCAATATTCAGTGAAAAAATTGACTTTTAAAAAAGTAGGACCTTAATGTTTCATGCTATCTACGAGTACCTATCTCCCAGATTTGGAGTCAATCCATCATCTTTTACTGTAGTTATTTTCGAAAAAATCTTTAAGTTGAAAAGCCCAACTTTCAGGAAGGAATCGACTTCAAAAACAATAGGAGTGTTGCCAGGAACGGTTCACCAAAATTTGCAACCACTGAATTGCTATTTATTTTTCTCTCCGACCCTTCGTTCTCGAGATATAAAAAAAACATGAAAAGCTTCGAAGTTCAAAAGCTCAACTTTCGGCAAACTTTTATGAAAAATGAATAGAACCAAAATTGTATACATTTTTTCTTCACGATACTTCATTCCTTGAGAAAAATTTGCTAATACAAAGAGCGATGACGTAAATATACGGTTTTTATTTGAAAGTGTTTTTTGATTAGGGAGGGGGGGGGGCAGTTCAACGTTCAAATGTAATAATGAAACGAACATAATTATGTACGCATAACGTGTTCCGTTTTGGGCGCACCACTCGCAAATGGCAGATAGGTCAACTCAAGTTACATGCATGTATCATGGTTTGCCTGCCTAAAAATCGAAAGGGGCCGAGATATGCCAGCTTGAAAAAAAAAATTTGGTCGCAGCGACCATGAAATGGAAAAATTTATATCTCACAAACTATAAACGATAAAACTTTGCGTTTTGCTTTGGTATATGTGGTATACAATGAAATTTCTATGGTGTAAAAATGGTGAGGGTAGCGGAGCTAGATGAGGAGATATGAGGAAATTAGTACCGAAAAACATGTGAAAAAAGGATGAATTTTTTAATTTTTTGTAAATAACTTTTGAAATTGTCCTATCAAGACGCCTCTTTAAAAATTTCTTGTTGATGAGAAATGCGTCCCCTACAAAATATAGTGGGTGAGTACATCCTAGATACTTTTGATGATGAGAAAAAAAAATCTGAAAGAAATTAATTTTTTAACGAATTTTTTGAAAAAAAAATTGAAAAAAATTAAACAATTTTGAAGGGAAAATTATCGAATGTGGAATCTATAATATTACCAAACAAAAGTATTGAAATCAACCAACTTATACGTGCAAAATAATTTCTATTAATTTTTCGCTTTAGATGGCCCTTTTCACGAATAGATGGGGTTGAGGGTGGACAACTTCGGTTCGGAATGTTTCTTAGCGGTATTCACATACTACTCAAGTATCGCGCCGTAAGCGCTCCAAGCAAATTCGCCTCGCTTATCAACCTACACGGTCTTTTCAAATACCTGTATGAAACAATGGAAGAAATTTTGCCAACTCATTCTCTATATACTTACAATCTTCACCATTAATGAGAAAATGTTGAAAATTCACGCGTGGGTTTTTTCTCCGGTCTCAAAGGGTTGAATATTTTCGCGTTGCTTTGGAAAAATAATCCAATCAAATCTTCGCGAGAAATCTAGCTCTAATTTTTGCTCTGACTGTAGCATGAACGTAAAACTTGATCGAAAATCGTAACCAAATTAGAGAAATCCGGCGTGCCATTACGTCTCAGATGTGCCGCTACACAGCAACCAATATTGTTATAAGTTCTACGCGAAAGAGTCCGGAAAATACGAATAAAAAGTAACAATCACGAATTTCACTCGCAGGCAAGTTAGGTTGCGCGTGTATACTTTGTGTGGATAAACTTGTATCGGTATGATTGAACACGTCTCTTATTACATCGTTCTTATCTATTCCTTGTGGGCAACTTTTACAAAAACAAAGCACCGACACAGAGGCTTAGTAACCGCGCCGCGCACATTATTAAGGATCAAATCAACGTTACCCAAGGAGAATATAGTGACTTCGGTAACTTTCAATTACTATTTTTCGTTCGCCTTCGCTCGGTATATCGAGCCCATGGGAAGAACATCGACGTCGAAATTTCTTTCGCGTCAATGTTGGCCAAAATTGAACTTATTTGACCAACACATTTCTCTCTTTGTTCGATTATAGAATTTAAAATAAATTCTTTTTTTTTCTCGAACAAATACACAACAAAACAAAACGTGAACAGCCACGTTGTACTTTTAGAGTTGAATTTTACACGAGTGGATGTTCAGACTTGGAGATTATGCAATTAATCTCTTTTCGCCCAGATCTGGTATCAAAGTTAGGAATTGCTACGTATTCCCTCAAAACTATCTGAGAAGTGGAATTTATGTTTTGGTTTTTTCCCGAGCAGGCAAGTAATCATATATATTCATGTAGTCATTGAATTCGAGATATTGAAATCTCTCAAGTATTCCTTAAATCTGAGCTGTCCGTCATTTTAGGTCCATTGTGACCTAGTAGTCTCAAAGTGATCGTATACATACGAAATTTGATTTTTCTGTGTATATTGGCGAAAAGATACAGATGATTCAAAAAATAAATGTTATTTGTACCTAAGTAAGTTGAGTTCATTCAATTTAATTTCCCCCCTCCCCCCGCCCACAACTTAGAGGTCGATTGCGAAATTTCCATCCTTCCAATATTACTGATGAGTTTTTATTCTATCGCAATCCTATTTATCAGATTTGAGCTATTCGAAGCTTTGAAAGTTCAGAACCCTTCCCAAAATTATGAAACCGATTTTTTTGTGTGATTATTTATTCGTCAACTCTAACAAATGTGAGAGCTCAATAATTTCTCAATTTGAATTTTTAGTGTTGATGAAATCAAATGAAATTTTTTTTTTTTTTTGCGAAAAGCCAGTTAATATTTGGTACCTAAAATTAAAAAATTAAACTTAAACAATTAAGTTGAAGTGCGTAAAATCACGAATAATCCTGTTCCTAAAATGATAAAGGACGAGCCATACTACCTGACTTGGTCGTATGGAGGTAGAGTTCAGTCTGATTTTACTACTCTCTTGGCGTTACATCTTTTTCGTACTTTTGCTATTTTCGTGTTCTGAATGTAAAAACATTCACTTATTTTTTTTTAAGTTTCTTACGTGTACTTTCCTTTTTTTTTATTTTTTATTATTTTTTTTGGTGCCTGTCATTTTACTTTTATAAAATTTTTTTATTGTGTTTTTTTTTTTTTGGCACGGCCAAGTGGTGTCTCCAGGGCTGCGGCTGGACAGAAGTGGACGCGTGAAGCGGTTGTATCGATTTTTTTATTTTTTTATTTTTTTGGTTTTTTGGTTTGTTTATGTAAGGAAACAAACAGAAGTAGCAGTCGGAATTTGGCCGATGGTTTACGCATTACAAAGTATAATGCCCTTTTTTTTATTGATACAAAATAAAACAGAATTTTCCTAGCTTTCAAAGCAACTTTAAAGATATTTACCTATTGAAGTAGGTAAAATCAACACGTGTTAAAGGAATTTCAGGTCTGAAAAATCATTACTTTCTTTTAAATCTTTAAAAATTAAATATTTCTGTGTTTCCGACCAAATTCAGACTCTTAAATAGAAAAAAATATGTGTGAAATGTTTCAAAAATTTCATCAGTATAAAGAACATTTAATTTCATCTTTGAACTCCAAACAAATTCAAATCGTCAAAAACTCGTTTTTTTTTTAACGATTTTAAGAAAAATTTATGACTTGTGATCCTTTATTTTTTCATATCACTGTACGTAAGTATTAAAAGTACCATAAAAATGTTATTTACACAGTACCTATTTAATGATACATTTTTATAGATTAATTTCACTTATGGGGTAAAGCAAGCCTTTTCCTGGATAGTAGATATTAATGGGGAAAAATGTTTGACGCAATTTTTGCAGCAGGTATTTGACTTTTTACAAATTTAAAACTGATTGCCACTAAGCGGAAGTTTGAATGTAAAAAATTTGTTCTCCCAATATAAAAAAAATTTATTCCCTTCTGGTTCATCTCCAAGGCTACTTCAAACTCATCCACCCTTGAACTCTCAGAAAAATTTCTGGCCACGCTAATGCGTAGGAAACTCAAATTTAGATATGTTGAATTTATTGATGCGCTTAATTCACTAAATCATACGAGACTGTGACGAACAAAATTCAAAACTTTTGGGAGCCTTTTAGGCTCTTTCAAAATTTGATTGATCGATCATTTTGACTGAAATAGAAAATCTGAAGCAATGGCCAAGAGATATTCACATAAAGACTCTCCAAACAAATTTTAAGCGGTTCTTGTTCACGTTTCTCTGTACTTTGAGTTTGGATATGTATGTGTATACATGTGTATTAAAAAAAAAGTTGGGTTTTTTATGTTAATAATTTTTATAATAATTTCTTTTTCAGGGTATTTTTCAATTTGAACATAAAATGTCTTATTGAGGAAAAATAATGATTACAAATTACTTCATCAGTGTGAATAAGTAAATGATCTGAAATTCGAAGATCTGAATATCCTCTTTCCTAACCTCTGACTTCAAATCAGGTAAGTTGTAGCCTGCAATGGTCGTTTTTATTTTATTAAAAAAAAAAAAAGACCTCGGGTAAAAAAAAAAGAAGTGACTCGAAATTTAAAAAACGAGGCTTCGGCCGAATTTACCCTTCTGATTATTCATTAGGAATACCTAATGACACTGGAAGCGAAATAAAAAATTTAATAGCCTAAATATTCGTGTCGAGAAAAACATGGTAGTCGTTGCTTCACTAATTAGAACTTTTTCGTCGGAACGAGAGCCGCTCGACAAAATCCCCGTTTTTAAGCATTTAAAGTATGTACAAAACTATAGAATTCAAAGAAGAGTGAAAATTATAATTATAAAATACATGAATTTTACTCTTTAACAACTTCGCCAAACTCGCGACTTTGTAGGTAGCTGTAGTGGGAAAGAGAGAGGGAAAAAAACACCGGTAAAAATATTCGCATTAAATACAAAAAGAAGATACCTCACAACCTTTGATACGCGACCCGATCTTTTTTTTCAAAAGGAAAAAAAAATTAAATTAGCTTAACGCCGAAGTCGGCATTTCTTAAAAGTTTCTCCTGAAAGCTTTCGAGCGGAAACATGGTATACCTTTGAACGAGAAGAACAGAGATGGAGGAAAGGATTTCATATCGTTTCGATACAAACCTTGACGCGAACGGCGAAAAATAGCTGACGTAATTTCTTTGTGTTGTTTTATGTAACATGCGATCATTTAATCCTTACGATTCTTTTTGGCGGGATTCCTTCGTCTATGAAAATTTAATCGTTTTTACGCCGTCGAGTAGAATTTTTACCGAGCCGAGCGTCGAATAAATACATAGAAATGAACAAGTTCAGACGTAATAGCGTTCTACGATACAGGCCGGAAAACATTTCATCATGAGGTGCGAATTCATTCGCCCGTTCTAACTGATTGCCGGATAGCGGAGTCTTAAACGTCTTATATTTAGTTAACAGGCGGTCGGGCGCGCCACGAATTTTCGCCGATATGGAAAAATCTAGCGAAGTTTTCAAGGCTTTTAGCTGAATTGCTATACGCGCGGATACGTAAGAAGGCTGCGATGATGTACGTGTGTACATTTTACCTTTATTGTGCAACGCATTTACGTTCGCCTGGAAACGTTCGTATTTCGAAATCCGTCGGTGAAAAGCTGTCGATGATTTGGCGGTGATATTTTTTAAACGAAAATACTCTCGCGGAAATCGTATCGAGGAAATTGGGTCATTCGGATTAGTATTTATCTTTCTCGAAGCAAATGGTGTCGCTCGATAGTGTCGTGTTGGATTCTTATATGTAGTAGTTATTCGAATATTTTACCTACTTGGAAAATATTATAGATTTTCCAAGTGATGAAAAATCAATACAAAAAATCTAGTCATTTGGTTAGTAGGTGAAGATTGAAATTTATTAAAAATACTTAGATTCAGCGATGTAGCAACAATGACGAAGAAAACAAAAAAGTGGTCACCAGTATCCACAATCTTATGATCTGCATGATAAGAAATGAAATTTAGGATTTTCGGAGTTTTCGTTAGAATTGTTCACGACATCTATGGACCAAAAATGAACTAAAATACCAGTGAATATGATATTAAGCAAATAAAAATGAAATATATACTTAGTAGCAGATGGGTGTAACTTTAAAAAATGTTCTGTGTGACTCTGTTTTTTATATATAAAGGGCAGAGCGATGGCATAATAAAGCTATACAATGGTTTAAGTTCAGAAATGAGCTCATCATTGTATTCAGCGAACCCAAATATCTAGGAAGAATAGTAAATTGTTAGGAAAATTTAGAACTGATTCACCACCTTTCTATCCTCTCAAGGACACATGAAAATAAACAAATTTACGATATAGATTTGAATACCTTTTATTGTTATACGATTAAATAAAATAAATATTATTGTGAAAAATAACCGATTTTTACTATATCATCTTCATATTGTAACTCCAGGGTAGTGGGCTGAGGAGCTTTAGAATGGTCGAGATAAGAAAATGAGTTGATTATCGTACTCATCATTACCAAATACCTATCTAGTGTTGGGAATAATCGATTAATCGAATTTCGAATATTCCAATATTCGATTGATTGATTTTTTTTATATTGTCTGTAGTTTGTAGTTACAACGTTTACGGAACACGATGTGAATAAAGGATAAAATAAAAATTTTTTATAATATTTTTATTTCTATTTTGAATTTTTTTATTGATTTTTCAGCATTAGAAATTTTTCGCACCCAAAATTTCTTCAGATGTTTTCCAATTTCTAATTTTTTTCAACTTAGAAATTTTTTCTTCAATTTTTTGCCAACTTTGAAATTTTTTTCAATAAAATTGTGGCTTTAAAAAATGTGTCAAAGTTCAAATAAATATTGACTTTTTGAAAAAATAAATATGATTGAAAATAATTTTGAAAAAGCATTAAAATTTGAAGCAAAACTGTAAAGATTTTTGGTTGAAAAAATATTGAGAAAAAGTTTGGCTCGAAATGAATTTTTAGAAATACATCCATTCCAATTAATTACAAAAATAAAATAATTTATTCAAATTAATTACAAAAACAAAATCATTTATTCAAAAATGACAATATTTATACCAAGCTGCAATTCTTATTTAAAAAAATAAGTTATTCACGATATGCGATGACAGACGATTTCATCTTACTATTGAAATGTCTTCACAAAATGATTATTTTTTAATAAAAACATTTTTTCAGAAATATCGAAGCATTATTGAAAAAGAAAACTTAAAAACTAAAAATTGATTGATTAATCGATTATTTCATAAAATATTCAATGAAATAATCGATTACTTCTAATAATCGATTAATCGATTGTTTCGATTTTTTATCGATTAATCGACATTTTCGATTAATCGATTATTAATCGACCAACAATATATAAAACGATGTATCACGCGTCTTTGTCGATGTTTTTGAATTTTTCAAAATTTGGGAGCATCATGTACCTCTCATTTTAAAAATTTGGACTCAGGAATTCAGCTCCAACAACACGATTTGCTTGCTTATGCTGTTTTAATTTTAAAGGGATTCATAATTTCTTTTTCTTTCCTTTTTACGCGCCCTATACAGCTACTATGGCTATGAGGCACATCGATTAGTTGGTTTTAAATAAATGTGTAAAGCTGGGTACTGTGTAGAAAGACCAATAGATTATCGATTCGGCTAGGATCGTTTGTCAGAATTTGGTGTGGGTTAGGGCTTCGGAAGTAGGTTAATCTTTGGTTGTGATATTTTGGGCAGTCAAGATGTGAATTATTGTAAGGTGCGATTTACATAAATCACAAATGGGAGGGGGTTGTCTAATTCTTTCTCGACGTTTGTTAATTCTTCAGTTTTCATTCTTTTAAATTATTGTCAAGTTTTACCTCTTGGAGAACAGTCATATTCTCTCTTTATTAAATTATCCTACATTATAATCAATATAACGGACCAAAAACGGCATTTATTTTATTTTTTCAAAACATTTAATATTTATGAATTATCCATTTGATAGTATCTAGTATGAAAATTTCCGATGACTTTTACATTATTTAATACCTAATTTTATACGTTTTCTGTAATTATTTATGCATAACATGGGAAATAAATTTGAAGTCAGCAATATGGTAATTTTTCTCATTTGACAAACTTACACTAGGCAAGTCCTGGGTGTCTGGGTGTCTGTAAAGATGGAAAGAAAATGTTTTAAATTTGTATAAGTTATAAAGTTCACGATTCATTTTCAGTTGCACGATAGGAGTCGAATTTTAGTTTTTTACATTAGATACTTTGTTAATTTTGCCAACTGGGAAATTGTTCGGTGAAACTCCATTCTAAGGAAAGTCAAAAGAAATATCACGTGCCAAGACGAAAATGTTTACAAATTCATGAGATACAATGCGAGAAATCCAAATGAATTTTCTCAACTTTATTCCAAGTTGGCAAATTGACGCACTTGATTGGCGAATTTTTGTTTTTACATTTTTTTTTTGTTGCCAATTTTTGCCAACTCTCATGTTTCAGAGCATTTTTTATAGGGAAAAAATTGTGAAGATCCGCTATTCAATTTTGCTTTTGAATGGAATAAGAATCGGGGAAAAAATTCAATTAAATTGTGAGCAATTTTAAACTTCAAATTCGGATCTCAGAGTTCTCTTAAAACCTCCGCTCCGTGAGCAGATTTCGATCAAAAGTCAATTTCTCAATTTTTTTTCATCTTTGAAATGATGGATTTTTTATTATTTTGCGAAAAATGTAAAAAATGGAAAAAGGGTAAAATATGCTCAAAATATTTCAAAAAACTGTTAAAAACACCAAAAATATGTAAATTTATGTTTTTTAGAAGAATAAGTAAAAATATGCTCATACAAATTGGGCTCATTTCACTCGGAATTTTATGATTCGTAAAGATATTACAAATATTCCTACCGGCAATCACCAAAAAAAAAAAAAAAAATGTAAAAACATTAAAAATCCTATCCGTAGGTATAACGTATACGATGCCCCTATGCTCATTTTGTATGTTATACATTTCGAAGAAAATTATTGTTAGATATTGGATATATGTAGGACTAGGATGCCACAGATGTAAGTTGAATATTATCATAAGTAAAGCTGAAATGTTTAGAATGCACTGTAGAAGGATTTGAAAATGGTTTTCGAATTAAACTTAACATAATGATCTTTATGCTTGGTAGTTCGAGATGTCTACAATTTAAACAATTTCTCATTCTAAACTATTTGTTTCGCCTGCAAAAAACGGCACAAGCAAGCAACTTGATATCACCTTATGAGAAGGTGCCCTAAACCGGCGCACTTCCTCAAGGAAAACACCCAGTATGCGCATTTAAGGAAGAAATTGATAAGTGTATCCGATAGTAGGTTGAAAATAAATCACCGCTGGATGGCGAGCGCGGCGGGAGAGCGTCTGCTAATAAAGCTACCATGCTAGGGAAATATCGCAACGGACGTTGATACTGTTAGGATGATAAGAAAGTGAAAACGGTCTGGTAAAATAAAGGCGGCTCGAGATAGCAATCTTTTTATTTATCCACGGTATAAAAATACGCCGACGAACTAGAACGCGTATATCGTCGCGAAAACTTATTGCCAGAATATACGCGCTGTTTATCGTGCACGGGGGTCGGTGGGGGCCTGGGCATAATAGCGGATTCTTTATTCGTTAAATTCTCTCTTCATTTTATATTTATCTCCCACCAAAAGGCAAAAATTTCCCACAACGAATATTGAACTGAGCTTTATCAGTTTTCCGTACGCCACCATATGGCCTCAGTTTTTTCCTCTCTATACCACGAAACGCGGTCGATCTCTTAAGGGCCTGTTAATTAGCCCTTCTAACTGACGCGCCAGCACGACGACCCGGCGGAAATTACAAATAAATATACGCCGGTGCGAAAATAAATTTTCGTAAAAGATAAAGCAAGATAAACGTAACGTTTAACGCCTTTACTCGTATACGTTTGCATTAGCGCTAGGTGTTTTTAAAGTTATGATTATACGAGGCTGGTACTGGTGCCATTGCAACGCTTTCATATATCTTTATTATGTGACTGAAGTGCGAAAAGAATTGTTAAGTAAAAGCGACGCTAATTGCCGTCATCCAGCTTTTATTAAGTTAACTAGTAATTAAGAGGAGAACAGCTATTTCCTGATACTTTCTACTTTGGTGCCGTGTAACGAAATTTCCTTCCAAGAAAGTTGCTCGGCTCGTCGGCTGCAGTGTTTGTATAGTTGTTAATGTCCCAAAAGTAGCATTCGTCCAATTAGCATGTTATGTTTTCCTTACAAGGTGCTCTTATCGCGGTGTTAAGAATAAGACGTCTCGGTCTCGGCCCTTTTCCACGCCACCTTATAGGCTGGTAGTTTCGAAGAAATATTATCGTCTTGGACCTTTTTATTATAATGCCCTTTTATACGCCTACATTAAGGTGTAAAAATGCCCATTAAGAATAATATTTATTCTTATTAGGGTTGATGGAGTTATCTTTATACGAAATGAGGTACCTGAGTAAATTAACTTAGAAAAAAGTACCTAGTCGTGGAATTAAAAGATGAGAGAAAATAGCGAGAAGTCCTCAAAATTTTTTATCAAGCAGTCTTAAGTAGCCTTAATATTCATAAAGTCATACCCATCTAATGCCTAAAAAAATTTTGAAATGAAGTATTTCGCAACCAAAAATACTTAAATGAAAAAAAAATCAGTTTGAAAGAATTTTTTGCCTCATAATCTTTTAATGGTTAGATACGTAAAATAAATTGTGAAATTACGTTAGTGTATTGAAAAAATTTATCTACTTCTTCCACATTGAAACAAAAGCTTAAAATTTTGAGTTTAGGAAAACTTGAATTATTTTGTCTGTAAGGATTATATTTCATGAGATTTTGAGAGATTTTTTTTTAAATTTTTGAATTTATGATTTTTTTTAATTTCCTGGACTGCTGCAATATTTTGCTGATTACTATTCTTAGGTGGTAATTTATTACTGTAATGAAGAGATAAGGGTTGCCTAATTTTCACCTTTTAGGGACTTTCAACGTGCTGAAATTGAGTAAAATCAAATGCTTAATTTGTGCCAGTTGTAGGCGAAATATGGGATATTTTTGGAACCCTTAAAAGTAAAAATGGATACAATATGTATAATTATGTATCCTTTGAATGTACCAGGAATGGCAATAAATTATATATTCATTAATATTATTCAAAATTATGTAAAATACTGCAATTTTTCCATGAATTGAAAAGAAGGAATGTGTCAAAAAGTCAAAAAAGTTGTTAACTTTTTTTTTTAAGGGTTTAGGCAACAAAATATAATTCTAGATCCGAAATGTTTTGAATTTTTCAAAAAAAAAAACCCTCAAATTTCCAAACTTTGTCTTCGATATGGGACGGGTAAATGTAAATATATTGGCTTAGAGTGCTGAATTTTTTCAAATGCACTCCTGGTACCAGTATATAAATTTTTTTAGTTATTCATCAACAATTTACGAAAAATATCCAAAGTCAAGCTTCCATAGAGTGAAATAAAATAGAACAAATTTTTATTATGGTGCTGATATGGTGAAAAGTGGTATTCTATGTGCCCAGAGGGCAGATTGGATTTAACTAATGTGAAGTCACACGTTTCAGCTCTTCACAATTTTGGTATCATTACCTTTTCACCCCACATCATTTTTTAATGCATACTCTGATTTTTTGTTGAGGATTTTTCTTTTTTATGAGAAGGTTGTTGCTCCATAAGTAGTAGTGTTCCCAAGAAATATCTCGAGGGAGTTCCACGAATTTTATCAACTGACTACTGCAACGATTTTCTTGTATTCTAGTATAGTATAATGAAACTGTAAGTGTGAAAAAATTGTTAAAAAAGTAAAAAAATGTATTTCAATCTACGATGAAGCTAAATTGAAAGAATGAACAATGAACATAGCAACCGCACCTTGTAATTTTTTCAAAGAGCTTTGAGTTTGAGATTTATCATTTAATTACCTATTTCACCATAAGCTTTATGATTCAGACAAAAAATTTCAATTTTTAATTTTTTTTTTTTTGAATATTTCCCTTTATAAAATTTCATCGTTTCATATTAGTTCTTGAACATATTTCGTAGACAAAATTTTTAAAATAAAATTTTTGAATTTTTCTTACATTCCTAATGACGTGCCATGCGCAACTGTAGAGCTATAGAGGCATATTAGTCTTCATCTCAGATGAATTGCATTGAATACCCGAAGAAAAGAGGAATTGAAAAACAATGGAAGGTGGTGTTTGGAGCAATAATTTATTTTTTAGTAAAAGAGTTTATTGTGGACAATTGATCTCAGTAGTAAATTTTAAATCCCAAGCTGAAAAATTCTTTGAAAAAATATCAATCATTATTATTTTTTAAATTTAAAATGGAGTTTACAAAATATGCTAAAAAAAAATCTTTTAATTTTTAGCACGTCTTCAGGACAACAATATACAACTTTTTTCATTCAATCCCTCAAGAATACGAATAAAAAATAGTTTGAGCCTTAAGCTTTTATTTGAAAATAATCTCTAATTTTTTAACAATATTTTTTATGGGAATATTTTTTACTTGTCAAATGAAATTACCAGTTAATTTGCTCAGTTCAAAGAATTTTTGTTTTGAACAAAAAAAAAAACCATAAACGTTTTCTCAACTTTTACAATTATGCCAAAATAATTAACCACGAATTCGCGAAAAATATCGATGTGAAAAACTTTACCACAGCATATAATTATGTGGAAAAGGGAAGCGATGGAAAAAAAATTCAAAGTCCAAAGCGGAGTTTTTAATAATTAAAAAAAAATTCGTAACTCGGGATCGAATTCACTTTTTGACCTAGTTAACACGGCGGAAGCTGCACGAAATTATGGAAAATCACCAAATTGAAATACGAAAGATACCCCTCGATTGCGCCGAAGTTTCTAATTAGCCGTCGGAAAAATAATTCGACGTTAAGTCATCTCGGCTCGCGTTATTATTCATCATTGTTGAAACGCGAAATACTCGATGTTTACTAAACATTTCGACGGCGTCACGCAGCGCGTCGCGAAACTCAAACAAAACACTCCAAATGGCGGAAACACGCGGCACGTAAATAGCTCGAATTCGAGCGAAACCCCGACCTGCGATAGAGACGCCGGAGACGCTTCTTATACGCGCGAATTTCGCCAACAGATCTTTTTTTTTCGGTCGAGATTTATCGTCGCGAACGAAAGAACGAAGAGAAGAAAAAAAAACTCGGCGAGCGAAAAGAATGTCGTGAAAATGGTTTAATTAAGTTCATAATAGAGCAATTAAGTAGGCGTACTTAAGTTTCACAAAAGAGAAGGTTTCCCTTCGTTTTTCCTTTGAGCGCGCACCACGCTTATGCGGTTTCAAAATACGAACTTATCGCAATGGGGATTGACATGCCGCTAACGAGTTTTATTATGGAGGCCGATTTTAATGAATATTTTTCGAAATATCACGCGAATACAGAGCACGCTAACGCTTTCGTTCCAGTGGTTTTCAATCGGCGATTTTTGTTTTTAACGTTCGCCAAATTAGCCGGCGATTGTCAGCCTCTGCCGAGAACATCAGGTGTCTTTTGTTACACGCTGATGGAAACTAATCGCGTAGATTTATCGGCGCCGCGATTGTTTTAAACGTTCGGGCCACGGTAAGATTGAAGAACGCCCATTCACCGGGCAATTACTTCGATTCGTTTTTTCCTGCGAGTACATTTATTTTCGCGAACTCGAGGACATTTTTCACCCACCTCAGCCAAGGGTTCGGTCGAGCGACGTGTCTTAACCATTTTTTACACTTTTTGATTAAATCTCACCCTCTGCGAACTAGGGGGAAGTGGTTCGCGCTAACAAGATTTCTCTTTACTAGGATTTTATGGTGATGTAATGGACGTGAACGAGAAGTGTCCTATGGCCTTCACAAAAACTTTAGAAATGATCAGTTTTGTTTTAATCAATAGGGTAGCTTGGAAGGACGAGGGGCTTGAAAAGCTAGCCCTCTCTCACCCCCCCCCTTGGTTGCAAATTTTCGTGTTTTTTTTCGATGTTTTATTTTGTCAGTTTAAACAAATCTGAGAGCTTGATAACTTCCTCATATAAATTTTAATTGAGAAATAAATTCAATTTTCATTATCATCTGTGCATCATAAGGAAATTCATAGTAGGTATACTAGAACCTAGAATACAACATATAAAATAATGTGGGATCTTTTTTAACAATACCAGACAAAACGAAGTTACACTAGTTTTTGATAATCTCTTCGAAAATATCACCGAGATGAATCAAAAATTTTCCAGAAGGGACGTCTCCTCAACACTTATTTATTACTTTTTATCTCGAAATTTATGAAAAGTTTATTGAAGACATCATACCTAATTGATTTTGTTGGTTGGTATCGTTAAAAAAATTCCAACATTATTTTATACATAGCACTCTAGGTACTAGTATAACATTGATTTAATGGTGATGCACAAAAGGCAAAAAAGAAACTTTTAACCATTTTTTAGCACAGTTTTCAACTTGCATGATTTTTTTTTTGTAGGTAATTCATCAATTTCAGCAGTCATGAAAAATTATAGTTAGTATGACGGTCAAGTTCATATTCAGATCTTTAAAAACAAAATAGGTAAAGAAATTCTGCTGTTGTTGTTGTTTTTTTTTTTCTCAAAAATTATATTAATGAGAAAAACATCCTAATATCGTTTTTTTCTCACAAACTATTGAAATTCATCATTTACCTATCTCTTATTGTAGTAAAAAATAATGAAATATTAACATGAAAATAATTCTTGAAATATATGCGAACGCAAGTTCTTCATTTTTACATGAATTTATGAAATTTTTTAGCGATCTTGAATTTTGACGAAACTCGAGTCAATTTTTTCGGTTTTTTAGGGATGAAAATTTTATCCTTGGACGCAAAAAAAATTTTATTGTCTAGAACACATTTTTTATAGAAGTTTTAAGAAGAACTTGTAATTTTTATAAATCATGAGCCTTGGAGCAGGTATTGACATAACATAAAATCGTAACTTTTTCAAGGGAGTAGTCGAAATTACTGTCAAAAATATAAAATGAATTGAATAGAAGCAAGTCATTTATGGGAATAACCAATAATCATAAAGCTCCATTCATGTACCTATCTAATAATTATACATATACAATTTTATGATGCTAAATTCCTGAAAACTCTGTTACTACGGTATATCACTGGTTATTTCAGAGTTATAGTTATTACCATATCCTCTATATGTCACTAGTTTCTTCTCACATTTAGGAATGACTGGAAATTTGAAGTGATGAATTTTCAATGAGTTACCAGTACATTGACGTTACCAGTAATTTACTATTCAATTACCAATAAGTTACCGGTAATTCATTATCAAATTATCAGTAATTTACTATTCAATTACCAGTGATTTACGGATAATTTAACATCAATTTACCAGTAATTTACCACTGAATTACCAGTAATTTACCACTGAATTACCAGTAATTTACCACTGAATTACCAGTAATTCACTAATAAATTGCCAGTAATTTACCATTAAATTACCAGTAATTTACCACTAAATTACCAGTAATTTACCACTAAATTACCAGCAATAATTTACCACTAAATTCCCAGTAATTTACCATTAAATTAAGTACTGGTAATTCATCAGTAAGTTACCAGTAATATGCTAATAAGTAATAAGGTACATATAGATCAGTTTTTTAGAATTCACTGGTGATTTAAAAGCATTTTTTTTGTGTGTGTCTTTTACTTTTTTGTATAGATTTGACTAATTCCAGTCCTTTTTACATCCATTCATTACTTAAATTATACTTAGATTACCGGTTAGTTCCCAGTAAGTTGGTTGTAAGTTTCTGAAAAATAAATTACCGATAATTATCTAACCATCTCTACACCAGTGTTGTGTAAATATTCGCGAAATCGGAAACACATTCCCGTTCACCAGTCATAACATTCAAGCATGAACATGATGGGATTCCTACTATGACAATATGAGTACAATTGAATCTCTTCATATTTAAAGAAGTGAATTTCAAATAATTGGAAATCTTATTTTTGCGTCGAATAGACTTTCATTTAAAACTGCAAGGCAAAAAAAAAGAACGAATGAAAGCCGTTCTCAGTAGAGTCGTTCTCGTTCACGATGAAACGAACGCCTTCATGTTCACGCTGATTTGACTACGTTCACGTTGGCAAATATTTGAGTACGTTCGTGAACGCGAACGACGTGAACTTTCTACAGCGAAGCTCTGCTCACGTTAAATCGATCTATGGTGTTATACAAACCATCGACATGATCGCACACGTACATGTTACCCTCTCACACGAGTATGGGAACAACGGATGCAACTCAACAGTACTTCACGTCCAATCGATATACGCCGCTCGGTTGCGAACAAAAAAATGAAAAAAAGCTCGAAAATATTACCCCGTAATGATGTCTTTTGCGGTACAAAATGAACCTCAAGCCAGACGCCATCGTCTACACACAAGGATTGACCCTTCTAGGTTAATTTGATGAGGAAATATGCGAGATTCATGAAATATCATTGTGATTTCCCCTCCAAAAGCCGTTTATTTTCGTTTTTTCGTTTACTCCCACAAAATGTTGAGGACAACCACCCTCCTCATTCCGCTTCAAAATCACATGTGAAATTAGCATACAGCATACTTCTCATCGTTATTAATCATTCAAATTCATATTTTTCAAATCCTCGTTTTTTGAGACTCCTTAAGCTCTATTCAAATTTTGATAATCCGCCATTCTGGATTGATTTTGACCCTAATTCAAAAGGTCATAGTGCCAAACTAACCCCACACACAATATTTGAACTTTTTGGTTGATTTGATGAGGAGATAATATGAGATATTAAAGAAATTTCATAACTCAAAACTTCCTCAAAAAGCTGTTTTTTGCCCTAGATCCCCTCAAAATGTACTTAAGAGGCTGAAATTTGGATATGTTAAAGTCCGCAACTTACTTTTTCGTATGAAAAAAAACGAAAATTTTAAGGAATTTGCCCTCTCTCCAGCTCCTCTCAAAATTTGTGAACCATTATTTTGAGGTTATTAAAAAAAATGATATTTGAGAAACTCCATAAAATGGCTCTAACCGTATTTTTAGCAAAATTCATGTAAATCACTTTCTGTGCACTTCTCCACTTTCCTCCCTACGTCTTTCATCAAATCCATGTTTTATACATGTATAGTTTATCAATTTTACAAAAGTAGGCTGCATCGAAATTCAGTTCTCACAATGAACGCATAAAAATTTTTCACATGTTCATCAAAATGCAATAATCGCTCAAAAAATAGAAAAAAAATAGATATTAATACGTAAATACTTGCTAGCCTACTGTCCACATGAACATTTGTCTCAAATAAAGTTAGATTTGAATAAAATAAAAAAATACACGAAATTAGCATACAATATTTATGGCAACGTTGCTGGATCTCGACTTATCGAAACGTTATCGTCAAAAATGGTTGTATATGTGTATAAGATCTCAGCTTTCCATACTTTACTTACGGATCTCACCTTGTTCAAAACTTCTCAAATAATTTATTTTAAGAATTTGTTACCCCTCTATGGTGGTTATGTATCAGATGCTATAAATAAGCAATTACCCTTCCTATATATTCCATAATTTGTAAATTTTGAGTCGGATCTCAGGTTGCCCAGTTTTTAATCGGATCTCACCTTGATAGATTTACGTATATATATATATATATATCCTTATGTAAATCATAGCTAAACCGAGATCCGGCTGAAAACTTGCATACACGATACGTGCGCTATGTATAACGTTGTGAGATCCGGCAAACGAATCTCATGATCTCGCAATTACTACGTATGTATGGAAATGATCTCGGTTTATTTGGTTTTATACATATATATATAGACTAGGGTGCGTCAAATTTATATGCAAAAAATTTGAAGTTTGAAATTTTGATGTCTTACCCCCTAGAAGTGTTCCTTTTACTTAGAAAACACCACAGAAAAAATTTCAGGTAAAAAAAAAGGTATTTAGAGGTGGCGCTTCAGGGTTGAATATTGACAACATTACCTCCCATGGGTATATGCATAATTTGCATATAAACATGTTATCTTGGGATGTCGCCATTCTGCCACCATCTACTAGGTATATTAGGTGTGCTGTATATAACTTAAGAAAAGTCCTGTTAAGGTTGTAGCGCACTAGCTAATAAAATTCTATGAATTGAAAACTATAAGAGAGCCTATCAATAACCATTTGCTGCTTGAATGTAGCATAATGAAATGCCAAACCTTATTTTTGTTTATATGGCGATTTTTTCATATTTCTTTGTCCATGAAAATGAAAAAGATATCACTGAGGTCGAGGAAGTAAATTTCAGTGGCGTAGAATCATTTTTTTAGGAGGGTAACATTCAAGATGATCTTTTTTTCAGACCATTTACAAAATCTTTACAAATTGTTTCAATTTTGTCGGATTTGTTTTTAAATTTGAATTAATGAACACTGACTGAATTCAGTTTTTTTTTTTTAATTATTCACTAGAATTGGGGAAGGGGAAATATTGATATAAATTACCCCTCTAAATTGTTTTTGAAAGGTAATTGTTACCTAATTACCAGAGGTTTCTACACCATTGGTAAGTTTCAAGTTCCCACAAATTTGACAATAACGAATTGAACATCTTTTTAAAACGTGGACTACTATAATATGCTTTTTTTCCTGCCATCATAATATCACTAAGCAATCAAAGCGAAATATTTGTTTAGTAGGTCCTACAACTTTGGAAAAAATTGAAAGAATAAAATTACAAACAAATCCGCAAGTACTAAGTCCTTTTACTACACTTCAAACTTATAATGAGAAACACCTGATATCAAAAAGCGCTAGAATTATTTGCGATGAAATTTCTATTGTTTTAGAAAAAAGCATGTATGCCGATTCAAAAAGATTATAACATTATAAAGAAGAGCATAGCACAAGCTAACCCCATATAAGAAAGTTTAGACTTTAGAGCAGTGGAATTCAACTTCTTGAGTAAATTTTATGGGTTTTGGTACTACCGTGTCAAATACAAGCAATAGGGAAATCTAAAGAAGCGTGTCACCTACTAGAAGTGAAATTAGATAAAGAACTAGGGTATTTGACTTCTAGACATCACATCATCGAAAATGTATAGATGAAAACTGTTTCAATTTGCTTCCGAGTATATTACGAAAACAAAAGATGTTTTCAAGAACAATATGCTTCCTATTTCTGACCGCTAGGCATAGATTTATGTTGAAAAGTTATCTATCAATAATATTTAAAACCCTCACAAAGCAACACATATCACTCACAACATTATGTAAAAAAGGACACATTCTGTTCAAAAAAAAAAAAAATCACAATATAATGTCAAAAACGACATATAACGATTTGAAAATATTCATATAATATGTCGTTTTCGACATCATGTTGCGAAAAAAAAATCAAATTTTTACATTTAATATCTTGTGTATTTATCGGATTGAAATCAAAAGCAAAAATCTCCCAAGCATTTTTATAAAAACGAATACGCACACATCGCAAACATAAATACTGCCTTAGAACGCTCATTCATCACAAGGTGCTCGTGGCCGCGTGGTATAGGTTAGGTAGGTTAGTTCTAGTCATAGGGTCGTAGGTTCGAATCCCACCGTAGGCATAGGGAATTTTCGTGTTGGAATGTGCAGTAAATAAGTGGGGATGGGGAGTGACAAGCCGAAAAGTGCAACCATATCTCGGAAAAAAGCATCCTTCTGTTTTTTTAAATTAATTAAAAGTAAAAAAAAATTAATTTTAATAGTAAAAGAATTCTTAATTTATACTAGCTTTATACTAGTAAACCTACGCTAGCGCAGAACTAGTATAAATTTGAAACAGTTGAGGTTAGATTTTTACTAGCATTTTGTAGCTAGTTATCTGCTAGTATTTTGAAGCTAGTATATGACTAGTCTCATAATACTAGTAGATAACTAGTTACAAAATGCTAGTAAAAATCTAACCTCAAGTGTTTCAAATTTATACTAGTTCTGCGCTAGCATCATTTACTAGCTTCTTGTCAAGCGGGAAAAAGGGGGAAAACGCGATGCTAGGTAATTTTATATGTTGACAAATATTTTCCTATATCGACTCGACGCTATGAAAATCCGACGGTAAGGGGGTATTACGCTTGACGTCACGTCCATGTAGAAACAAAACGCGAAGCTCGACGAAAAGCACGCGTAATAATAAGCCAGTGCCGGCGTTTCATACATCATCCCTAATGGATCCGATTTCAGGTTCCGCGAGTCGCCGTCGTATAAGAAGGGTAAAAGCGTCGAATAGAAATATATCAGCATTTCTTTGGCGAAGAAATTCGACGACTTATTCGAGACGACCGTTTTGGCCGGCAGTCACATCTATCACGATGGCGTTGGCCCATCCGCAGCAGGAAATGGCTAGCGCGAAATATTGACTGGGTTCGTATTTAAATCCTATTTGTCAAGCTAGGTAAAAATATATCACAGCTTTTGCGATTTTTTGTCACATAAATTACGCCTCGCCGGCCAACGAGACCCGGGTATTATGAAACACCGAGCAGAAGCATAAAAGACGCGGCCTTCGGTATAGGCGCGTACACCTCGGTGTTTCCATTTTTTTTTTCGAGGTCGTTTAAAATATTTATATCAAAGTTTCGCAGAAGAAAAAATTATACTACGATTTTGGTTGTTCATAAATTTACCCTCGTTCGTATACCCTGCCTTCGTGCAAAATAATGTAATCTGAAACGGCATTATACTAAATTCGGTCCGTTCTCGTTTTATACGAATGGAGGCCTGAGGAGAGATAAATCGCCGTCTCCAAATTCGTTGTTCCGGGACGAAAGTGCGCCTGCTTTTTGCCCTTTTTTTTCGTTATCCAGTTTCGTATTTATTTGATCCTTGTCACGTATTTCGCTTAAGAGTAGCCCGTAACCCCTTTTCACTCACCGCCAATGTCACGTCCGGCTTTTATGTAACTTAAATTCGAACTTTCCTATTTTTTTGTTTCGTTTTATGACTTTTCTTGCATTAAAAGCTTTTCTTTTTCCGTTTTTTTCTGTCGTGTTTTTTAGTTGGTAAACCGTGTATGTGTATGCGGCCTTGTGTATCCGAGTTGCGCATTCCTAAGCAGGAGAGGTAACAATGTATAGCAACGAGATGTGATAAAATTGTTAACTGTATATTATGATCTTTCTTCCTTCATCCTCGAAAACTTCTTCAAGTTTTTGGTAACCTACATTTCTTTTTTTTCTTGACCTAATTATCTCATTTTTTATCATTTCCTTCCTTTTTTTGGCTGTTTGGTCATTTACGTCATTTTTTTAAATTTTTTGATAATTTTCATAATTTCTTTAACTAAGTGGGCATTGGGTTTTCCCTGATTGATTCTTTATCATTCCTATAGGTTTTGTATCATTTTTATTGTGCACTTATTGCGACATCATTATTTATTACTATTAGTTTTATTTCGGTGATTTTCGTTAATTTCGTCATTTTTTGACCTATTTGTTCATTTTTTGACGTTTTGGGTATTTTTTCAACAATTTTTTTTTTTGCATTTTCTGTCATTTATTGTTGGTCTGAAGGATATTTTTTTTGTGTTTAGTAATTTTATCACTTTTCAAAACTTTATTTCAACTTTTTTTTTCATTTTCATCTTTTTTTTTTGTGGCTTTATTTTTTTAATTTTGGCACTTTGTTTTCATCATTTTTTGTGAGTTTTTGGCATCACAAGTCATTTTTTTGAGTTTTTTGGATATATTTATACTAGACAATTTTCTAAAATTTGGATTATTTCTCATTATTTTACCATTTTTACCATATTATGAGTCATTTGTATGATTTTTTGACTTTTTGAGTACTTTTTTCATAATTTTAATAATTTATTTATTTTCTATAATTTCGATCATCTAGGTATATCGTTAGCCTAAAAACTTGTTTTTTGTGTTTCAACATTTTTTAGCTTTTTGGTTATTTACAGTAATTTTATCGCTTTTAATGGTTCTATTTAGATCATACTTTCCTTACATATAGCATCCTGCTCAATTTGCTAGGTCCACTTGACTGTCCTGCACATCTTGCTTCAATGTTCTCTTTCTACAACCCAGCTAACTTCTCCGATATCCTCAATAACAAGCAAGCTATCCTTCTATTTCTAATTACTTTTCCCCACCATTTACCACGTGACTTTCGCTTAGATGGGAGTAACAAAAGCAGAACTAGATACAGCTACATGTAAATGGTAGGCTTTCCGAAAATGTTGAGCAGTAACTCATATGTATTTGAAAGTCGTACCACAGGAATAAAAATAAAATTCAAAGCTCAAAAGCTCAACTTTCTATGAGCTGTAATGGAAAATGTATGAGAATCAAAATTGTAGAGAATACAATAAATTTCCTACTATTTTGTTACAATATAATTTTTCTTCGCGACTTTTTATTAACCAGATATATGCAAAAAACTAAAAAAGCTTCAAAGTTCTAAAACTCCACTTTCAGTGAAGGGATCGCCTTCAAGAACAATAGGTCTCTTATGCTTCATAATATCTAACTATCTTCCATCAATTCATCACCTTTTACTCGAGTTATCGTGGTACAATGAAAACATCGAACTTTCATAGAACAAAACTTGCCAAATATTGGACTCTGCTTTGAGTTCATTTTTCTGGGAAACTGTGAGCTTTAATGAAAATTGTACAAGAAGTGAAGTTGTTGAGCTTGAAATTTGCAACCAGTTGTTCGCTTTTCATTTTTCTCTCCAACCCTTCGTTCTCGAGATATTACAAAAAAAAAATTAAAAAAGTTTGAAGTTCAAAAGCTCAACTTTCTATGAGCTTTAATGGAAAATGTATGATGACCGAAGTTGTAGAGAATAAAATTTTCTACTACTTTTTTCCTATGTAATTTTTCTTCGGGCCCTTAATTAACGAGATATATGCAAAAAACTAAAAAAGCTCCAAAGTTCGAAAGCTCAACTTTAGCAAAGCTCTTAAGCCCCACTTTTTCTACCTATTCTTCAAACTTGAAGTCAGTCTGTCAATTGTTACTCGAGCGTCGGAGAACAATGGACTACAAATGGCCAAAGTGCATGGTGCAAAAAAAAAATCATAATAAAAACTAATAAATTAATTTTTTTCATCAATTAATTTAAAAATTAAAATACATTTACTAGAAGATACCAAAGTATGTTTTTTTAACGTGCCGTGAATTACCGCCAGGGCCAGAGGCACGGATGCATAGCTATTAGATTCTGTTGAAAAGATCAGACTTTTTAAGGAAGTGTATGTGGCAGGGTCGCTATTAAGAATTTCTGCCAACCTAGATGAATAGTTGAGAATGTTTCTGTATTGTGTGAGACTTGGACATTCTAATAGGAGGTGAATGACTGTAAGATGTGATTGACAATTTGTGCAAGTGGGAGGAGGCTGGCGATTCAAAAGGTGGCTATCGGTAAGAGCAGTGTGGCCTATGCGAAGACGTGAAATTGCTACATTTGTTCTTCTAGAAGTATGGGGTAAGAGGGGCCAAGGAACTGTAGTATCGCGTATGGCACGAAGTTTGTTGGAACTGGGGATGCTTGCTCATTCGTGCTGCCACGATTCTTTTACTGCTCTTTTAATATGAGTTTTTAGGTCGAAAGATGGCACGGAAATGTCTGGAAATGGTAGAAAAGTAGAGGCTTCTTTGGCGGCTGCGTCCACTAGATCATTCCCATGTAAGTTTACATGGGAAGGAAGTCATGCAAAGGTAACACTCCTATGGTTCAAGGTTAATTGAACCATATCTTTGGCAAATGGGTGTTATTGGTGGTCGGAGTAGGAGCGTAAAGCATAAGTTGAAAGTGGACTTTACCCAACTTTACTATTTAAAAAATATTTATTTGAGTAAGTAATTCTTCTTATACGAATAAATGAATTTTCTAAAATTCAAAAGTTCTGCTCGTACTAACTCTAGCTATCCTAAATTTATCACGTATCATACGAAACGTTGCTTCACGTAAATCATGTTTTTATCACATGAATGTTAAGAACATGCAAGATCAATTTACCTCACGTTCAAATTATAATAATATTACGTGACATCAAAAAACTAATCAACTCTGAAGCTCTATTCACTCTACTCTTTCTCAAAATTTTGAGTTAATTCATCAAGTTTTATTTGAGTTATCGTGGGGGAATGGAAAAACCTCAACTCATAGCTCCTAACGCCACCTCACGTCCCATCAGACACAAAAACTAATTAGCTAATGATCCCCACTTTTCCTCCTACTGTGATTTGGATCTGTTGCTCGAATTAACGCCCGAGAACGCCAAGAAATAAATAAAAAAAGAAAGAAGCAAATGAAGGAAGTGAGTGAACGCAATAGCAGATTTACTTGAAAAGTTAAGACCTTGAATTTTTAATCGACATTTTTGCATTTGTGATTTATATGGTTGGATAAGGTAACAGGAGTTTTTTACTTCCCCTCCCCTCCCCCTCTCGTTAGAGTATGGCTGATTAATGTTGAAGGGAGTTGGTAATTTTACTCAAATTCTCCTCTCTGTCGCAGATCTCCAAAAAAAAATTTTTTCAATGCGTTTTTTTGTATTTTCGTTCCATGTTGATTAATTTTTGTGATCTAGACCAGTTACAAAAACTGCTTTAACTGCTACGACCCATCTTGTCCGTTAAGTAGCAAAATTTAGTGCTTCAGAAACTTGGTACAATCATTCAACAAATTCAATCATGTGGAGTACACCGTACACAGCACTCCGCTAATCTTCTCATCGATTTGAACATGTGATGATAGAGGAAATTGCGCTGAGAATGATAAAACGTCGAGCTTTGTGATAAGTTGATAATCACACACACTGGGGAAAGGATTTAATAGCGTCGCATTCGTAAGGAATGACACAAAACGGGATTATTGTCCGATTGTACGTGGTAAATAACGAATTGAATTAAAACATTACCAGCCTTAGGAACAAAATGTGTAGCGAGATCAAACGGGACGCTGACGTCGATAAGATTAATCTTGGGAAGGACAAAGCTTTCAACACGCTACGTCGGACAGCGCGGACGCGATCCGATACAATGAGCGTACTACAATAAGCGCGTAAAGAATGGCGTTAACTTCACTCACCATAGACCACCATCCTCTTAATGCTAAAATCCTCGTCAATGTTGGTGGAAACGGTGCATTTATACTCGCCGGACAATTCCACCGTAGTATTGGTAATATAGAGCGCTCTATAAGCGGTGGCGTTATTCTCGGACGCTTTATACTCGAGCCGTAGACGTCCTTTTAACACCCCTAATCCTTGGGGCTTTTGGTTATGAATCCATTGATATACAGGTTGAGGACTTTTATTAAAAAACCATTTAACTACTAATCCGGAGTCAGCGGACTGTTCTTCGGGTCGCAGCGAATATATACAGTCTAATATGGTCGGCTCGTTTGTACCGTTTCTTACGTGCGGCGGTACCTTTAAATCTGTTATCGATACGCTGTACGTTCCTGAAATCAGAAAATCATATCCAACATTAACTCCGGTTCGTCGGCTTCGCAAAGGCTTTGTAAATACGCGCGAAATTACCATCGAGCCGGCAACGCGCCCGACGAACGAACGCCGTCGCGTAATTTCCTTATATATTAAGAAAAGCCTTTTGGAACTTAGCGGAATGTCATTTGTTTAAAATTTTTCACCACGGATGAGTAAATTTTAAATAAAAGCTGTTTCAGCGGTACCACGCGACGCTCTACGTACGGATAAACATTCGCATCGTGTAAGTTGTCGCCGGCGACATAAAAGCGTATCTTTTTTGCGCCAACTTTCATTAACATTCCGCTGGGAGCGGCTTCGTTGTAAACGCTTTAAAATAATTTGAGTGGAGTAATTTCAAAGTTAAAGTTATAATTAGAGAATAATGGAATCGTAAGTCGAAACGAAACGTGTGCGCCGTGTATACGCGGATCGTCAACGACGAGAATACAAAATTATTGTATTATTTTTACGTACACGATACGGTGACGCTGACATGCACGAATGCACCGTAATAGCGTTACATTTTCGCGTACCGAGTTATCGTCTTTTAATAAATAATACCGACGAAAGGTTTTCCTCACATGCTTTCGATCATGACACGCTGTCCTACTCGGCGTACACGATTTCGCCGCGCTCCCTATCGTTGTACGAGCTGATTTCGCTTTTGTATACTGCACGTCGGATGCTGTCGACTCTCCCGTCTCGGTTTCCCTTTGGAGTATTCATTCATCTTCAAGTACCTTTTTCCTTGTATACGATGGCGTCTTTTGAAATTAGCCTTTAATATCGCTCATACTACCCTCCTATGCTTCCGAATCAATTTATACTTAATCTTATTGACAGTAAATTAGCCCTTTATTTTGGTTTCCGTCGATGCTCGTATTTTTGGATATCGAAGTCGCGATAGTTTCGCTTACTACGCGGCTTTTCCGTCGTATCGTGTGCCTTCGTATTGGGAGCAATTATTCGCCGAAGATGTATTTTTGCTTAATTCGTTACAAGCCGGAGGCCTATTACGCGAAAGGAGATTACGATAGCGTTACAAGTTGCGGTGACGTTACCACTTACGAGCTTATTGAGCTTCTTAGAGGTAATCACCATCCCCCTTTCCGTGGTACACGCTGTTCATTAATTTTATTACATGTATACGCCGAAACTCGTGTCTGCGTAGGGTGAAGTATCGATGTAGATCTTTTTGACGTCGTATACGTCGACGTATTGATGTAAATTATCCTGTCGCCTTTGAAATAATAAGGGTGAAAGTATGGAGTTATTAATCATCGTTTTATGATCTTTATTATAAGCCGGATTTAGCCGTGTATAGGGGTTGAATTTCCTCTTTTCGAGAATTTGGCAAATAATCTCGCAGAGGGGTTTATTCAAATTATGAAGCTTTTTTTTTCGAGTTTTTTTTTTTTTATGTAAAATCAGCTGAATGCTTATGCAATGGGATTGGAGTAATGTATCTTGTGAATTCGACGGTATTTGCGACAGAAAATATCATTTGCAAATTTCGCATATTTTTAATATCGAGGGGGTGACTCTTCTATGAAAGAGAAAGTCGTCTAATGTTGTACAAAGAGAATGGTAGCCAAGTGTGCGAGTGATTGTTCGATTTTTGCCCCCTGGTACGCTGAAAAGTCTACGAGGATTGAAAACCGTTCGTGATCTCGTTTTTTCCTATACCTGATGAAAAGGGGTGTGTGGAATGGAGCTTAAAATTTTCATCACGCTTTCAAAAAGAAAAATAGGCAAATTTAGGCTTTCTAGAAAGGAGAGGTGATGTAGTACTCCTCGCAGCTACTCGTGGATGAAGTGTTGTAATGTTGGGCGATTCATAATGAATTAATCAGAAATGTCGATTAATCGGTAAAAATAATCGATTATTAGAAGTAATCGATTATTTCATCGATTATTTTATGAAATAATCGATTAATCGGCCCATTTTCATTTTTCAAGTTTTTTTTTTCAATAATGCTTCGATATTTCTGAAAAAAATCTTTTTATTAAAAAATAATCATTTTGTGAAGACATTTCAATAATACGATGAAATCGTCTCTCATAGCATATCTTGAAAATGCTTATGTATAAACATTGTTATTTCTGAATGAATTATTTTGTTTTTGTAATTAATTTGAATACATTTTTTTTTTTATTATTATTATACGTAATTGAACACAGCATAAAAAAAATGAAATTTGGGATTTTTCGAAGTCTAAATATTTTTTCCAACACCATATCTTCTCCAAATCTTTTTGAATCTCCAAGATTTTTTCAACTCAAATCTTTTTCTGATTTTCTCGAAATTTTTTCTATTTAATTTTTTTTTTTTAAATTCATTTCGAGCCCAAAATTTTTCTCAGTATTTTTTCAACCAAAATCTTTACAGTTTTGTTTCAAATTTGAATGCTTTTTCAAAATTATTTTCAATCATATTTATTTTTTCAAAAAGTCAATATTTATTTGAACTTTGACACATGTTTCAAAGCCACAATTTTATTGAAAAAATTTCAAAGTTGGCAAAAAATTGAAGAAAAAATTTCTAAGTTGAAAAAAATTAGAAATTGAAAAACATCTGAAGAAATTTTGGGTGCGAAAAATTACTAATGCCGAAAAATCGATAAAAAATTTCAAAATAGAAATAAAAATGCTATAAAAAATTTTTGGATTGAAAAAATCGATAGAAAAAATTTGAATTCGGATAAATGTTTATTTTATCCTTTATTCACTCGTGTTCCTTAAACGTTGTAACTACAAACTATAGACAATATAGAAAAAATCGATTAATCGATTAATAATTGATTATTTCAATAATCTAGATCCGATTAATCGAGTATTGGAATAATCGAAATTCGATTAATCGATTACTCAAATAATTGATTATTCCCAACACTAAGTGTTGCGTGGATTACTAGGTATATATAAGGTCGAATCTGTTTCGTTAGCAATGTTAACAACGTAAACCTTTCAATACTCTTCTTTATTACATTTGAAAAATTGTGGTAATTCTAAATTGAAAATTTTTGGAAGATCTTTAGTGTTATGATTAGATAATATTTATGAATATTCTGGTCACGAGTTGCAACTGCTCAGTGTACACTGAAAGGGCTTGGAAGACTTCAAGGCTCATCAGAAAAGGAGATAATTATATAACGCGTATCTAAGGCACAGCAATTTTTTTTTAGCTTGGAAAATTGATAATGGGTAAGTAGTAAGTACTAATGCATATTAGGAGGTTTGTGAAAATTAATCTACATTTATGAATCTATAATTATGAATATTTATAATCTAAGATCAGATCAAAATTATTTCAGAAATGATCTACATTCTGCTCAGCTCTGTTAGGTGTATATTGAAAGGTATGAAAATTCAAGCCTTCTTGATTTTTAAATCATTGTTACAAAAATTTGAATTTCTCCCGAACACCTTGATTAACGAAATAAAATATATTTCATTGTATTTAAATTTTAGTTTATTGAAAAAGCTTCGAACTCAACTAGCCTCTCTGAGAAATACCGGTATCCAAGTGAGCCATTTCGTGCCTGTCTCTATATTCGAGCGTTAATCTCAAGCTTGTACCGTTCTTGAATACAGCATCTCGCAAAATCTTCTCAAATAAAAATAAATTGTAAAAAAATATTCCCGTTGAATTCAGGGGATTTCGAGGAATAAAATTCGCTCCACTCCAAATACATCGAATGAGAAAATTGAGAACCAAAAGCCGGTCTGGGATTAACGAACGAATCCAAAATTAAGCTAACACCAAAGGTGGCATTGTTTCTTGTCTACCTATGTAGCATTCCACATTACGACTCGCTTTGTCGCTTTTGTTGAAACCATTAGAAAGGAATTTAATGGGGTAAAACTCGTTCGATTAATCAATTCAAACATTCGCTTATATACTTTGAATAGGTAGTATAAGGTTATTCGTATATTATCGACATACGTACGCTTAATTATGTCTAATGGTAATCGCTTCATAACAATGATAAATTACTCCATACATGGGAAATAAAGCACCTTCAAGTTTCGCATTATGCATTCTCGCGTCTACGCGGCCAGCTCAAACAAAAGCTCCATTCCAGCGTATCTTTCTAATCATCGGAACTGGCTGCATTTTCATCGAGAATGTCATAGCCTCATTTTCTACGAGAAGATAAAAATTCTTCGTCGTTTCCTTATCAAATGACAAAAGCGCATTCCTAAGAACCAACAAATCTACTGTTCGCAGTACACCGCAAATTAAGCACTCCTGATTGAAAAAGCTAGCGTAAAATTATACGGACGTGAAGCGAGAACGTCTGCTGACAGAATGATATCAGCATAGAGATACACAAGGCGTCGCATTCATTCGCGCAGTGAAAAGGAAACGACGAATTAAATAATAATGAATGTTACGCCGTAAAACAAGCCGAAAGAGGTAGACTTGATACTTTGCAATTTAATCCGCCGCATACTCCGTAACATCACATATAATTCACAATAATACCGAAATTGGCGCCTAAATTCTCAAATAACAGAGCGACAATCTCGGTGTAAGAGGCGCGTCTTTGCCTGAGCCTCGTAATTTCTAATTCGCCTTTTTTCGGATTAACTTTTCTTCACTGTTTAGACGAGCTAGTAGTCGTAATGGACGCTGCGAAAGATGTGTTTGCGTTTATAGCATTCGTAGATGGAATTAGATTATTTTAAATTAAAAAAATCAGGTTTAAAAAAAACCAACAATAAGTTGAATCAGAAATTTGAATTAATTTCTATCAATAAAAAAATAAAAATTATGTCATTACAAAAATTTGTGTTTTAAACAAAAGCTAGTTAATCATGTTGAAATTTGCATCATTTAAAAAAAAAAATTGTTAAAAAAAAATAAAAAAAATAGCAGTTGGTTCATGAAGTGACATGTAGATACCGCTAGTGAAAAATAAATTAAAAAAAATTATAACTATATTTAATTTCAATATTTAAATGACAAAATAATTTAAAAATACAATTTGAAATTTTTTTTTTCAAATGGTTAAAAATTTGAAATAAATATTTAAGATAAAATTGATACGAATATGCAATATATCGATATGAGGAATTAAGTAATTAGATATTTTTTTTACTGTTATCATCATTAAACTTTTCTATTTTTGTCTTGTTTCATTGCACCCAAAGGGACCTTTCAGGAATTAATTTTAAATGGAAATTTTGCTGACGAATTTTCAAAAGAAAGTTCCACAGACAATGTACTAAAAGTCCACATTCCTTACTTTCATACTCTCTACATCTTCTATCATTGTAAGTTGGTGAGAATGACAATGAAAAGGTAGAGAAAATAAATTTGTGAATCCTGTTCATATATTTTGTAGGTATAATGGATCCGGACTTACGTTAGAACCAAATTTACATTGATATTTGGGTCATAGGTGAATCCTATCAAGAAACATCCCTAACAAAGTTTTGATCCTCATCGCCTGCCATTGTTGAGAGGGGTCATTTTATGCGAAAGTGAACAATAATTTTTCTTGCCAATACAGAGGGACCGATTTAAACAATTTTTTTGCTGCGTAGTAGATCTACATGCGAGACATCCTATAAAAAATCAGGACTTTTCTCCCCCCTCTTACCTCCCTCCTCCTTCCCAAAATTAAAACTTTAAAATTGCAACCATTTTCTTTATATTTCGCTTCTTTAGGAAATTTTTGATTTTTTTATCATCGTCTAGGTCGTCACCAAAATCTATTTAGATTTATGTATCTATGATTATGAATTTTATAATCTAAGACCAGATCAAAGTTATTTCAAAAATGATCTACATATTGCTATTAAAAATAAAGTAGTAAAAGGTCATGGGAGAGAGGCGTGTAGACTTTTTACTGGGATGTCTTTCATATGGATCTACACAATGACAAAAACTTGTTCAAATCGATCAATTAGTATTCGCAAGAAAAAATTTTATTTATTTTTCACTAGTACCTACCACTCAAATAATGACCCGAAATCACTCAAAGATGAATTTACTATAGTTATTCAACTATTCTTTATGGTTTTAAATCGTGCATGTAACCCCTCTACACCCAGAAGGTATGAGAGAAGAATAAAACCTGGCGTTTTTCCTCTTCTGTTAGCTGTCATACTCCTCAAATTTTCAGAGATGACCATTCCAAAATTATTTCGAAAAATCGTGTTCTTTATGAGGCTTCAAAATTAATGTGAATTTAAGCAGTTTTAATTTTTCTTAACTCCAAATGTCTGTCTAGCAAAAAATTTTCATGTAAAATCTATTAGATTCTAAAATAACATAATTCTTGAATATTTTTTTTTTTACATAATCAACCTCTGATGAAAAATCCTGGAAAACTCGTTTTTTGAGATGTTCTCCTCCTCCCCCTGACTCTACATATTTATTTAAAAAATTTTTTTATGACTAAAAATTTTTTATTTTTTATTAAAATTGCTTTATTTTTACTTTAAATTATTATTTTCAGTTGAAAAAATCTTCAATGTACCTTTGAAAAATCATTTTAGTAAATTAGATTATTCACATTCTTGCTTCTTAAGAAAAAAATAATAATAATAAATTAATACATGAAAATTCATGTGTTATAAAAATACTTACTTTAAAGAAAGAAATATATTATCTGCAACACTCTCGCATTAGGAAAAAAGGTACAGGAAATCGGTCCGCAAAAATATGACGAAAACAAAAACGACGAGCGGTTTCGAATTCGAAACTAATTTATAACAATTTCAGGGTCCATTCGATTCGAAGTGTGGTCTAAGGAAGCACTCGGAATATCCTAGAGAGGCGTTTTATTCTACAATAAAATCGCAATCTGTACCCACTTAGATCACGTATCTTGTAAAATATTCCGAACACGTATTCGCAGACTTTTTCAAACTTGCTAAAGGTTTTTGTTAGCGTAACCGTTGCGAGTACGCTAAAAAACACGACGTGGCGCGAGCAACGTCGCTATATCGATGTATAACGAAACGCGTCTGTATAGAAAAGTTGAGCCAGCGAGTTAATCCGCCGATGAGCTTCATTAGCGGGGATTTTAATTAAAAAACTTGTTCTAGTATTTGTGAGTTGAAACAGGTTTCACGCAGGTGTAGATTTTTAACTTTTCATGCGCATAGAGAAAAGCCTCTAATTGAGACGGGAAATTATATTATAAGTTGAGTTCACAATACGAACTCGCAACACGGTAAATTGATTGGTCGGTTGTTATTAGAGAGCGATTTTCTATTCCTTATTATTCCCTTCGGAAAGCCAACTCGTTACTTTTTCTCCGTTGTATCGAGCCCCCAAGTTTTCATTACTGTTTGTTTTTCGTTGCTTAACACGACGTCACGAAAACCGGCTGGCTAATTAAATTCAGTCGCCGGCTTCGAAGTAACTTTTTTCCGAGCCTTACGAGGTTTGTATTCGTTACAAGGTTTGCGTATCGTGTACGTACAGACTTGAAACTCCCGGAACTTCCATACTCGAGTTCTACAAATAGAAATGAAACTTAACAGAGGTAAAAATTAGATACAATTTTTGGAGCTTTTTAATACCAGTACTCGTACATAAGGAGCCTATAACATTCGCCTTTTACACGTTCATTTTTTATTCGGTCGCGTTAAGGTTTTCCAACGTTCGGCCGTATAGTTTATCCTTAATACATTCTCGACCATGTTCTGGTCGGCGCTGGCGGCAGGCCAACCATACGTGGAAGGTTTTAGCGAACCGTTTGCCCCGACCGCTTTAATTACCCGCCAAATATATTGTTGTCTTCATCAGTGAAAGCGAATAGACGAAAATGCTTTTTGCGGTATTAGGTTCTTACTTAATCGATATAGAAGGGAAAAGTTTTCCAGTTCGGTTTTGGTAAATTGTGAGAAAAAAAATCACGCTCTTTTTTTATCCGGTAGTGGCGATTTTTTTTACGAGCGTTTTAAATCGAAGCTTTTAGGAACCGATTCCCGTTAAGCTGGCTCGAATGTTTTACAAGGGTTTTTCGCGAATGCCTGCTTCTCGGTATTATGGAAATAGAATGGTATTTTCCACATTTTTACCATTTTTCAGACCGCCATTGAGAACGGCGAGAGCCCGCTTACGAGAAATAAATTAGCCGTCGATGTGTTTTAAATGACAATTTTTTTGGTGGAGGGAAGGTGGTTAGACTTCCTTTCGTGTTACAGTCTGTGGAGTGTTTTTTTTATGTGTAATGGATTTTCGTTCGTAAGCAGATTAACATAAATGGTTTCATTCTTGTTTCGGTTCAGTTTTTAAAAATATATCGATCTCACTTTCACTTTGATTTTAGTTTTATGATACATTATTTTTGGATTTTTTGAAGTCAGTTACCACATTATGGTTTTGGTTCTTCTCGTCAGTGTACTATATTATGGAGTTCGATAAAAAATTTGGTTTTTGAAGGAAGGAAATACCTATGTTGATTTTGATTTTCTTTGAACATCGTCGATTTCTAGTTTCATTATTTCATTTTGATTGTGGTAAATTTTTACTTTCAAACTTAGCTCTGATTTGTCATGCGTACTTTCATTTTCATTTTGACCTACACTTTAATTTCCACTGTAATTTTTTGGTTTATTTATTAATTTTTTTTCTACTCTTATTTAACTGACAATTTTATTTTCATTTTTTTCAGCGCAAATTCTGTTTTTCTTTTTTTTTCTTTTTTTAATTCTGATTTCATTTGTATTCTGATTCAAAGTTTCTGTTTACAAAAATAAGTTTTTTTAATTTTTTTTTCTCGTTTCTGTTCAATTAAAAAAAAAAGAAGAAATTTTGGTCCTATTTTCATTTTGGCAGAGTGTCCAACAGGTAGTGAAAGTAGTGATTTTAAGAATGTGTGAAAGTAGTGAAAAAGTAGTGAATGAAGTCAAAAATTCAAAAAAAGGTATCCTCTATCAACTCTCTCGATCCAACCTTAACTGTAATATTTTGAAGGACATATTATCAGATGTCCAAACACAGGTTGATAAATTATTCATTTTTTTAAGATCCACAGGATTAATAAGTAAAATATAATTTGTTCTCGTGCCTCTAGCCATTGGTGCTGTACATGGCACGTAAAAAAAATATATAGATTTTTTTCATGAGTACCTAATGTGTTCATTTTTTTATAATTTTATATAAAATACAGATTTTCTTCTAATTTGAAATTTTTTTCTGAGATAAATTCGACCTCGTTGATTTTTCTTTTTTAGGGGGTGGGGGGTCGAGTTGAGAGGTTTAACTTCATTTTTTGGCTTTAGATTATTCTCAAAATATAAATTCCGTTTAATTTGACAGGTTTTTACTTTCATTTTCATTTTTTTAAATTTTTGATTCTACTTGATTTTTTTCTTGTTGGAAAATTTATGAATTTTGTATGCATCATTTTCTGTCATCTTTTTTTTCGAAAAATGTTTATTTTGTTAAATTTTTTTTTTACATTTTCGTTGTAGTTTCAGTTTCATCCCTCTTTCACCTTGTTGTATGATTTTGACTTAGCCTTTTTCATGCGATTTTCTTGAAAAATTTTTGTTTTGTTATTAGCTTGGCATATTATGATAATTTTTGGTCATGAGTATAAAATAATTCATCTGTCAACACCGGATGCTGACGCATTAGCTTTCATATTATTTTCCTACTACATTTTGTTTATCTGCGTGATATGTTCTTCATTAAACAACGAAATGGTTGGATGGCAAAAAAAGCAGTAAATGTAGCAAAACTTGGTCCACCTACAGCCTAAACACGTTACCATATCGATATATTTTTACAACGCCCACTCACCTACAAACCTACCTTACACTAATAATCATATCGAACGAGATAATTCACGCTACAAGCCACAGCAAACCTTTAATTTATGTTTGGACCTTATTTACTTTTCATTTAGTCGATTCGAAGGGTCAAAATCGATCCACCGAGCAGCTCCAAACAAGAGCTAATTAATTAAAAACTGTCGCATCACCAAGGGATTTTTTGTCGGTTTTGAAAAGCCAACAGTAAAAAAAAACGCGAATAATTCGAGGTTTAATAATGCTGCGGCGTATAAAGCTACTCTCTTGGGAAATATGTTGCCTTAATTTCATGTCCATTGCTGTTTGCTAGTTCATACCGCATTGTTGGCCAGCACTAGTCGCCTTCGCCTTTATTTAACCACTATAGCGTTCGTCTCGATTCGTAAGTTAAAGGTGTTGCATAAGTAGTCCGCCGTGTTTGCGCGTTCTAGTCGAATAAATCGGGCGAACGTTTATGCAATTTATTATACGTATATTTGGATGGTTCAAGAGGCGCGACGATGATTAGGATTTTTTATTATAGTTCCGCGGCGACGGTGCGGTGGCGGCAACAGAAACGTTTTATTAATGCGGTTGATAAAATCAGCGCAGAAATAAGTTCGCAGAATTATTGCGGCCTTTTCCCGACGTGTAATTTATTTCACGCTTTGTTGTAGCTCGTAGGTACACTTTTGGCGCGAGAATATTATTTATGAATGAACGAAAAAGCCAAATAGTAGGTTTTAGCGTTCGGTGTACGAGTAGCTTTACAAGCATAGGATATCCGTGATAGCGTAGACGCGCCGGATTTTTGACGTCTTTTGTTTACCTAAGTCGTAGGTAGAACGTTTAACGGCTCGAGTGAGCGTATAATTTTGGTTTTTTTCGAGCATTTTTTTCCTACCATGAGTAATACTGTAAAACTGATGTGTGCAAGGGACTTGGAGAACTATGATTCTTTTCAAAGCAGATTTTTTTTGTGCTTCCATGTAAAAATCTTCAAAAATTTCCGGAGCTTTTTTTATTATTTTGACTTGTAAAAAAATTCCCATGATTTATCAAGTAACTTTTTAAAGTTTTTGATCTTTTGATCTTTTTTTTTTCTTTTGACTTTCGACTTTCCTATGCCTGATAGGACTTTCCCTTTTTTCAAAGCAATCTTCATTTTCAGATTAGGTTAATTTTTGACAATGTGCGCTTTTGGATTTTATTATTTTGAATTTTATTTGGTTTTGTTTCCTTAATTTTTTTTTTAAATTTTAGAATATTATTTACTGACATTCTATAGTTGGAAAAATATTTTAAGAAATTATTCAACATTTTTCCAGATAAAATTGATGAATTTTACACGAACTGAAACTTTAAAAAATGGTTTAAAAATGAAGAAAAATCTGATGAAAACTGGAAAAAAAAACGCAAGCAGTCATGTTGCATTATTGGAGCTGAGGTTTAGAAATAACATTGCTAACCTCTTCATGTCTATAGACCATGCCCTATACCAAGTCTAAAAACCTCTCAAATTATAACTACTTGAGGTTCCTTAAATTATCTTCAAATTGTTAAGATCCGACATTTTGTATTCATTTTGAGCCAAATTTGAGAGATCATATTCTGGCCATCAACTGATCCGGCACACAAAATTTCACCTTTCTAAGACTATTTGGTAACGAGACATGGAAGATTCGTGAAATTTCCTGTAGTAATTTCCACTACAAAAGCCATTTTTCGCTTTAACTCCTCTCCAAATGCGCTTGGGAAGCTAAAATTAGAACAGGTTAGTGACTTGGCCTTATTTTATCATATGATATCGCAATAAAAAAATTTCGACATCTCGTGTACCACCACCATATTTTGAGGTCGATAACTCCTCCTACTCCCCTTCAACATCTTATATGGGGGTGAATTGGAGATTTACTATACTTCTCATCTCCAATAATCATATGAGAAGATATTAATCATGTTTTTACTATTTTGAGGCTCCTCGAGCTATACTCAAATTTTTATGATCCGCCATTTTTGATCCATTTTGATGCAAATTCAAGAGGTCATATTCTGGTCGCCAACTAACCCCGAATACAAAGTTTGACTATTCTAGGTTGATTTGGTGAGTAGATATGGAGGATTCAAGAAATTTTATGACTCAGAACTTCCTCAGAAAGCCGCTTTCACTCCAGCTCCCCTTAAAAAGCACTTAGGAAGCTGAAATTTGGATATTTCGGTGTCCGTAATTCACTGTTTCATATGAGATCAAAAATAAAAAATTTGAGTAGTTCGCCATTTTGAGTTGTATCGAAAAAATTAAACAGTACTTCTGTTACATTTCTAAAAAGAATCCCTCACCAAGTGTTGAGCAAATTTCATTTATACCCGCCGCGCCGGCGCTACGCGTACGAAAAGAAAAAAGTTGGATGTTTGCCAGATGATTACAAATGGTCAGAAACGCAAAAATTTGAAGGCCCTCTCCTCCCCCGACCTCCTCACCTCCATCTTCCCAAATTAGGTAGGCTGTAATAGCTATCGTTTTTAAGTTGAAAACTCAGCTAATAAGAAGTTCAAAATTTGGAGAAATCTTCAAAAATTAAAAATAGGTATAAAAAATTTTCCTAAAAAATTTCTTATGAAGTTCAAAACTTAGGATCATGTCAAAAAATCAGTATACTTTTTTTTCACAGAAAAATTTGATGGGATGTACAATAAATCAGTTCTGTCCAAAGTGCAGACTTCATAATTTTCGTTGACTCTAGAGATAATTAGGTTTTAGCGAGAGTAATAAAAAAGCTCTTGTGTAGAAATCATATTTCATCATGAAGAAGAACAGAGTAATCTCAAGGAATTGAATTCGCTTGAATGAAATTATTTTTTGTGCTAACAAAAATTTCTAAAATAAAAACAGAAAAAAAACAAAACAATTTTAGATGAAAAAAAGTTGAAAAAATTAGGGGAGAGCGGGAATTCTGATTGATATTATTTTGAATCACGAAAACATATTTCGGTAAGTAAAATCGAAAATTTTTCGAATAAATAAAAAAGAAAAACAGATGAAAAATGTTAAAAAAATTTATTCTAATTTTTAAGCGCGAGAAAAATTGTACAACAGTATTTATTGAATTTTTTAGGTATCAAAAATTACTTATTATTATTATTATTTTTGTTTTAATCATTCATTATTTTTTCAGGTAATATTGATGAATTTTATACCAATTACAGCTTTGAAAAAAAAAGAAAAAATAAGAAAAAAAAATAATGCCATTCCACAAATCATTTATACTTGGAATGGTATTCCACGACAAGATGAAATTTTACGTCTTCGTTTCATCGTAAATACCGTACAATTTTTTGAATCCAAAAATTCCTTCGTCTTTCATGCAAAAAAGAAGACTTCGAACTACGATATGTAAGGTAGGTCATCCGCAAACATTTTATCAAACTGCAGCATAAATCGCATCGAACGTAGTCTCGTTCCACCATTTCTTTGTATTACTGGTCAATAGAAAGGAAAAAAGAATGAAATGGAAATGGCTGGTTGAAAAAAAAAAGGAGGAAAAGAGAACGTACCAGCGAAGCAATTCTAATCTAGATAATGCCCGGCGATTTATAGTATTTAGGTACCACATCGCGAATGTTACCTTAGTACTTTTCTATTTACGTAATTCCGCCGTTCTCTCGTGAAAAACGGCTGCTCTATTAATGTACGATTTAAAAACCCGGTATTTATATCTAATACATTTTTTATGGCAGTAACACGAATACATTCGGTCCGGGTCGGTGTTTTTGTCACGACAGTACTATATTTAGCATAAATACCCGGCGCGGAAATCATCGGGGGTATTTTATTCTTCTTCGAGTGCACGAATAGTATGCATATAAACAGCGTCCGAAATAAACGTATTAATTTAACGGTTCGCCGCCAATTTCACCAGAGGTATGCGATGGTGTTTAGATTTTTATCTATTTTTTTTTTATTATTATATCCGCTTTCCTCGACTGTCGACTCGTCGTCGTCGACGAACGAAGAAAATACGGCGAAATTGCCGTCTGCGCGTGTTGATTTAGTAGGTATATTTTCTCGATGGCGCGCTACGTCTCTCGACGAAATAAAAGGGAAAAATTCAGCCTCTCGTGATATACGTATAGTCGGAACGCGATTTAATAAATAAAAGCAATATTCGAGAGAAAATAATTCTTCTACGAGAATTTGATTTGGAATACAGAGCAGTAGAAAAAACCGCGATATACGTAGTCGCGTCAAAACGCAAGCCAAAATATTAAACGACTTTGCGTATCACTCGGCTTCGCGCGACGGCGGCAGTGTTTTTCTCTCCGTCAAATATTTATATGGTTCCGTGTTTCCGTTGTACCAAAGTAACGTCGAAGGCGAACGGGGGATGTAGAGGCGCGCTCCGTTGTCAGGAGAACTATATACAAATGCACCGAAGCAAGCATTTCCTTCAGTCTCGAGGGATGGCAAACATGCAAAGGTATATGTGCATCGAACCCGTACACGAGTACCGCACCAGGATCTTGTACCCGAGTTCTTAGAATATTTGATACGCCGCTCGCGGGCAACAACTCGCGAATTTAATTGAATGCTTAAAAATCAGCGAAAGTTTTCACGCTTCGGGCATACATGCGCAGATTTTTAGTACACATTATGTAGATGATGGAGTTCTTCGATATCTCTTCGTTGTTCTCGCTGAACTCGTATATAAATAACAATAAAGTTCTTGAAATTTTAGCGAACTTTTTCATCTAATTAGGGGGCCGTTTTGCGCCTCCTAAAATCAACTAAATTTTACACCCCTATCAACCTATTAAGCGAAAGTTAGCGTTAAATCGTGAACCGCGGTTAATCCGTATGAGCAACTTTTCAACGTATCGTATTTTACAAAGCAAAAGGGTGAGAATTACTGGGCGTAAATGTCCGTCTGTAAGGCTGCTTTCAGTAGTATCTGAATTTTAACGTGTTTACCCAGATTTAGTACTGAACTAGACACAGGTTGTTGTTATTAATGAAATCGAAAGTTCTGGTAGAATTTAAGAGAGGGTGAAGTTTTCAAATTATGTAAGTCAAATCGATTGTTTCCCTCAATTTTATCGGTAAGGAATATAAAGACCAATGTCTTGAGATATTTTTAATCCCTTCTCCCCTTTCCACTCTTGACTAATTTTTTTCAAAAGCAATCAATGAATTATGCTTTAAATCAATAATTTTCAAAGATAATTAATCAATTATACTTTTCAAGTTGATAATGCTTTTAATGGAATATTTTATATCATCGATCAATTTTCCAAAATTTATCATTTAGTTTTTTATTTTATTAATGCTTTTTAGTTTTTATATTATGTAAGTAATAAGTAAGTAGATATACAATTAAATACATTTTTTTAGAAGTGCTTAAATAAGTAATGAGTTCGATCAGAATCGTTTATTCACATTTTTAACATCTTTTTTCCTTTTTGAATAGATAGGTAAGTATTGATTGTCTACCTGATTTTTTTTTCATCGACCTTTCTGATTCACAACCTAGGAAAAAAGAATGGATGATCACATTCGATAGAATTCATCAAATGTGATAAAATTTCAATAAATTGACCAGATATGATTTAATATAATCTGATGAAAGTTGATCAAATTTGATCCAAGAGTTATTGGATCTCATTTCATCTGATTTTATGAAATTTCATCAAATTAAGTTTATCTGGTGATTTTTTTGATAAAATTTTATCAATTCTTTTTTCCTGGAACATTTTAGAGTACCTATACATAATCGTATTTTTCAAATAAATTGATTATATGTATTTTTGCGCAAGGTAAATCTCCTGAATCAACCAAGTGCTGATAAATTATAATTATTTATATCAGTTGATTGTTCATTTTTCAAATTGAGCACGTCCCTACGAATTTCCCAAAATTGATGAACGAGCGAAATGCTTTTAAATCATTTGGTCGATTGATAACATTTGATATATATAGAAAAATTGAATATTGTACATCGAAATGATTAATCGAGTATTTACTAATGGTATTTAATCCATCAATCGATTGGGTTTGTAAATATAGGTATATTACCCAATTATTTTTTTATAATACGTTAAGCGATTACTCTTTGATAGAATTCTTCTGATCATTCAATAAATAGTAGATAATTTTGAAATTGACAAATATATGATTTTTTTCTATTAGTTGATCAATTATCTATACGATCGATTGATGGGATATTTCTGGGTAATTTGTAGAATCATATTAAGAGATAAATTTTATTATTTAATAAACGATCATTATTTCGTAAAATCGATAAACCGATTATTTTTAAACTTGATTATTCGATCATTTATCAAGTCCATTAATTGATTATAAGTAGGTAGTTAGGATACATTCAGAACTGGATTAGCCGACAAATTAGTACCAGAAAATATAGCGGAAAGTGGCCTCCACTTAATTTTTCGACTCCCACCCTACAAAAAGATTAATTTTTTTCTCTATGTCGCTTTATTAGAGATAAAATATTGCAAGCTTTAAGCCAAAGAAGTGATCTCGGAGAACCAGGTTCAGTGATCTAACGGTAATTTTCCGGTAAGAGCTAATTTGATCGCATGAAGTTCGGCGGAAAGAATGGAGAAATAGTGTGGTAAAGGATATGGAATTGCGTGGTCATGATGGAGGATGGCGCAGCCAACTCGATCTTCATGTTTTGAAGCATCGATAAAGATTTGTTCATATTCCGGGTATTTGTTTATGAGGTCTGAAAAATGTTTTATTTAAATTAAGATTAAAACATAATTTTTGTTAATTGATTAATGAAATTAATATTTTCAAAGTTGATTTATCAATATTTATTAGATCTGTAAAAAGATACTCGTATTTTGTTGAATTTATTTTGATTACAGCTTAGATAACAATTTATAATTTTTTTGGAAAATCATTAAATTTTATGGATTGATCAGTCGATCAGTCTGTGATCGAATCATCTAAGTCGTTCGACTAAAACGATATTTTGCTGAATTCATCTGTTACTCAAAATTTAGATTAAAATACCTATTGATAATTTTTTTGATCAGTCAATCAATATTATACTCGGGTAAAATTATTTAAATCGATTGACCATGACTTATATCTATAATCGATAAACTGTTAATTTTTGGATTCAATTAAAACATTAGGTATCTGCGAAATCGATCAATATGTTTTAAAATATAACTGATCAATAAGTTTTGAATTCAATCAATTAATAATTTTAAAAAATTGATTTATCAGCTGATCATCTTTGAAAGTGATTTGCCATTATCTGCTGGATTGAATAATCGATATTTTGTTAAATCGACTAATCAGTTGTTTTTCAATAGATTTCTTTAAATCGATCAATTATCAACTTTTGAAATCAATTTTTCGAGTACTTTCAAAAAAAATTAATTGACAACTTATGGGATTGATCAATCGATTTGTTTGTAAGATCGACAAATCGATTATCTTTCGTATCGATTAAGTGATTATTTCTATTAATGAAATTAATAACTTTTTATAAATCCATCAACTGATTAAGAAAATATTATCTTTGAAAAAAATCACAGTAAGAGATGATCTTCATATTTACAATTTATTAGCATAAACTTAATAATTTTTGCTTCAACTACTGAACCAATCGTTATAGCTAAATTTCTAGTTTTCTCCTTATTTTTATGATTAACAACTTACTTTTCTGATAGTGTTTATGAGCATTCAAAATTACCCATTCAGCTGGTTTTCAAGTCGAGTCGAGAAAGAAATGAAAATCAATATTTGAAAATTCTTCGCCGCTTAGAGCTTCGGTAATAACTAATTTTTCCTCGGAACGCGCAGTTAATGAGACAAATGCCGTTACCCTTTAAACTTTTCCATTGTTATAAAGAAGGGTGATTAAGAGCATTTTACGAGAGGTGAACGCTTTTATTACTCTACATAAATGGGTGTAATAATATCAAATGTCAAAAAACTATTCTGCGGCGTAAAAATAATTTTAATAACTAACCATCCCTTTCTTCTATTCGCCAGTCGCCACCATGTCAAAGCTACAGCGAATAAAATTCTCGCTAATGTTAAAATTATTCGATCAATGGTACTTCCTTAGTGAACCGCATAGAATCGTATTATTCGACAGCGAAGCTTCATTTCGTGCCGTACGATTGGTGTTTCGTGACATACCGACGGTACGCGCGAGTCGCGACGTAGCCGATAAAAGCTTTTTTAAACATTTATGAAAAGCGACATCGACAGCACTTGGCTCATATCTCATTTCAGCGATTTGTCACATGACGAAAAATTTTCACCGCCTAGGAAATCCCGATAACGGCGACGTCACTTTTGAAAATAGTCCGCAGTAACGAGGCGAGGATCGATTCCATACAACACAACGAGGTTACATGTAACGCCGTATGTTTCGCAGCGACACGAAGACAACACGACCTCTAACCGAGTAAAATCATTTTCTCGCTGGCGGAACGTAAACCTATCGGTATATTGAAAAAAATTACCTACCGTAAAGTCAACGTCGAATACCCGTTAAAAGCTCGACAAAATTGTATAACTCGGTAGCCAATTTACGGCGCGCCATGACGTCACAACGAAAACATCATTTTTATAATGAAAATGTCATTCGCAAGAAGTACTTATAGCGTCGCCTTCGTCAAAATCCATCGCCAAGAATTGAAAATCTCACGCCTCTAGATTTAAAGCGTAATTTTTCGCGAATACAGACTCGGACGAGTGTCCCACGGTAGACCAGAATACAAATCTGGTACGAAAAAATCACTAAAAACGAAATGAAGATGCTCTCCTCTGTCCAAATCGCATTCTCAAATCACATTGGCCGTAATAGCTTTGGTATTTTGATTGAAAACTCAGCTAAAAATCGGTGATCGCTTTTACTAAAGGAAATGATATGCTTTCATCAAAGATAATTAATTTTATGTGTTTCCAATGTTACTGCCATTCTACGCACTTTTAATGAACTGAAAGCGTAGGAGGAAGCCACCTTTTAAAAAAACAATGAAGTTGCACATGAATATTAGAAATGGATAATTTAAAAAAAAATACAATAAAAAATACAATGTTTGATAGAGAAGAATTTTTTCTTGAGAATGCTCAAGAGTAGGATCAATAGCTTAATTATCTGACAAAATTTCCCTCTAACCATTAGTTTTGGTTTCAACACCTTATTCCATCCATCAAGAATCTGTAGAACGATAGTACCCACTTTAAAAAAAAAATGTGCTTTATCATATATTATAATCAGTATTTTGTTTCTTGTTTTCTAAATGGTGAGTTTGAAGGTTTCATTCGAAAAATTTTCTGGGTCATTCCTGACATTCCAACTACTTATGAAGTATAGGAATGGGCAATCACTTTTTAGAAGAAAGATGAAGATGCCTAAAAATGATTAGAATTTGTTTTATATTGCTGGAAATTTTTTAAAGCAGAGGAGCTAGTAGAAGAAACTGAAAGGAAAGACTCTTATCCAGAATCTTCCCATCACTCCTCTCCACTTTCTCATTTCTTAGAGATCGATATTATTATTCATAAAAAGAAAGGAAAAGGCTTAACAATCATGTCACATTACTAGAGCTGAGTTTTTAATGAAAATATGTACAAACTTGCAGATAATGATGGTAATCCATTCACGCATTGTGTCATGATTGAAAAGCATTCTCTTTCCCCTCCAATATTAAGTAAGGAAGCGGATTTTGGAATATAGTGAGCTTTTTGTCAGCAGTAATTAAATGAACACTGATCAGATTTGAGTTGTTTTTAGGTGCTAAGCCTTTCTCAAGTTTTGACAATTCGTCATTTTGTATACAGTTTGACTCAAATTGAAGAAGCCATATTCTGAGACTTGACTAACCAAATTACAACGTTTGAGCTTTCTAACCTCCCAGATACAATGCCAAGGCTCGCAGAGCCGCATTAAGCTAATCTGTGGTTCGTGGCTATTGGCGGTTTTAAACCTTCACAAGTTTTGTGCGATAACCTTCCCGCCTTTCACACCCCCCACCAATTTTTCCATCAGCATATTCTGATTTCTTGGGGTGGATTTTCAATTTTTTTATAAAAAAAGAATACAAAAGAGTGGTTTTTTTTTAAGAAAAAAATGTTTCCTATTGCTTTTTAATTTAAAATTTTCAAGAATTGTATTTTTTTCAAAAATCATAGTTGCAAAACTTGAAAATTTTTATTATTGTTATTTTAGTTTTCCTTAAAAAATTTTTGATTCTTCCCAAACTCGTCGAGAGGTTGAAAACACCTTTATTTTTCAAAACTTATGTCTTTTCAAGTCCCGAATATTTACGATAAGTTTGATATCTAGAATGCTAACCACATTTTTTTATTTGCTTTTTTTCTCGTTATGGTTTGTCAAAAATCATACACTGTGAGTCCAAAGGTGCCCGAGGCTACAGCTGCTCTAACTCCCCCCTTCTTTTGATCCGGGCCTGTAAAAGGCGAGGGTTCTTCCAAAGCATCCCAGCGCATGACAAGCGGAGTCCATGAGACTTTCGCAAGCGATGAAGGGATCAGTGAATCCCCCTCCTCCTGTTGCCACCGTGTACATGGTATATTTGAAAGGTTTACGTAATATGCTGACTCAATTTCTCTTAAAAAATTACTATAAGGATGCTGAAATTTGAATTTATTAATTATATATCACAAACCATTATTGAAATGTTACACTTTGAGAAAGAGAACTTTCTTTTTCCCTTCAACAACAACAGTGAAAATAAATTTCACATATAGTAAGGTATTTCTTGTTTTCACTTATCGTACAAGTCCATATAAATTGAATTTAAATATTTTAAGTTCCTCAAGCCTTCTTTAAATTTTGAACAAACACCATTTTAAATGCATCGACTCAAGTTTTAGGAGTCTTATTCCGATAATTTACCGACCATACATTTAAAGTTTAAGCTCTCTAGGTGGCTTTAGTGAGAAGATTTGGAAAATCCAAGAAATTTCATGACTTCAAACGTCTTCAAATATATGTTTTTTTCCTTCAACTCCCCTCTGTATCCACTTAGGAAGCTGAAATTTAGGTAAATCAAAAATCTGAAAAAATCTCTAAATCTTCATAACATCACTTCGACCAAATTTTGATTAATTTTTGTGCTCGCTTCTTTGCGCTATGAAGTAGAGGTGAAAATAAATGTGGAGAAAAATGTCGATCCTTGTCATATGATTATGAATGGTGTGAATCACAAAGATATGAAATCCCTCCCCCTCCTGTCTTCTGTTTCCCAAATCATGTAGGCTAAAACTCAGCTAAAAAATCCCATTATGAAGGATTTCACCCTTAGAAGTCACACAAACTTGAAGGTGAAAAGCCTATATTTTTTTGACATTTTTTTCCTTGTATAAATTAAATAGATCACTTTTGATAGACAAAAAAATGTATCGGACCAAAATCGAATTCTAGACAACTGTACCACTTAGTTGGGCCTACCACTTACAAAGCCAGATAAAAGGATGGAGAGTTTTTCATAAACTCAAAGGGACGGATTATAAGAAGAAAAGCAGTTAATAAAGGCTAAATATCGTATTTCACTTTATCATTGGATTTAAAGTATATACAGAGGTTGTTATAAAATTAGAGAATCATTAAGGAAAGCTTAAACTTTGATTAATGGTTATTGCGACTTGAAAGGTATACGTGATATTATTAATAGTGAGGGATGTTATCCTCATCGCTTAACCATTCGGTCCGAATTAACGGCCTCGCCGTCCTAAACCACGCGTAAAGTTTATTCAGCGTATAGAAAAGTTGCGCCCCGAATATGACATTATGCGAGAATATAAATTTAAGGTCGTATTTTCACTACGTGTGCGTACGCCGCCGTAGGACATAGGTACCTTTTCAGATTTCGTGCCATGTAAGTTTATATCATATACGTACAGTATATAGGTATTCGTTTCACGACTAACTATTGCACATATATCTCGAAAACTTAATTTTTAATCAATCCGTGCCTTTTCGTAGCCTAAATTCAAATACAGCAGCCTCTTCGACACTCCCAGACCAGCGATAAATTAATCTTAAGACGGTGTTATTTTTGCATAATTCTCCGACAGCGACGGTAGAAATTAATGCAGCGAGTCGAATTCGAAATTTCAATAGCATCGAGAACGAAATAAACGCGCGTTAATTTATCACGCCCGCACGAAGCTAGGCGATTAACTAATAACTACACACGCGTGCACGTATAGCGCAAAAAACATCGTCGCGAATGTTAAACACAGCATAATGGCGAACTTTTTGAAAAGCATTTCCAACGAATAAAGTATACAAGATAACATAAGTTGATGAAAGTTTACAAACTATACAGCAGACTTAAAGCCATTGCTTATTAGATGAAGAAACTACGTATACGAGAGGAAAGGAGAGAGCTCAGATGAGGAATAACTGCGTCAGTTGAAGGAGGTTTTTAGGTCCCCTAAATCTAAATTAAGACGTTAAATTATTATCTGGCAACTTTTGTTTTCAGTTGAAATTGAATTTATTTTCGTCGAAATTCGTCGCAGTCGAACGAGTCGATTTGCATTACCGCTGTAATTCCGTTTACGTACATCATTTTTTTTTCACGTCGACTTTATACGTAGAGCTTTTTTTCGCCTGAGGGAAAAGTTTCGATGACTAACGAGCCCACACATTGTACCCGACGTACATGTTCGCGGCGTTGTTTTACATGTCAATGAAAGCAGGTGCGAAAGTTCACATCAATTCTATGTCCTTTTATCGCAACATAATATTCAGTAATGAAATATTTCGTTTCGTCGAATTAGGCGACTGTATTTACGTGTTCATTGTACGAGGTCTCTACGCTTCGTAAGGGCTGTAGTTGCGTCGTTTGAGTACGTCTTTACCGACGAGTATTTATAATGTAATTATCGGCCCATTATAAGAATACAAACACGAGCGAAGGTAGATTAAATGGTTTTTTTATTAGGGCTTTCATGCTAGTTTGATAAATGACGTATTTTTCGTTTTTTGACCGCTTTTGTTGTTGATAGAATGTGATTTCTTATTTTATATTTTATTTTCTAATTTGTGGATGAAATGGGTTAGTGGAACACGGTCTTTTATATCGATAAATTGATGACATTTGCAACCTAAAAAATTCGAAAACTCGAATGTTCAGTTTGTTGAGATATTTTCTTCAATTTTTATGAACATTTTTATCACAACTACTATTTTTTTGTATTATGTACTTTGTATTATTATTATCAGAAATAAATTTCAAATTTCAAATTATTCATATTATTATTATTAGTTTTTATTTATTAATTTTTTTTTTTTTTGAAAATTATATTTTGATTTTTCAATTATTTCTTCGAATATTATTATTTAATGATTCAACTTGAATTTATTAATATCATTCCCTTAGGAATCTTGACTTTTTTATTAATTCACGATATTGTTACATTTATTTTATTAGAATTCAGAAGTCAGAAAATGTGTTTAAAATTTGTTTTCCCATATTATTCTCTACAGTAGTTTAATCTTACTTTTGATATTTCAATTTTTATTTATTGAAAAATAATTTATAAAATCATATTTACAACTTATTTCAATTTTTTTTCTTCAAAATTTATATTCAATTTCAAATTAGGCATTTAGATTGTAAAGTGGGGTGGCCCGAATTCCGGATTTTTTCAAGTACACAATAGTGGCTAAATGTCTTCAAAAATATGTTATGAAAATTCAAGTTCCACAATTCATTTTTTAAACCCTCGACCTGAAATGAAGTTGAAGCACCGACAGCTTTCGAATTTTCAAAGAAAAGAATTTTTCATCTTCTTACTCAATTTTATTTAAAAATCAACAATATCGATTATTTTTGAAAATGAACAACAAATACAAAATTTACCGGTTGTGTGCACAGTACGAGTTCAGTTTAGCCTTTTTCGAACTCAAGACGTAAAATATGCTCAATTCTTGTACCGAAAAGATAGCTAAAGTTGAGTTTTTGGATGCTAAAACATGTGTACGAAGTTATTTCAAAGCAAAGATATGATGCTTTGGGTTGTTTGTAAGGTAAAAGTCGAGCACATTTTCCTACGCCCATTAAGCCCATATTGTGCATACGACCAATCAATTACCCATTTTCGTTCTTTTCTGAAATTATTAAAATTGGTGTTTTATGAGCAGAAAAATAAAAACAGTTTAAAATTCCAATGTTTTTCAAGTATAACTTCGAATGATGAAAGAATTTTTAATCATTCGAAAATTCATTTTTTAGAACTTATTGATTTCATTTTGGAAGGTTTAAAAATTAAGTTGACGTTGGAATTTTTAAGCTATCTTTTGAGGTTATTTGGCAACTATGTGACCTCGTCCTCTTCATTTCTGACCAAAAAAAAAAAAAAAACGAATATTTGCCCACTATGGTTTTCGAACATTTTCTTTCAAAAATCAATTTTACTATATAATTTTTTATGAAATAAAACTAGTATTAGGTACCTCTTAGTATATAAATAATATTCAAATTTTTTTCGAATACTTATTTATTTATCTCATGTGCCAAACAGGTACTAAAATTGATGAAAATGAATGAAAAGGTTATGATTTTCATTTTATTTATTTTTTAGTTATGAAAGGGGTGAGAAAGTGACAGCCTTAAATTAAAAGCAATTTTTACGCTAATTTTATCGCATTTTAAGAAATAATATTTTCTTTCAATTTTTCAATTTTCACTCCAACATTAGTTTCAAACAGGAACAGCGCTACGGTTTTTCCATGAACTAAGCTCGAAATCTATACAATTCTTGTAGCGGAAAAACTCTCTGAATTTTGAAAAATTAAAGAAATATTAAGCTATCATTTTTTTTTCAACATGACTACGCTAGCTTTATCGCATTAAAAAAAAAAATTATAATTTTTTAAAATTTTTTTTCTATTTTTTTATCATAATTTCTGTTTTCCATTTCATTATCTTGAAATAACTACATTTAATGAAAAAGAGAAGAAAGTGAGATATTTTTAAATTGGCGACAATGTTTTCGTAACCAAACAATGAAAATGTGCCTTAGTCAACATTGAACTTTCGCGGCAAACAAACGTTAATGCGTATACAACAAATTTCAATGAGAAATGATTTACATGGCTTCCCTACGAGCTCTTTTGTCATTTTGTTTTGTTCTCTGACTACTTCATTAGCTTTGATAATTCTAAACAAAATTATGAAGGATTATACGACGAAAATACATACATATTCGTACGTAAATAAATGAAAATAAAAGAACGAAATTTGCGCCATTACACCGTTTATCGATTTCGGGGCGGAAAAAACCCTCTAGAGCCATAAAAGCGTTTAAAAATCAACAATTTCCAAATTCTCGAGGCGTTGGTGCAAAGATTAATCGCGCCATTAGGCGAGTAAAACGACACGCCGAATACGTCTCGTTTACTTGGCGAACGCGGTATTTAAAGTTACATAAAGGTCTTAAATTATCGTCGAGTAGGTATTCGGGAGAGGGCACATTGTCTTGAACTTGAAAGAGCAGATTCGAGAGCGCTAAATTTTATCACACTATGGTTTTTTATACGTCATTAGGTACGCGGAAATTGCTATTTAAAGGCTTGTATTGGCGGCGCGGCGACGCGTACGGGAAGATATTCGCGATAAAGCATATCAGAACTTATGTCTATTTCAGCATTCTCAAACATTTTCGTTTTAACAGCCCCATAAAAGAGCCAAAACTACTTTACATATCCGTATTTCGGTATATTAAAACAAGGTCCCGGGCGAGAATTAAACCAGTATACGTCTTCGCTTTTATACGCGACCGCCGTCTGAGTTTAAATCGCGTTATCTTAAATTTTGCGAATATTATCCGATCGAGCTCGCTTTTAGCTACGTTATTCAAACACATTAGTAGAGTCTATTTACTTCGTAACGAGATATTCGATCGGTTTTCTTAGCGTAATGGGCACCGAACGTGGATTGTTTGGAGAGAGGTGGTCACCGGAATAACGAGTATGATTAGCTCGCAGCTTCGAATGGGATTACTTTCTAAGAAACGGATTATTTTGTTAATGGAAGAAATGGCTCAGTTCATTGGTCCTTCTCTGTGGTTTGGGTAATTGCTGAACGCTGATACCGGTTTGCTATAGTCATCTAACCTGTTCTCCGTTTGTACGAGTCCACTCCTACGAAGTGTTCACGGCCAATACAACGAATAATCATTCGATGCGCAGAATGAATGGAAGACGTAGAACATACGGTTTGGAAATAATGAACGAACGTCGAACCCAGACCCTTCTCGAGGCGTATGTTGAACGATAATGGCTGGAATTAAATTCTGTTTGGCCACAACGTTTTAAGCTGTCGAAATTCATAAAATACCGTTTATACAGGAAACAAAGAATTCATTACGAGGCGTTTGGCTCCGAGAAGAGGGTCGTGTAAATATTTTTCTCACCCTTGACCAGCCTTTTTCACACCCTTCGACGTGTGTGTCGAAAGAAAGACCGAGTGAATGAATCGCCAAGGGGTGGACTTTTCCATCGTTCAATTCAATAAGTGCACGAAGCGTGTTTAAGAGTCATAACCAACATGGTATTCATAAGATACCTGAACGCATAGGTATCGAAGGAGATATCCAGAGTATAAAGGAGCTGACTTCAACCCTTATAAGATCCCTTGTCCTGACGGTGACGATCTGGTACGAACATCTATAACAGATCTATCAATCTAAGGGACAAATATTCAGTTATCGGCGTTGTTCTCTTTTTTTCCTATTCCTGTATCGAACGAAATGAAAATTCATCAAATAGGAAAAAAACACATCTGTCATTTGAAAGGCTCGTCGTTCATTATTACAATCATTTCGTTACATAAAACGTTTAATCGTACGTCAAAAATATGACTGATCGTTGGGAAAAAAGCATCGAATGAAAATAAAATTAGATTTTTTATCGCTCTCCATCATCTCGCGTTTCACGCCGCCAATTGACAATAGAAAAACTTAATTTACGGTTGTAATATCGTAAACGAATTTTCCCCTCTGTATTCCCTTCCACGAACTGCAAAATAGTGTAATCAATATTTACACATTTAATTACCAACAACAGTCGACAAGGTTGCAAAATTTATAGGTAAATTTCGAAATTGGTTACTTGAAGCGTTCTCTTCTTCACCCCCCTTTATTTTAATACGTTTATGAAAAATGAACCGCGCTCGTCGAACGGTTATGGCGGGAGAATCGAAATGAAAAATTAACCCGCTACGCAGATGGTCGGTTTGACGTTGATGTACAAATTCACGCGGCTCGTAAGTCAACGACGAAATTTTTTTCGACACGTCAGCACCCGCTGGAGGTGTTAACATTCGAAATTAATTGTTGCGCTTTTCGCGCCACGATGTACGCCTGTAAAAATGAACGAAGGCTCTCGCGAATTCACACTTTTTTAGCACGAAAAACTCCAAATTTAGAGGGTCGTTACGTTTCAACGTTCAAAGCATGGGTTTCGCGCCGAACCGCGTTCTCTTTTTAGTTGGAAGTATTTGTCACGAAGATATGAAGAGGAGGTACCGGTATCTGTTTACGGTATCAGATCTCGCTAACTCGAAAAGGACATCACGCTTGCTGAGAAAATGGTGAAAAATAACAAAAATTGTTATTGATGGAGAAACAAAAGACTTCTCATTTTTCAATTCTATAATAAGCACGTAGGTGAATGAAAATCGTCGTCGGGAATTTTATTTTTCGGTGTTTATCTCATGTTTAGTTGGCACGAGAATATGTTTTTCTTGTTTTTCCAAAACGAATGGTGATAGGAGAAGAATACGATGGAAATTATTGCTCCGAATTTATATACCAATTTTTTAGTGTTTTTGTCAGCTGTAGAGCTAACTGTTTTTTAGCTGAAATTATTTACCTTCTACATACATCCCTGCATATATTTTATCCACTTTGAAAATCATTCTGAAGTAATTAAGGGAATATTTGTCAATAGCGACCACCTGTTCCAATAAAATACAATAAAGAAAATTGTGTTGCATATCTGGCAACACTGATGGAACGAATGAATATATGACCTTACGGTACTAGTTTCTTTATAGAAGCCAGGCACGTGTGACGTTTGTTTGTGTATAAAATTATTAAAATTATCTACCTTAAAAAAAAAGTCAAGTTTGCACCTTGCCTGAAGCCATAGGTAAGTACAATTCAATTAAATTTTTTAGTAATTTAAATTTTACTGTACATGAAGAGGATTCCTCGGAAATGAAACAATGACGTAAACTTGCATTTTCGAAAGCAAGATGTCGGAGGTAGGCTTTGCCATTCCAATCCTGGATTTCCATCATCTATGTAAGTAATAACAAATTAAAAGAAAAATAGGTAGCAAGGGTGTTAAAGTGTCTCAGCCCTTCTCCTTTTCACCAGCGGGAATGTTGGAAAGCATTAGAAAATTTATTGCATTAAAACGGTTTTTTAATTAATTTTGAGAAACACTGCAGACGTTGAAATTTTCATACGTAGTAAATTACGTCACTGATAAATTTTGAGAATACCTTGGAAGTTTTTGGAAGAGTATAACTTCGATTACAAATTTTAAGTTATTTTGAAAGACATTTCAATTTGACTCAATCAATGAGTAGTGGAAGCTTATTCAATTTTAAAAATAAAACTGAAGTAAATGTTATTCGCTCTAAGCCAAGATGCCAATTTTCTTATGAAATTTTGAGAACTTGAAAAAAAATAATGGAAACCGTTAGACTGATTACAAATGGTTTAAATGTACAAATTTTAGTTTTCCCTCCTCCCTTCAAAATCAGGTTTATTGTTCAGCTATAAGTACAACTTTCATCTGCATTTTCTTTTTCAGCCTCAAATTATTTCGAATAAAAACAATCGAAATTCTGAAATTTTTGATTTTGATAAAGATTTTTGGACAGTTCCTCAAATCAATAAATCTACTCCTCTACCAAAGTTCAAAAAACGCCGAAGTAAGATTAAGTTTTATATCAAAAATTACTATTTCAAGTTTTGAATTTTTCTAGCTGGTTTACTATCCTTGTTTTCACAAGGGTGATTTAAACAAACAAACAAACAAAAAAAAAAAAAAAAAAAGGAAGAAAAACAAGCCAAAACAGGAGCAATAAAATAATTCAATATAAACTTGTATCAAGAAGTATTCGAATTTAATGCGAGTCTTACAGCTTATTAAACAGATTTCGATAATTGAAAAAAAAAAGTTTTCCAGTTTTTAAATATGAAGAAATAAATGCTAACCTAGTGATTTTACCATTCTATTCAAGTTCAATACCTATTTCCTATCTGACTAAGCATGTCTATCACTCGAGCAAAACTACTTCCTGTGTTGGGAAAGTCCGCATCACCTTCCATAGCGAAAAACAACGCAGTACTCTTTCAAAATCTTAAAGTTAAAAATAAGGTAAAAACACCGTCAAGGTTAAAACCCCATAAGAATAACCCGTTTCGTTAAAATTCTCGAGAATAAATTAAATACATTAGTCGAAACGAGTTAAACTTACAAATTATTTTATATTTCAGCGTTTTTCTCGGTAACGGCAACAAAAGCCGTTGCGATTAATCTCAGACGAGAAAAGTACAACGCGGAGTAAAGGCGGAGTAGAAAGAAAAAAAAACACGACTAGGAAAACGCGAGTTGCTATAATTTTCTTAAAACAAAGAAAACTAAGAAATTACAAGCGTCGGAATGGCGGTCGGCACGGGGGCGCGTTTTCGTGAAAAAGAAAATAAAACAAACGAACAACCGGGACTATACAGACCACGATGTTTGTTTTGTAGGGATGAGAAAGTGAATAGTTTTTGTTATTAGAGTCTTGCGGTTTTTCGACCCTCCTTTTAATAAAACACCACTAAAATTCCTTTTCGCAGAATTTAGCAGTAAATATTCCATCGGATGAGACGGCGTTTTCGGTAATATTTCGCCGCGGAGCTGGAAAAAATGCGTGTAAAATAATTACGCGGAGAAATACGACGGTTTTATTGTAAATTACTCGGATACTATGTGCCGAGTGAATTTAACGCGTTGATAGTAAAAATTTAATTTTCTTACGGTTTTTTATGTACCTAGCAATTTTTAGTTTATTAATACGACTCGAGTATATCCTCCTACTTCCCCCGCGATGGTCTTGATGTCGAACATTTTGGAAATTCGTATGTGGCCGAGGCTGCCTCGTGAGTCGTAATTCGATCGAAAACCTTAAATTTTAATTGGCCGCATAAACGATGAAAATAAATTTCTCCTGATGAATAGAAAATTTTATTTTTTCTCGTAAAACGAATTTACGGCCTTAGTAAAGTTTGAAAATTACTATAGCGATTCGTAAAACAATATTCTCAAGCCGTATATGTCAACATAGGCGCAAATTCACAAAAAAAAAAAAAAAACACCAAAATATCCTTCTCTTTTGCTTCATTTTAACTACATTTTTCCAAGGGCCATAAAAAAATATATAAATTTATACGATAAAATCTGTAGAAGTAAAAATTTTGTCCTTTTTAATAAATATGTCTTTTGAACTAGTCGTTATCTTCGATTAGACATCGTGCAGAAAAATGAAGTCTGGGTTACAGACCAGCTTATGATTAAACTCGATGAAAGAGGGGATAAAGAGGAGAAGTCGCCCTTAAGACAGAAATTTGAAAAGACCTGTATATAGTGTATACAACGGGCAGCACTGTTCAATCCATCCATCGCATTTTAATTCAATGCCTGCTGTGTACTTCTGACATTCCAGGCTCAAAATATCCCCACCCTTCCTTTTTTTAGACGATCCACATATCAAATTATATAATGTTTTTACCTCTCTCTTATGAGTAAAAAATGTCAAAAAGGCTGAAAATTCAAAATTTTCCTAAAACTGAAAGTCGTCAAAAATAAAAATAATGATGATTTAAAAAAAATGAAAAATGTATGAAGTCAAAAATTTCAAAATTTCTAATAAAAAACTAACTAAAAATTTTGAATTGCTGAAAAAAATTCAAAAATTAAAAACATTCAAAAACGAATGTATGAATATAAAACCTAAAAAATTCTTAAAAGCGAAAAAATGCTCAAAAATAAAAAATTGAGGAAAAATTCAAAATGAATGGAATGATGAAAAAAAATTATTGATAAATCTTCAACCACTAAAATCGTTCAAAATGTTAATGGAAGACTAAAAAATTGAAAACTTCACAAAATAAAAATCTTTTAAAAAAGATAACAATATTGAGATGAAAAATTGTCAAACACGAGAAAAATTACTAAAAAAAACTCTCGAATTTTGTAAATTTTTCACCAAAAAGTGTTTCACGGAAAGTCTAAAAAATTCCTGCCTATGATCTAATCATTGCTTTTAGCGTTCTCCCTTATATGAATCGAATCTGCAGCAATTTTGCTCTAAAGGTTCGTATATTTCTTGAGCAATTTGTCGAAAGAAAATCGTATATTATAAATTCTCGTTCACCGATACATAGCGAGTTTTTCGGGTCGAGCAAACTTGTGTTTTTGCGCGTTAATAATCCAATTATTAATTTTGGCGGACCGGAAATACAGCGTCGGATTTTTATATCACACAGCGAAACGATTTGGCGAAGTAATGCGCATTTTCTGACGTGAATGCGAACTGGAAAACAGCGTTGTTTTTCTAATTTCTTTTACACTCGGTTGAAGCTGCAAGAAATATCGGATACGACAAGAAAAACAAGTGTGGTCAATGTGCTGCATAATGCGCTCGCTATTGTAACAGAGGGAGAGAAAATATTGGAAAAATTCGAGCGACGAGTATTGTAAACCAGCGCGACTGATAAGCGCGGATGGTTTCAGTTTAAAGTGTAGCGACGCGGAACTCGGCGAGTTAGAATTATTGGCTTTGTTCTAAGGTGAAGTTTACGTCAGATATTTGGTAATGGGTTTTTTACTTTAGATTAGGTACTCGCGTTCAGTTATCACCAGCTGCGAGGTACTAAATTTTCGGCGTCGAATTACCAGCTTCAGTCGAGTTCCGCCTTTATAAATATTAATTTCGCCCCCTCTGGTCGATTATCATTTTACCGCTTCAGCTTTTTGCGGCGTAGATGACGTTTCGCGACTGATAAAGTTTGTCGGTCCTTTGGGCGATGTTCTAGTTTACGGTTACCTATGACGAGGTAAGAATTGCTGTTCTAATGGTAGCGCAACTGTGACGAGATAACCGCTGGATTTCTACTTAATGTGTGTCAAGGGTTCGCTAGTTTTGGTTTCTGCTCGAGGTAACACTGATATGAGTTTCCAGTTAACCAGTATTTTCGCCAGTTCTCATCTGATAGTCGAATGGATACGTTGTTTAATGTCGCGTTGATTTTTTTTTTTACTTTATATTCTTTTCCGTTAGTTTGAGAGTATTTTCATTGGAGTTAAAGATAATTCAGAAACTGGTAGTTAAAGAATTTAGTTTATTCAGCAAATTTGACTTTCAGTACTTTCAACTGCGTGGTTTAAATTTTTAATATTTCATTCTTTCAGTTTCCTTTTCCTTCTCATCGATTTTTCAGTTGAGAGATTTTTGAGAATTCCCGCGTATTCTAAATATGGAAACAAGAAAATAAATTGTTGAATAGTGCTTGGAAATCAGTGTTATCAAATAAATCTTTTGGTACAATTTAAAAATCAAACTGATACTCATCAAATGAAACAAATTTCATAAACTGCGGTCAATGCTAAAACCAGTTGCAATAAAAATACTGTATAATTATACCTACTTAAAGTGAAATTATAATTCATAATGATTAAAAATGTTCAAAAAAAATTTATTTCCTCACTTATAAAAAATTTTCATAATTCTTCTTATGGTTTTCAAATACATTTTTCAAAATATAGCTGAAGAAATAATTCATAATCAACTGATTTTCAATTAAATGATTCTCAAAATGGAATATCAAATGATGTCAAAGTCTAAACAATTTTTTAATTTAAAAAAATCTCATATTTAAAGTTTTATTCAGATCACAAAGTCACGTTTTGTAATCCAAAAACGGAAAAAATTTTAGCCAGCAATTTCTTGTAAATGTTAGGAGATCAAAACCGTTTCTTACTTTTTCAATGATCAACAATTTCGTTTATTTTCGATAATGAACGATAAATGGTTAATTTATTAGTCGTGTGCACAGTACGAACTCAATGTAGGCTTTTTCGGACTCAATAGGAAAAATATGCTCAATTTTTGTTCCAACATCTATATAGAGTATGTTTTGGAAAGCTTTGTGAGGTAAAACTCGAGCATATTCTCTTTCTTGAGTTCGAAATATTCTAAATTAAGCACACCGCACACAAGCAGTATAATTTATCCATTTTTCATTTATTGTTAAAAATTACCAAAATTGTAGCTTTTTAAAGAAAAAAATTTAAAAAGGTTTGATCTCCTGAATTTTTAAAAAAAGACGTGTCTAAATTTTTTTCAGTCGTTGGACAATAAAATATGACTTTCAAAGGTAAAAAATTTTCAATTACCTGAAAGTTCAGCTTTTTGGTAATTTCAAAATTTATAAAACTTAGACTTCTTTCGGGAGGTCTAAAAATTGAGTTGGCGAGTTGACATTTTTATGACATGTTTTTGACTCTACTATTGTGACGGAACTCTCCTTTAAAAAAAAAAACGAAATTCGTCCTAATGACCAACTTAAGTAAATCATTTATAATCGAAAAATCCTTAAATTATGAATATCCCTTATTCAGATTCAATTTCTTTAGCTTCCACAAACCCGAGTTGAATTCAAGTTTGGATTTTAAAAGTATTCAAAAATTGCACAGTTCCCCTTTGTCCCTCATTTTGAGATTTGGATTGATGAAAAAAAAAAATCATCATGAAGTTATTTTTCTCACGAAAACCTTATGGAGGAAAATGTAAAAAACTGTTTTCTTGAAGGTTCCACGCCTCTCCTCCGGGAGAGTTTCGTTTTGCTCCAATTTCATTGGATTTTAAAAATTTTGTTTTGTACATATAACAGAAATATCTTTGATGAGAATTATTCCCCAAGTCGTTCCATTTTTCGCGTGATTTACGTGGTATATTAATTTAATTTTTTCCTCCTTGGAATGTTTCAACTCAGAATTTTTTCATCATCCATTATGATTTTAGAGAAGGCATTAAAAGCACGATTCGCCATTTAGCATTTACCCTTACGCTCATCATGTTAATCTTTTTATATCCCTTTAACACAAATCCACTGCGATGTATCACGTCTGAATGTTTACCTTTATTATAAACTTCCAAGTAGATTTTTTTACGACCGGAATCCGAAAAGCTTTATATTTAACTAAAAGGTATAATTTTAATAAAGTATATTATAATGTAATATATAAAAAAGAGAAAAACTTATTAAAAAACGAATAAATGATTTTAACCTATGCGTAAAAAAACTTGGAAATGTAACTTTTATTGCACGAAAGTTAATTTATGGAGTCATAATTTAAAAGTATAACTTTTTCCCTTTCGCATTAAAAATTACAATGGCCTAATAAAAATTATCCGGCGCAAAAAAAGTGTTGTAAAAGGTAAAAGTTTTGTTTCTTAATGTTATTAAATATTTTATGCTTCTTATTTTTATACGAAAAAAAGGGTAAGTTTTTAACGCTTCGAGTTGCTCGGATTGGCACGATAATGAGACGCGGGTTTTTATCATTGTATCGGCGATAGGGGTTCAGCTTCTTTGGGGATTTTTTGCACGCTATGTTATTTTTGCGAATAATGCCGAGAGGGAAAAAGTATATGGAAATGCGTTTTGGAAAACTGTGTACAATTCAATTACAGTAGTCGGGTTATTTTAATAAAACGGGACTTAACGAGAGCCGCCTTTAAATGTGCTTTAATAATGCACCCGTAAGCTTTTATGGTAGACATAAACGTTAAGTGCTTTACGCATTAAGTAAGCTGTGTACGGAAAGGTTGCCAGTGTATATAGATACCGCTATGTGAGTGAGAGTTCACCTATAGTTGTTTTCGTTTGACCAACGATCGCATAGTTGCGAAGATATAGCTTTGGTGTGTGAAATTGGTAAAATAATGGTCATTTTTATATTAAACCGTATACGCTACGGATTGAAATTCATTTAAAAATTCCTTACGGACGAAGGAATGGAATTTCTCGGTCTATATGGCGACAGGTGCGCACTGCAGGCTGGTGGAACACGAGTGTCGAGAATAGCGCGCGATTTCGCGCCGTAGGTATTTATTATGTAAACAAATTTTACAACTCGAATCGTTTGAAACTTCAATAAGTTTATTGAAAGTACTAAACACCGGGTAATGCTCGTCCTACGCGTCTCGTTAAACTAAAATCAAAACACTGTCGTATTCCTTTATTATGAACAGACGGTATTTTTATCTTTCGCGACGCGTAAAATCTTTTACGACACGATGATCGCAGTCGAGTTTATGTAATTTTACTCCGTTAACTCGGCAGATGACTAGAAAGTAATCAAAGACGAAATTACGAGAAAAAGTCTTCTTTACATAAATCTTTTTTACTGTATCGCGTCTTCTCGAGACCTTGAAAAATTCCATAAAAAATTACTCCCCTGAAACTGTATTCATTTCGAATTCGCTTTCATTTTCGCGGAATTTCCGACGAAGTTTTCCTTTCTGTTGTTTTTGGCGCGTAATCTGGTTTCAGTTTTTTCCCTATTCGGATATTTCTGTTTCGTAAAATATGTACCTTTAGGTGCTTTGAAGAAATGTTAATTCAATATTCATCTCGAACCCTCGCTTTATTCTACGATCAAGACTTAACGCCATAAGGAGAAATATCACCATCGGGTGTTTTTGTAAAATGATACCGAGCTGGAATATACCTGATGAAAAAAATCGTCGTCATCAGCTGGAAATGAAATTGAATACTTTCCATGTGACTGTAACGATATTCCACTATCTTAGCCTCCTGTAGATGAAATGTAGATATGTACTTATGTATTAAGTTGCCCTTCGCGAATGTATATAAACTAGCGCAAAGAGAATTCGAGTTTTTCTAAAAATATTATAAAACCATTTTTACTTCGTGAAAATCTTTTACTCGACTGAAATTTATTTTTCGAATACGGTTTCAAGAATTGGTTAGGAAAAGCAGCCTATTCACTCGCTAAATTCAACTTCAAGGAGCTCTGCAGACTTGACATTTTTCGTATGTGAGATGGAGGCAAGAGGAAAATTTATTGCAAGCTAAGACTTCCCCATAATGTTCAAAGAACCAGAAAAGATGGAAATGTTGAATTTTTTCCTTTGAAATAATTAAACGTAATAATATCTAGAAGGAAGCAAGTTTGGAGCATGGGACACAATAGGCTACAAATGACCAAAATGCATGGTGCTTGCATCACCAAGTTGAACATGAACCTGAAGTATGAGGCAATCATTCTGAATTTTAATTTTTTGTTTTTTTTTTGCTTCGTGATATATCTGTATGTGAAATGGATCCTTGATTGATTCATTGGGAAAGCTTGGACAATATGTTTGAAAGTGCTTAAGAAGTTTTTTCACCATGTAGGATAATAATGAAATCATTAAAAAATACCTTTAACGATAACCCTACTCTGCAAAAAATGCATCTAAGATACACTCGAAACAATAAACATCAAAGTTAAATTTATATATTATGTTCTTAGTCACTCCTGTATAGGTATCTGGTAAAGGTGAAATTGATGAAATTAGTGAATTGGCCAAAAATGCAGTAATGAAGTCTCCAAAATTTATTCCACTTTCAAAAGACCTACAATATTGCATCAAAACTATTTTCTACCAATCATGGTAACATTCATGCTCCCAAAATTTATTGAACAATATTTCTTTCCATAAAAAACAAAAAAATAGCGTAAGTAGTCATGCTACGTTACTGGAGCTGAATTTTTCGTTGCATTTTCCCAATATCCTGTTCTCGTTCCTTATTTTGTAAAAGAATTCCTATTATAATATCTCAGTTTCAAATCTGCTATACTCATGCTCGGAGAATTTTAGATCTTCTCCATAAGTATAATATGGTATGATTGATATCGAAGATGAACACAATAACTATGTCTCGCTTCACACATTATTGACAAACCGACAACTAATTAAATTCTTTTAACGATTGCTATAAAAAAAATTTTCTTGATTTAACAACAGACTTAGCATAAAAATGTTGCATAGTGTTTTATGAGTTTTTAGACTCAGCTACACTGTCTCAGCTCTTGAGGATCCTTTGCTCTTTGGTAATGCAAGATCCGGTTCTATGGTACTTTTATGTGTGTGTGAGTCTGTGAGATATCGTCTGATTATAACCTACATACATTATTACATGGTAATAATACTGGTAAATACAAAGTTTAATAAGATATAAAATTTTCTGTCACTTGTGATGCCGTTTAACATAGGTATACGGTAGTATGAGGAACACGAATTAATTTTTTTTCTCGCCGATGCATTTTATTCAAGTCATCAAAAGAGACGAAATATGAGGAAAATATTTCCGACCAAGTTTCACAAAAATGATGAAATTTTTCCGGGTTGTTGGGTTTTTCCTGAAAATATATATTAAAGGCTCGAATGGTTAAAAGAATTTTATACTTTTTCCGCTATATGTATAGCATTGTACTTGTTACAAAGGTCTGATGTTCACTCAATCATGTTTAACAATAGACGAACTGCACGAGCCCTTATCAAGTATTTACGATTCATATATTTTTACGCGAAATCAAGTCGTAAAAGGCAATTACTCCAGGCTAAGGTTTTTTATTTAATTAAAAACTGTAAATTACCATCAAGGTATTGTAAAATTGTCGGTGAGTTTTTCAATTAGCTTTTAGCTATATTTTTTCGGCAATGTTACTGTAAATGATGGCGTAATGGTTTATGTAAGTGATATCGTATCATTCCTATCTTATTTTTTTGCGAAAAGAGGAACAAATAATTGGGAACACAGTTTTACTTGGCTGATAAATCGTAAATAAATGGAGAAAGCTAATGCTATGGATCGTTTAATTTTTGAAGTACATAGGATTAAATTTCTGTTTTTGCTCATTAAGCATGGATGAAAAATAAAGAGTGATCATTAACTGATATTGTTTTCAAAGTATATGGATGCATAATTAGTGAACAAATATAACGACATAATTAAGACTAATATTAATTAAGGTATACGAACATTTTCAGTAAGTGATGCGTTTTATTCAACATTATTAAATAATTTACCACGAAGGCCCAAGCATATCAATACAGCGATACAGCCTGATAAGAATATATTTTTAAATAGTTTCGAATTGGTACGTCCAGTCTTTGTGTTATTTCTTTCAACGTGTTATCGAGAAGTTAAAATAATGAAAAACTGTTGCGCGCTATTTATACTTTTCGTGATTACTTTTTCATTCTGCGATGGGAACATTACGGAAAATGGCAATAAAAACAGTAAGTAATTACCGTTTCAATATTACTGTAGTGGGTTTTGAATTGTTTATCACGATTATCTCCACCTCTAATACCAGTACTCCTAAAACACTGAACACAATTCATCTTTAATATGCCAAAAATTAATTTCATAATCTGCATCTCAAGTATAAATTATTTATACTAGGGTGTTGTGATCTTGACCGCTCTACGTTTCAAACTCATCGTACCTACCTTGGAGTACTAAACTTGTAATAATTGAATAAAAAACTAAGAAAACTTGATTTTTTAAGTATTGTAATTTCGATTTTTTTTTTGCTTGGAAACACGTGATTGAGTGAAAAACTACTAATATGTACTTAATTTCTTTGACGCAAAATATTAAATTTCCTTTATTCTTTCGGTTGATGACATATCGCACACCTACTGCAATACTACCACATGTAAAAAAAAATGATTTTTTTATGTAATAAATGTATTTTTTATGTTTTTCAATGGTGAAATCAGTTTGTCGAAAAATTTTGGTTTCAGTCGGAGAATTCGACTATGTGATATTATAGGAGTAGGTGTGCGATATCTACGGGTCAAATGTAATCTTTAAAAAAATAATCAAAACCGGACCACTAGGAGAGCTGGCGAATTGTGTGAAGGTTTTCGTGTAAATGCTTTCAATATAATATAAGATTATCATTTACTAATATTTTCTACATAGATATTTCTGAAGTATTAAAATTCTCCAGTGAACTGAAAGAAAACTTTGTATCACTCAAAGTAAGAATAAATTGAATACGTACTTATTATTTTTAGATGTTTGTTTCATCTCTAGCCTGATTGTCAGGAATAAATTCATTCATTTTTAATTCATAAGAAAATAATTTAATTTATTAATGAATTTGAAGGTGACCCACCTGGATGTCAAACTTGCCGAGGAATACCGGGTGTTCCTGGAATTCCAGGAATACCGGGAGAGAAAGGAGAAAAAGGGTTACCTGGTATAGCGGGGCCACCTGGTATAGCAGGGCCACCTGGTATAGCAGGGCCACCTGGTCCACGAGGATATCCAGGAATAGAAGGAGAAAGAGGGATACCTGGTATACCAGGATTTCCAGGTCCTCCAGGTTATCAAGGTGCTCGAGGTCTTCCAGGTATTATGGGCTTACAAGGAGTACCGGGACGAGATGGTGAATCATGTGTAAGGACTTTTTACTTCATCTAAATGAAACGATTACCTTTTTTTTTTTCTTTATAATTATGTATAGTTAATATGAGTATTTGAATCTGTTATTTCTTCAATCGCAAAATGTTAAAATGTGTGTATTGAATCGATATTTGATTTTAGAATTGTTCCTGGCGAGAAACGAAGTCAGATACCAAAGACGACTCATCAATGAAGAACAATTCACTTCGTCCTAAGACCTGCAAAGATTTAGCGACACTTTATCCAGATTATAAAGATGGTTATGGTTGTTTTTTTTTCACACATTTAACCAGGAGCGGACTGGCTCCAGGCCATACTCTCTTTAGCACCAATAACCTATTTTTGGTCGAATCCGAAAGTTTTAATTAAATTATACGCCAAGAATGAGTAATATATTCAATATTATAGCATAATAAATTCGATATAATATGGTGGTTCCGCCTTTTTGCCTCAGTCCGCAATCGTATTTAACTATTTGATTGCATAGATATGGACAGATCTATCAATGTTTAATAGGTGACCTAGAACCTGGTAGATCCACTGAACAATGGTATTAATGCATGAGCTAGAACTTACCAATAATGGTAACACAACATTGAATTAAAAATTAAATAAATAAAATTTTTTTCCATATTTTCACTTAAAATTAATAAGGTAACTACTAAAAATATTATTATTTCTATAATAAATCAATTATTAATAGGAAAATAGATTAATATAAAAAAAAAAATAATTCAACTTTTATTTTTTTTTTAATAATAATAAATAAAAATAATATAAAATAATACTGTATCAAAGTAGTCTTTCACCACTTTCACCACAATATGGGCACCTTACATCTTTGATTCATTTGCTACCACTTGCTACTATTTCAACAATTCAGTATGTGATGAACAGTAATTTTGATGCCTGTGTTACGCATGCGCGTAATGCAAAATACCTAAACAGTAATCAACCAGTCAATTTGTCATTATGAAAATTTTTCATTTGCCTATTCACAGGGCCTCACATTTATAATAATCCTTAGATATTGCATTGAAGTGTGTCTATCTTGTAAATGGTCAAAGATCTATCACCATTAGATATGTCGAATCGTTTGGTACTTATCACAAGCTTATGAATGCAGTTCAGTCCATATCTATGTACATATGCTTATCTGTGGTCGAAAATTTTTTTCCCCAATATTTTAATACCATTTTAACCTTTTCTAGATTATTATAATATATTTCCTAATGAAGGCGACGGAAGCGATTCGTTAAAAGTATATTGTTTTAAAGAAAAGAATATGACTTGCATACAGTCGAATGTAGTAAGGAAAAATGTTTCCAGCGTTTCGAATGAAGGCACAAAAATACCGAACATGAATGAATACTCAGAAATATGGCTTAGAGACCGTACTTATGGATTCGAGGTTTGTTCCTCAAATCTGAATTTAAATAAACAAATTGTAATAAAAGAATGCTAAAAACCATCAAAGTACGGTAGTATTAAAATCGTTTTCTTTTCTTTCAGTTGGAATATCAAGCTAGTAGAAAACAAATAAAATTTTTGCAATCTCACTCCGATTTTGCCCACCAAAACATTACTTACCATTGTAAAAATTCAGTAGCTTATTACGATAACAGTACTGGAAATACTCTTAAAAGTATAAAATTATTAGGATGGAATGGAGCCGTGATCGCTCCAGAATCAAGTACTGTACTCGCTTATAAAGTGATTCTAGATGACTGCAAAGTAAGTCAATGTAGGGTTTTCGAACGAACTTGGAACCAGTAGTGCTGTATACGTATACATTATAAATATCTTCGTATACTATGCACTTTTTCTTTTCAGATTAGGAACAACGCATGGGCATCAAGCTATATTGTTTACCATACAGATGAACCGAGCTGGCTCCCTGTACTTGACATCGCTGTCCGAGATTTTGGAAAACCAGATCAATTTTTTAACGTGAATATAGGACCAGTTTGTTTTTATTAAACAATAAATTTTGACTTTTGACTTGTCTATTGTAGTCTACCTGATTTAAGAAAAGATTGAGTAATGAGATCTTTAAATCGTTGCATCTCAGACTATTTGAAATTGATTTGCAAATGTTTCAACTTTTTTTTAAATATTATTTATCTAAAAGCATATAGATTTGATTCTTATAAATTTTTCATAGAAATTCATCATTCCAGGCGAGCTTTCAAAGTTCAAAGAATGAGTGGTTCACGGCCTTTCGAAGTTCAAAGAATGCATAGAATTTTCATCGAATGAGGTGTTCACTAACGATTAAATTACATAAAGCTAATAACAATCCGTATTTAAAGTCAAACTTTGTGTGTGGGGTTAGTTGATGACCATAGTATGATCTCTTGAATTTTTGTCAAAATGAATACAAAATGGCCGATTATCGAAAATTGAGTAGAGATTGAGTAGTCTCAAATTGGTAAAAATGTAATCAATATGACGTCATATAATTATAGGGAATAAGAAGTATACTATTTCCCGAATTCATCTTCACACATGATAGAGAAGGGAAGAAGGAGGGATTATAGGAACTCAAAATGTGGTGGGGTACACAAGATGTCAAATTTTTTTTATAGCGGAATCATAAGATAAAATGAGCTCAAGTGACTAAGTTATCTAATTTTAGCTTCCCAAGTGAATTTGGAGGAGAGCTGGAGCAAAAAATAGCTTTTGGAGGGGAAATTACTACAAGAAATTTCACGAATCTTCCATATCTCGTTGCCAATCGACCTAGAAAGGTCAAACTTCGAGTGTAAGGATAGGGTTGGCGTTTTCAGATTTAGTATTGGGTGTGACTTATAGACATGAAGAGGTTAGTAATGTTATTTATGAACCTCCAGTTAAAAACTCAGCTTCAGCCATAATGCGACATGGCTGCTTATCATTTTTTTTTCGCTTACTGTCATGTTTTCGTTTTTCCATCCATTACCGACATTGCGTTGACAGCTTATAGGATTCATATTTACCAACACTCTGTACAATATGCCTTCATAGATAATTTCTAACCGAGTAATAATTTCACTTTGTTCGCCTTTTCACGCGACAGCCGATGAAAATGATTTGAAAACTTTCAGCCGACTCGATCATTTAAAAGGCAAACAAACTTTATCCCCTAATCACGAATAGCTGATTTACGCGCTGTAATTTCCATCACGTGGTCGTTGCACGCCCTCACATAGGAAAACGTATAGGTCGCATTAAAAAGTACACTAATAAGCGAAAGACATCGCGTGATTTCGTGCACACATAGATCAAAGAGCAACGTATGCAATTCCACCCTCCTTCGTGGATTTGACGTGGTGCGCACCTCGAAGAAAGAAGAAGAGATGCGTACCACTATAACTAATTAATAGAACTTTTTGGCAGCTCTATTCGCGGTAATCATAACATGTTGACGTTTGAAACTTTTCACGTTGGCGTTTTCGTAATGGTAAACGATTTTTAATTATACGCAATGGCGATACAGCGACGAGTATTAAAGCACGCTACACGGCCATGTTTGTTTAACGCTAATTGGACGTTACTTCAAAGAATGCCAACCGCGATTAGTAACTAAGAACGTACAAAGGGTACGTTTTCGAGAGGCCATTCTATGCACCTCGGGGCCCCAGCTAACTATCGGAGCGTGCGCAGGTACCGCACATATGCATCGGACAGATAACAGCGAGAAGATAAAGCCAAAGGGTAAATACGGGTGAAAAGAAATTACTCTAGTACAGTTAATTACTCGAGCGAGAAAGCATCGCAAGAGGGTTAAGACCAACGTACAGTGGTACAAAGAAACACGTCTCCGGGGTACCGGCGTATCGTCGAAATAAACCAGAAAACATATCTCGAACATTGGAATCGATGTGTTCCAATCTCACTGCTCCGTTCGACTCGTCATAAATATAACGAATATCCGTACAATTTACTCTACGCCGTCGATAAAAACATTTTTTTTTTCAGTTATCAAGTAAAACGCAGCCTTTGGCTGGAAATAATAAGCTAAATAATGGAAACGGACAAATTTCCTGGTAACTATAGTAAGGCCGTATATCGTATAATCCGACACTGCTTCATGTATTGAAAACCATTCGGCGGTTATGGTTTGATATATAGTAGCGAATTCCAATCAATGATACCCAAACTAGGAAATCCACTGGCCTAGGAAATTGCCTCCATAAAATCTAATACAGAGGAGTAACAAGCTTTTCTTTGCTTCGTAGCAAAAGGGAGAAAAGAATTTGTCTAGTTAGCCGGCTTATCGCAATTTATTTTTTGGACCAACGAGACTGTAAAACAAAATCTCTTATTGACTGTTGCAGCTCGCGCCGCCATTTTATCGGGCCTCTGAATCTACGCAACCGTCCCGCTATGTCCATCTATCCGGTCGCCAGTCTATTTTGTTGAGTGAAATTTATGACTCGAACCACCCCACGTTCATAAATAACCTTATTTTATCACGTAGCCGCCATCGTTCATACCGAGACGACGCTTTTACTCTTATCTATCCCAATTTCGTTTTGTATTAAGAATACGACGGACTTTTTGCCAATGTTGCGCTCTCGCTGATTTGACAAGGTGGAGTAATAAATCGTTAGCGTATAACGAGGCATCACCCATTTGGTCCAATAACAAGAGTACACGTTCGAGATGGCGTTAACGAAGCCTCGTATACTGTAATCTGGTCAAGTATATTGGTAAAAAAGTCACCACATCTTTCACAACCTCAATTACCGCTAGTAATTTGCGTAATCGAATTTTCAACACATTGATACTTACAACGTGAACTTGTAGTGACCAACTTCGCGTCACCGCTTAATCCAATTTTCATTAACAATATCAATTTCATCTGGTAATAGAAAGTTGGGCGAGAGGATCCCAGCTTTTCTAACATTTTCGCCTAATTGATGCCGAAAGTTTTCACATCCTCGGTGTATCTGTTTCGTTATATGACTATGCCTTCGGCAAACCAGCTGGTTATCAATGGACTTACAAAAACAGGATTTAAACTTCACGCTAACGTTCATTTAATCCAATTATTAACGATGAAATACGCTACCCCTGTTTGACCCCTTTTTTTTGCCACGATACAATTTTTTTTTTCTAGGGAAATTTTATGCCGTTAATATAACGGGATATCATACTCGTTTCGATTAATGAGTCGAGTTGAGCTTGAGATGCTTCGAGTGTACTCCAGCGATGAATGGAATTCACTCGTGTGGTATAATTATGCGGTAATGAGGTTTACAATTTTTTTATTTAAATGAGTTAGAGATTTGTACGTAAAAAGCGATAGAAGTATTTCTATTTTTCGTGTTATCTATTTTTTATCTCTGAAGAAAGTGGAAAGGAGAAATATGGAATAGAAAGTCCAAAATGGTAGGCTCTACTAAATAATATTGTTCGCTGTTTACCCATATCAATTAATTAAGTCCTCCTCCTCCCCCCACCATATCCTTGATGTGACTATTTCGAATAGTTGACTCAGTTCAAGATCGAGAAACTAACATTTTAAGAAATAATATGAAAAATAAAATTTCTAACAACTATCAGAATTTAAGAACAGTGTAGTATGATTGCATTTCACAAATACAAAAATGGTCATAGATTGGATAAATATGTTTTCATAATAAATGATTTAAAATTAAATTAAATTTTAATAAATAAAAAAATATTTTAAATTGATAAATTTTAATTTTACATTTATTATATCAAAAAAAAAAGTAAGAATTTTACTTAGTTATAGTGGTATATTTAAAAAATTTAAAAATATATATTTTTAAATAATTTAAATTAATGTTCATCAACAATTTAGCCCTATTCCTACCACTGTAACAAAAAATAAATAAATGCCCGTGCCTCTAACCTCGCTACTGTACATGGCACGGATCAAAAAAAAATTAAAAGATAGATTTTATCAAAACGATAATTACAATACATTAATTTAGTTTATTAGTAAAATAATTGGAATTAAATGATCAATTTTACTTGGTATAAAGCTGAGATTGCTTCTCTTGAAAACTATTCTACAATTCAGTTGTATGAAAATTTTAGTATGTTATTGATGAGTTTCGATGTTTTGATGAATTTTCCAAGTAATTGGAACAAACGTAACCCGTTTATTATACTAATTTATTATTAACAACTCACTTATATAATATGATACTTATTGGATAATATGTGAAAAAAATTAACAAAATAGGTGAATTTACAGGTATTTTTACAACCCTTGAATTTTGAAAAAAAATTGTATACAAATTTTTTTACCCTAAGGAGACAAATTGTGAACCTTGGATGAAAATATTATTGAATTTACCCCCTACCCACCCTCACAAAAAATATATAGTATTAAAAAAAAATATTAAACGATTTTCAAACTTTGATATTGAAATAGGAATGAAATTTTTTTAGCAAACTGTTGGGGTTATTTTACCACTATTCCTTCATAAATCGATTCTCGAAAATGACCAAAATTAGTGTCACAATGAATATACATCTTCTCCCTATATCTTTCGTTTGATTTTCTCCTAACTAGAAAAATTCAGCGAATGGACTCAGAATTTTATAGAATTTATGTTCATTGGTTATTTGAAAATCATTTTTTAAAGTGCACCCTACAGCAATTTCTATTCGTAAATCAAATGATTACATAGTGTATACTAGAAGTGTCTTAAAAATGAAAATTTTGTGGTATTTTTCTCCCAGTACATAAAAAAAATCGTGAAATCATCTCAATAACATACTCAAAAAATTGTAGCCTTCTACTTTAATATTTCTCTTCATCATCTATCTTTAGGACGAAGTTTGAACTTCGTTTTTTTTTTTTTTTTTTAGAAAATCACAAAAAATCCAGTTTTAGAAAATTCAAAATTCTTTGCATTCAGGGTCATAATTGATGTATTTTGTTCAAAAAGAAAACAGCTTTTTTATTTTTAAATTAAAAATTAGAATTTTTCCTCATTCTAGAGAAAATTACGGTATTTTACATATTTAGAAAAATTATTGATAAATAGAAATTTATAGTCAAGATGTATTGTATGGGCTTATTTTCTCTTCTATTGACTCTAGGGGAATCCGACTTAATAATCCTCATAAGTTCCTAAAGGAGCTCGCGTAGAAAAATTAGAGCAGGGTAAGAGTGAAGAACATGAATAACGAAGTTCACTCAGGTTTTCAAATTTTATTTAACAATTAGTTATAATAACTATTTATAATTATGTACAATTGTAATCTCCGAAGACTTTATCGGGTACTCGAAAAAAATCAGGGCTTTGGAACAAGACTCCTACCCACAATAAGTCTTCGATGACATATTGTTCCAAGGTTCGGTATCATGTTGTGAAGTTTGTGATAAAATTTGTACCGTTTGACTTTTATTCTTGTTCTATTTTCATTGTTTCATCTTTCCAAACCAAATTCCTGGGTGTAGATTTACATTCAAATAATAATGGCTAGACGTCGTTCTTTTTCAGAATGGAAGATATCTCGATTTCAAATGAAGGGCAAGGACATGAAAGAGATAGAGTATCAATAAGTATTCAGCACCCTATCGACATGCCAACGAGGAAAAATAAAATACTTTATCGTAATTCGATATCATCAACATGAAAATCCCCCTAAAAATCTTCGAAGACACTACAAATAGTCTTCTCGCAAATTCCACGCTGAACTCGATCTAGCGACGTCCAACTTGTGGAAAAGACGCAGGTAAAATTTCTATTCCATTTGTTCTTAAACTAAAAGTAATATTTCTTATCTACGAATTTGATTTAAACGCGTAACACCGTAAATGTTTTTTTATTTCAACACAAAGAAATCTATTCACGGATTTCATTGGTACAGGGCGGGCAAATACGCCCGAGAAAGTGTGAAGTTAAGAACTTTTACCAACTGAAGCAAACTATTTTCGCGAAGAAAAAAATGCGCGAGAGACGGAAAAAAATATAGGAGAAAGTTTTTTTTTTTTAAGAAATAAACCAACAGATCTGCGAGGGGCAGTGAAATTCAAACAAATAAAACAAAAAATGGGAAACATATTACATACATCGTTAAACTTCGAAGGCTGGGGTCATAAATCGTTATAATGTGTCATAAAATGGCTTTGTGTTGGAAAACGCGCTCGTATAATATTCGTTTACCCTGCTTTTAAATTGTCTCCGGAAAATCTCTGGTCGCTCCCTAAAATGTAATGTGCGTGCCGTGTATCTCAAATTTTTAAGTTTACCATGCCGCGCGAAAAATTCGTCGATTTTTTTTCTTCTCGTAGGTACCTTCTTTTTCTGATATATGGCGATTCAGTTCCATGTTGGGTGTTTTTTTTTTCACCAGAATGAAACAATTGTTGGGGAAATTTCACGTACATTAGAGGGGCGGATAGTTCGCCACAGCAACAGTTGAATTTAGCGAGCTTCTTTTTAACGATGATTCATCTCGGCAACTTTTTAATGACGGAGGTTTGCCCGGCTCGGGTCCACGGGAGTATGCGAATATGATTTATTAGTTGGGAAATTTTTTTAATTTGACTCGCCGAGTTTAAGGATAGAAACAAATCACCTGTGTAAACATTTCGCCGGTGAGTAGACGACGCGTATTTTCCAAGTGCTCGTTTTATAAACATCAGTAAATTAACAGATGATACTTTTTATCTACAGCTGTTGCTAGCCTTACTTTTTTTTCCGCCCGACGTTCTATTTTAACGGCGACAAACGAGAATAGATAATTCGATTATCACCACTTACCCGCTAACAACATCGTTTATCACTTTAAAATAGGTTATTTTTAGTACTCGCTGAAAAGGCCCGCTTAACTGGTTTTCGTCGTGTCAACGTCAAGCTTATTTTCAGAGGGTGCTAAAGGCGAAATTATTTAACACCCTTATTTTTTAAACGTTTTGTACGATTTAAAAACCACTCTACAAACTGGTTATCATCATTATGGTATTTAAAGCGCTGTACTCGTGATATTAAAAAGAAGCCCGAGCCCTCGAAGTCGTCTGTAGGGCAGCAGGTTTGAAAGTTGACGTATTATACGATCGCTTTTTGCGAAGGTTATTAATTACAACGCAGTTGGGTCCACGATACTGGTGTTTAATTCGGATATTCACAATTCACAAATGTTTCCAGTCTAATAGATCGTATGGATGTCACAATTAAAGTACGTTTATACGGTCAAGTGTGACGTTAAAGCTGTTAAAACGGATGTAAATTGTTCGAGGTCACTACTGAATAACCGTACGCGCGTCTTCAATTACTCAATTATTTATTCCTTTTTGGTACAGTGTGGTCGTCTAAAGTACGGTTTACTGGGTATTTCTTTCTCTATTTATTTTTTTCGTTTATAGGCTAGTTGAAAATACTCGAATGCTCTGTGCCTGTATGCAGTGATGAGTAAAATAGGGGGATAGGAAATTAATAGCACAAATTATTTATTATTCTCATTTTAAGATAAAGTAATTTAGGGTGGTTCAAACTTCAAAAAACACTTGGCGTTTTAAATGAAATTTTTATTCCATAAGAGAACAATGACGAATCAATGAATTAATTGGAATTTTGCAAAATTATTATTCTTCAATATTTAGAAGTATTCTAAATCAATATACTGAAAATCAACAAAGAAAATATTGTCTACTGGAAGTCTTTCAACTTCAACGAAGTTGGAAATGGCTCAAAAGAATCGTATACGGGTTCGTCTAGTGGAAGCACATTTATTCATAAATAATACTAAATTTTCACAATAACTTCATGCAAAAGCAGTAACGGTCGATATTGGTGAAGAAGTAAAAGGTCCTCTCCAAGCACCTATTTGAACTCTAAAGAGATGACCTGGTGATGCTTAGCTACTTACTAGAGATAGGTTCCTGAACAGGTATTAACGATTCCGGAGGTGGAGAAAGTGTCACGAGGGGGACTCCGATTTTTTCTTTGGACTTTTATGGTGCTGTGATGAGATGTAAGAAGTGACCTGATAAAAAATGTGAGTTATGAAATATGCAAATGACCTATTAATTACATTTTAGCTGTGATGTGTTACTCCACGGGAATCGGAGGATAGAGGCAAAGGCGAGAGATGTCCTCGAAATACGTATTGAACTCCAAATTGGAGGTACCTCGTACTTGAAAAGAGCACCAGGGCTTCCAATATCGAGGCGCTTCAAAGAAATGGGAGGTGAAGGCTTCTCTGACCTTTAGGTATGATGCTGGAAACAAAGATGAAGGTACTTGAACCTTCCCTCTTTTTGAACCTTATAAAAAACTCCAGCTGTGCCATAGCACTCCAGTGAAAGAGAAAGGAGGGAAGAGAGGGAGAGGAGAGTCAATGACAGTAAATTGGTTTAAGCCTGGACATTTTAAAAAGAACTCATAATATCCTAAATTTTTACTAGGGAAAAGAAATGCTGGGAAAAGTGGTATCTAATAATGAACAAAAAATTTAAAAATACAAAATTCCCCAAAATAGAAAAAAAATTTCAAAAATTTCCTTTGAAAATAAAAATTACTTAAAACAAAAAATTGACACAAAAAAAAATAAATAAATAAAAAATAAAATTCAAACAATAATGTCTCAAGAAGAAACTCAATCTGAAAATTAAATGAAAATATTGAAAAAATTTTGTAACAAAATTAAAAAATTTTCAAAAATAAAAAATATCCAAAAACGAGAAAAATTCTTGAACAACAATTAATTTTTTTCTTGCTGCTTAGTGAAAATTGAGCCAAAGGCACGAGAAAGCAAAATGATTAAGAATTGCATTTGAGCAGAAAGGTAAAAACATTTAAACAATTTCAACCTCGTTAAGAATTCTGATCAGTGAAAAGGAATGTACCGATTGATTATATATATATACGTGTACGATATTTTTTGGGTGAATTACTAATAATTTATTGAATTTACCAATTTCTTCGTGGTATAATTTATTTAATTTCTCTTCGTGTAGATAGTCGAGAAAGATGTGTTAAATAATAAATGCAATTTGAGGTGAGCAGCACAACAAGAAGGGGTCTTCGAGTGAAGTCAGAAAAGTCAGTTAGAAATATTGAAAATATGATGACATTCTCTCTGTTACTAAGTGAAAATGAGATGGACTAGAGAGTAACTGAGTTTTGCATGAAGCGAAGTTTGTAACTATTTTACTAATACTAATAAGATTCAATTTCTTTTAATTAGATGAAAAACATTCACAATAAGCAAATTACGCTAATCATAGTCCTCGCGGTGGCCAACTTTCAGTCTCAGTATACCTAAGTCAAGAATTTTATGAGATGTATGATTCCTTCATCCCTCAAAAAAACTAAAAGGTAATACCTACTAGAAATAGGAGGGAAAATTTTTCATTGTAATTTACGTACCATTGAAACAATTTGGAGACTAAAATTACATATAATTAGTATTTAAATTATTGAGCCCATTATGCATACTCCCCTCATCTCATGCAATAACTATTACTCTTTTATTATGCGCAGGTATAAAAATTAAACACACTCGCATTAAAATAATTTATATGTTTGTAATAAATTTGATCTAGATATGCCTCACTATTTGTTTATTAATTAATTGCTCTTATGTAGAGTTTAGCTCAACTAGAGAAAGGCAGGGTAGGAAAACTTTCCGGCGCGGCGTGCGGACTTTTTTTAAAAGCCTTAGGGCCCTTGGGAAAAATGTAAATGTGTTTGTTTCATTACAAAATAAAATTTAATAAGTTCAGTTAATCATGTTCATTCACTTCAAGAGCGCTTATTTCTCTATGTGGTTTTGTATGCAGTATACTGATGACTTGAGTCACTTTCACTTGTTTAAAACCATGTTTTTAGCATAGTTACGAGACCAGAGAGATGGAGGAAATAAGGGAAGGTATCAAATACTCTAAAAATTTCAATACTTTCCTTGAGATAAGCTCAAAAATTTTGAAGATATGGAAATTACTTTTAAAAGCATTAGAACTAACAAAAAACGTTTCACGAGCCTGCCAAGTCAGAATATATTTACAAACAAGAAACATACAAAAGATTACATTAAAATTTATATCTGGGTACATTAAAGATAAACATATTATTTCATTTATGAAAATTTTTCCTAGCTGTGGATAGTTTTTCCATTTTGAGACATTTTTAATTTTTGACATATTTTTGTTTTTATGTCTTTGAGAACGTATTTTGAATATCTGTAATACCATTTAAATTCATTCACTTGTGATCTAAAAAGTCCAAAAGAATTAAAAAACAAATGAAAATTATGTCTGAAAATATGAAACCCCTAGCCCTATGAGAATTAACAATGTGGAAGGAAGTTATACCCACCTATAACAAAAGCATTGGATTGTTTGTAGAAAAAATTTCTCGATTTTTTGAATTTCATGAAGCTCATGAAAAAATGTATCAATAAATTTTTTTGCTGAAGTACACAAGTAATTTTTCCTTTATATTTACCATACATACTATATATATAGCTATAACTCACGATTCGTGAACCCATCATGGTTCAAATTAATAAGGAAAATAATCCCAGTCTATCTTGACGACAAGAAGACATAAATTAGATAGGGTTCGTTGCGTTTTTCTCGCTTTTCTTATCACTTACCTGAAACAAACGGAGAAAAAATCTCATTAATAGCGTATTAGTTTATATCACGTTAAAAAAGACTATACACAGATGCGATGAAATGTACGAACGATCGCGAAGCAGCTTATTATAAAAATTGCAGCTTTGAGATCTTAAAACTTTTGACAAATTGGAATTCTTAATTCCTCGACAACACGTATTTTCATCCCATTAATAATCCATCTATTCATCGGTGGCTTCCAATCAATAACCCAGCAGAAGGATTAATTAATTTCAAAAATACGCTTTAGAAATAAACTCGACGTAATTATCGCCGTTGAAAAGCTATCAGCGCTTCTTACGATGAGTACCGAAGGCACACGAACATTATAGTGATTGACGTTTATGAAAGACTACTTAAACCCTTTTTATCGAAATGTATTCGATATAGAAGAGTATTTAGGGTACTTGAGTACTGACTGAGATTTCTCTTACGAAACGTACAAAAAAGATAATTAAATGTTTTCTGCGTATACATAGATAAATAGTTTGAAGACTGCATAAGTTGATAAATTATAATGCGATTGAGAAAATACTCTAGTATTACAGGTATCTATAGCTCTAATACTTATTGCAATTTTCAAAAATGAAAGAAAAAATGAAAAATTGTTAGATGGCGCAGAACATACATTAACATACTACTCGGGTATGTTCGTGACGTCTATGGACGAAGCAGGGCTACGGTCGTATGAATTTATTACTATCTACAACGCCGGTTCGTCAAAGTCACCGGGGCTTGTTATTACATGATTATTGATCTAACATTAGCGAGCAGGCTGCAAAAAAAAGTGTTAATTTTTGGCGGCTCGTTCGTGTATATTATCAGGGTTAGCTATGTCGTGGAAATGGGAACGTTATACGACCCTCTGGCGATGGCGGAAAAATGACTGAAAAAGCTTATTTCACGCGACCAGCTTTAGATTTGATTACGCCCAATACCGAGTATAATTCAATGGCAATTTTGGTGATCCTACATGACCAATGCACTCATCTATATCTATTACCTTTTTTTCGTGGTTTCTTCTTTCACTCCCTATTATTCTTCATCTTCAGTGTGCGCGTTAATAATACGACCCTATTCGTGTTTCGACGTGGTTTTTTTCCTCCCTCGGCGATAACATTACGAAATGAGGTTTCTTTTTAGACATTTTCATTTATTATGATGCGTGGTTTTTCGCTTCTTTTTTTGGTAAAAATAACCAAATTATTCGAGCTTGTGTTTTTCGGATCTGAACAAATGTCTATGGTGGGTTCAGCAATAAATGACGATGTAATCGAAAATGCCAGCAGTCATTCTCTTTGTTAAAGTTGAGTTATTGAAGTGAGCGTTGTGATGTTTACATTTAGTCTATGGAAATAATCTATGTATCGCATTTCCATTAGACTCCAGGCCCATAGGCAAGGATATAGGTGGCTGAGCACCCTGTAGAGAAATTTGAGCCTCCCCTAATGAAATTTGATATTCAGTTCAAAAGTATAAACCAACGCAAAAAGAAGTCAATACTCTCTCGAGGATTTGGTTAGCCCCCTCTAAAACGATGGGCTCCTTATAGGACCCTTATGGAATGTTATACTTACTAAGGTGTACCGAATTTTCTCGAAAAATGGAAGAGTAAGGAAAAAATAGTTGCTAAATGGCTTCACAAAATATGTAAAAAAGCTCAGTCCTTCGAGTTCATGAAACCTACAAAAATGAGATCAAAGTACATAATCAACTCAGATCTAACTTAGCTCTTCCGTGCCTCTGCCTTTGTAGCATTACATGGCACGTAAATGAAGATAAAGCAGAAAAATTGAAAAAAATTTATTTTTTGATATCTGGAAATAACTACATGTGGTAGAAAATTACATTATAATCATTTAAAGATTGCAAATATTTTTGGTTGTCAATTTTTAAATTTTTTTCCAGGGGCCCTAAATTGCGACCTTTTTTTCAAAAATTAAAATAAAGAACTAATTTATATGTAGCATGCACAATATGAGTTTTATTTAAGGTCTTTATGACTCAGAAGAAAGAATATGCCCCTTTTTTAGCTCACAGGAGTTCCCTACATTGCCTCAAAATAACTTCATCTATGTTTTATTTTGAAGTAATTTATATTTTAGGAACTCCTGTGAGGTAAAAATTGGGAATATTATCTATATTCTGTTCTAACTATCTCATTTTCAACCGATACTAAATACATGATAGATAAATTGTTAATTTCTTGCTTACCTATTTTTACAAATTCACGAAATATGTTGCTTTTTCAACAAAAAAAATATTAATTTAAATCCTTTAAGTGCCGCCCCCCTCCAAAAAAAATAAGAAATATTTTCTAAGAATAAATTTTGAAGGCATAAAATTTCAAATCACACAAAAATCATTTTTTTTTAATTTTTAAATTTTTGAAAAGTTTGACATCGTGACTGCATCTTCTATCAACTTGGTTGAGATTTTTTTCCAAACGGCAATTTCTTTTCGTTGTTCTCTATATTGAGATTGCAAGTCTTGGGTTACACTACGTATAAAGTTTAAGTTTCGTGATTGCATTTGAGTGCATAAGTATGTATGTTTTTTGGAAATAAGTGAGTATTTGTTGGCTTCACACTGACCTAGCTATTTTTAACAATGAATTAATCGCACATCTGCATTTTATGTGAGAGGATATGTAACGTTATGTAATATGTACCCCTTTATGTGATTATTTTTTAGATCAAATAAGATGAAGGAAATTTAAACATAGTTCCGTCAATGATTCAGAAATGTCATCATTTATTTCTGAATAAACAATAATCAATTTTAGCTTGAGAAAATCTCTCAAAATTGAATGAGGTGTGTCCCAATTTGGCCAATCTTTGGTCAGGTTCCTGCATCCATGACACACGAGAACCACGACCGAGCGTGGAGTAGAAATAATAGCCGAGTCCTGAGTCTCAAGATGAAATTGTAGTGCTCCACGCAGCTACTCGTAGATGAAGTGTTGAGTGGAATATTACATATAGTCGAATCTGTTACGTAGCAATTTCCATTGCGAACTCATTCGTAAATAATATTCATCTTGATCGTAACTTTTAACACTGGCTGGATACTGACACCATATTTTGTTCATTCTATCAATGAATTGTTTCTTTACCACGTATTATTGGTTTTGTGCTTTTTCTTACCGCGTAAGTACGACAAAATATTTATTATTTAGGTAGTCCTGAAAAAAAGAAAATCCTACTGAAAGAAAATTCGTCTAGCTCCCCTCATTTGAACCAAGATGCATCAACATTGTCCTCTTCAACATATTTCCTCTTTTACAGTTTTCAATGCAGTAAATAACTACTGCTATTGATAAAATAAGGAAAAAAACAGCATTAAATTCAACTTTCAATTCGACCATTGCAAACCAAGAATATGAATGTTCGAGAAATGGCTTTCTTTCTCAGTTTCTCATGGGTTGCAGCGCAATACATACACATACACTTTCCCATGCGTAGCATTTACAACACTTGCAACACAACAAATGCCAGCTTTGTGTCATGTAGAACTACAGGGCTAGGTGCATGGAAATAATTATTATTCCTTGTCGTCTAATAAGCCGTTCTGATGGCATATGCTATAGTGAGAGAGTAATTACATATTAATACGAGTTCTAAATTCTAGCCCATTAGTGATAGAGAAAAATCAAAAAAAAAAAAATGATAATAATGAAGGAATTGTCCCTTCCTCGCTGCTTTGTTGAAGCCACAATAGCTATCACATGCTTGAAGGATGCGTCTAAAAAATTTCTGCGATAAAACGCCTCCGACTCGGTATCATTATGCGTACCCGATGTTTTCGTGCCGACGGCGTAACCTTACAAACATATTAAATTTTACTGTTATATTTACACTTTATTACATGGCTTTGAATTCAGCCCCGTTCGTTCTTCTTATTGTTTCACGTACGCGGAAAAAATCCATTTTACGATGCGATAAATCGATGCTCCGCTCGAGTATCGTGTATAGCGTGTAGCTCGTACTTTGTATACCGTACGAGTTGTAATTTTTAAAGAAATTAGGGTTCAAAGAACGACTACAAAGATGATAGGGGTTGGAGGACGAGAGGGTTTAAGGGTAGCGTAATTTTTACGTTATAAAGTCGTTGTCGCGGATTATCGTTTCACATGTGCCGACACGACGATACGACAAGTCGAGGTATTCAAAAGTTTTATGTATAGTCGTGTTCTTGATTGCTGGAAATGCACTTTTTTCTTCTCCCCTTTTTCCACTCGTCGAGTCACAAAAGCACTTTTCAATTTCACGTGCCCGCGCGTGGCGTGTTCGTAATTAATAAGAAGTTTCCATCGAGAGTTTGCCATGGGCCCAATAACCTAATGTAATTTACTTCGGTATCGTTGACTTGTTGAATCAAGTTACGTTATTAGCATTACGACTCCGAGCAAAAATTCCTTCCGGAGGTTGTGAATTTTTAACGAGTAAATAATGCTTTATAACTTTATTCCGCTGTTATAAACAAAAAGCTAACTCGAAAAAAATCTCCTCATGAAAAATGAACTGAAATCCGAGTTACCTTTGCATCGCTGAATTTCCAGCTCGAGGACAGCTTTTAATTGTCTCGAGAAAAAATAAACTTGTACATAGATTAAAACGTAACGCCATGGAAAAACCCTTTTAGGGTTTGATAAGCTTTTATATTTTTTTTCCACTATCAAAGGCGGGGATGGAAAACGACCAACTTTGGGGATGTTTTCTCATTGTTTATTAAAACGGAGAATGGAAAAAATTGGCGTTGTCGAAACCGCCTTTTAAAGAGATTTATGAAAAAAGATTCTTGAACGATGATAAGCGCCTGTTAACGAGACGGTTTTGAATTGCGACGCGATAAGCGTGTAAGTTAGGACATATTTTTAGAATTAATTGTGAAGCGCAATCTCAACGTACGGATCTTTTTACATTAGGGTGCTCTTTCATGGTATGCGTACTCGGCTATACCTAATTAGGTAATTCTTAACCATGACAGCCTACACATTGTTGTTTTGAGCGTGAAACATCAAATGAACGTGTTTGAATTCAACGAGCAAAATCAAACCGAACGATTTAAGAATAAAAATTCCATGGGGTCTGAGATAATCACAATCTATATAAATTAAGCTTTAAAATTTTTAAATATATCATTTACAAATTTTTCAAATGCTCCCTTTGATAGCCACGCTGGCCAATTATGAAAGGGGCATTGCACAAATGTACCTATAACCTAACCAATGAGCTAAAATTATAATCAAAATTTCTCCACACAAGTCCCAATCTCTCCCCCTCCAATACCTGCACTAACCCAAACTCATAAGCAGCCTGCTGTTGCACTAGCTATCTATTTTATTTACTATTGATGTTAACATTTTGAAAAGTGAGGCAGAATATTTAAATTAAAAAGATCTCTGACTTGTGCTGCCTGCGAATTGGCCATACACTATTTTCTCATTCCTATCTCTTATCTAAATTCCCTCTACCAATATGCTCAACCTGTTCTGTCCCTGTGTCTGTCCAGCATATCCTTATAGACTGCTCAAAATTCAATAATATTCGTCTTACACTCTCACTGCCTAATACTTCTCTCAGTGACCAACTTCGAGAGGACGAACCTACAATAGCCCAACTCTTTCTCTTCCTTAAATAACTCACTTCTTCTCTCAGATCTAACTTACCTTAACTCTTTCGTGTCTCTGACCTTTGTGGTAATGCATAACACATAAATGAAGATAAATAAGTAAGTAAAAAATATATTTTCAACATGTCCCGAGAAAACTGAAGAAAGAAGCAGCAATTCGTAATTTATGAAAATTTGCTTCACTAATCATGATACCTCTCTTTTCATCTTTTCCTTCATTTTAACTATAAGCCCAGCTTGAAGTTTGAAAATTAATATACCAAAAAATCAAGGCTACTATACCTGGCTTCGAAATAGAGGAGAATTTCATAAAAATGAATTATTTAGTCTTTTTCATGTTCAACCTCGAATTAATTTTTTAAGATCTTATTTTATATTCAATTTAAAATTTCCCTACCAGACCTCTAGAGAAGATTTATAAAAACAGAATGTTTCAATTTTTTTTTTTTTTTTTTTTTTAAATTAAGGAACTTAGATGCTATTAGGCGAGCTTCTTCTTGAAGGTTTAACTTTTCAAAGGAAATAATTCTTTCGAAATCTAAATTTTAAATGATGTACTTCCCATTTAATTTTCTCAAATGAGCCTGTGGAAATTTTTTTATTCCTGAAGTGGATTCAACAAAAAATAGCGAAGTTTTATTCGCAAAGTAATATTGAAATTTCAAACTTGGTAGGACAAACCACCATTTTTAGAGCTTAAAATTCAATTCGAGTGCTATTAATGAAACTTCATTAAAAATTATACAGGTGCCTAATATTACAATGCTAAAAGGCAACAGATTTTCGGAAAATAAATAAATTTTAAACTTTGCTCAAATGGGATAAAATTTTCGAACATCGTATTTTATTTTAATTCAAAAATTTTTTTATTATGAAATTTATAATTGGACTTCGAGAATAGTCAGAGACTTGTCATTCATGGTGTAAGTATTCAAGTCTTGATTTATTTCCTTTCTTTCAACGAATTTTTTCAAAAATTTAAATATATTGATGCTTCAATTGTCGAAGAACGAAGAAAAAAGTGATTCAGTTTTTTTTTTTTTGTTTATTCAACGGATATTAAAAAATTTACCTATTATTATTTTTTTTTTTAAATTTAAGAGCTTTAAAACTTATTTTTGTTGTATAAGTTATCTGAACTTTATTTACATATTGGTAGAATATAGTCTGATCTCAAAACTGAAGGGGCTACATTATGGAGTCTATAAGTGATAATTTTTTATCAATGTATATTTTGAATTCCAGTTGCTTTGATTGAAACATCTTGCTAATTTGCCAAACTCTAACAAACAAATACGTTAACTAGTTATTTAGGTATTTACATTATGAACTAATCTAAGAACTGAAGGAGTAAGTTATATTAGTAACAAAATTCAAATACTTTCATTAATTTTATCACTAACGTAATTCTCTCTGTTTTCAGATTGAACCACATGAACACATAATTAATTTTGTCTCTTTTTTTCAAATTTTACCATTTTCAAGACTTTTTAGCTGAAACAGTTAGAATTAAAAAACAACAACAACAAAATTATGATTTTTCCTACTTCTCGATTTTATATTTTTTTTAATAAATTTGAATAGATTCATGTATTACATTGCATATCTATAAAATTTGAGAAACAATTAAAAAATAAACAAAAAGGGTCATAGGGTATAGATTCATAATGAAATCATGCTTTAATAACACCCTGTATTACATTGCAGTGATACAGGCACCCTAGAAATCGGGGCTTATCTTTCACCGTTGTCAACCACAAAAATTCGCCATTTTTTAATCCACTCGAAGTTTCAGCTGATGCCCGTATAGTCGTATGCTATCACACATTAGTTTGAATCCACATTAGACGAAGCCTATGCGCCAAGCGCTTGTAAAAGTATCACGAATTGGAAAGCGTGAAAAAAAATTCCACGTTAAGCCGAAAATTAAACTTTTCACTTTGTCGTCGGGAAACCTGAACTATACGGAATTTGTAGTTCCCACAACGATAGTTTTCGCCTTTTGGTGACTTTTTGTACGGGTTTTTAGCGTTTTTCGGTATTCCATTTCTGACGTTGGCGCGTTTCCTTTTTTTTTTTTTTTTCTGTAAAGAATAGAAAGCACGAATAAAGGTGCAGGGGGGGTTTACGTGAAACCTATATTGTTAACATTTTCTATGTTGGTAGCATAGCGAAGCAATTGTTTCCGTTATTATGGTACGATGGTGAGAAACCGTCGGTACAATTTTCCCTTTCGGTTTTTTTTTTTTATTGAAATGGAAATTTGGTTTTTCCTTTTATTCTCATTCAATATGATATTTTTTTGGTAAATTTGAAATTTTATTTCACCCGTTTGTACGCGTTTCTATTTCGCCAACGACCACTATACGTAATCCGGAATTAAATTGTATTTTTCATGGAATGTCGGTTCGGAAATTTTCAAAGAAAGACTCGAAACGTGCCTTTTCAACGTGAAAACGTACAAAAGCCGACGCGTCGGTTTAACGGTGCGCAAATTTTTTCTTCTTATTTTCTTGATAAATGGCCACTTTACGATGACACATAGTCGCGAAATATCATTACCGCGCGAGTCTTTTCGCGTGTACTAAGATACCTACTCGCAGGTTTCTCCAGCGCGTATTTATTTTTCAGGTGGTGTATTAGTTTGTGATTTCGAGCGTGAGTGTCGTAGCGACTATGTAGGAAAATACGCGTTGAGATAGTGCGTCTTTTTATTTTCATTTTATTAACCTCGATTCGTTATATTGGATGATAAAATTTAAGCTTTCGTGTTTTACGACTAAGGACGTGGCGTTTTTGCGTGTAAAGTTTGGTTTTAAAATGGACGAATTTGTCTTTGGGAAATTTTTACGATTTTTTGACGAGGAATTGATTTTTTTATAAATATAAAAAAGAATTTGAAGAAGATAATGAATAAGACGCAAATAAGGGAAATAGGTTGTCTTAAAAAATCGAATATCTTCGTCTCATATTCGAGCAATGTCAGATTCCACGTATCTACAATCAATTAACTTGTGTTAAATTTGCTCACACTGAATTCTAGATAAAAATCCCTTCTACTTTTCTTCACACGTAGAACAATAACCAGATATACCATCAATTCCTAATTACTTCTCAAAACAAAAAAAAATTATAAAAAAGATGTAAGGTAGGTACCTATTGTAACAAACGTGTTTTAATGCCTTAGCCTCAAAGCTACACTGTGCAAAAAGAATAAAACTAATTTATTTCACAAAAAAAATTTATTGATGAATTTTTTTTATCTTTAAATAATGAATTTTTCTACATTAAAAAAACAAATAGGTACCTATTTTTTTCTTTCCAGAAAATGAATTAAAAAATTACTTGCTGTGATTTTCATCGTGGAGTTGATTAAAAATTAAATGAAAAACTGTTATAACTTGAGAAGGTTCTATATTCCCCCTCCCAATATTTTCCCTCCACCAACAGATCCTGAGTCCTTTTTTAAACTTCCCATTAAAAAATCATGGAACTCCAATATGGCGCAATATTGCCCTCTCTAACTAACTTCGTTCAAACTAAGACTCCGCTTCTCCTTGGCTTGTTCTCTTTTCCTGGAGCCAAAGGAACAGGTCACCCTTACCAAGCTCCCGATTGGGCACTTCGCACTGTGATATAGCCAACTTTTCGTTCACCAGCCTCCATCATTCTGTAGTTCATGCCAAGTTCCTCTTCCCATCCATCACATCCTGCTTATCTATCCATACTTCCTTGATTATAGTTCACACTTCTCCTTCCTCCCTTCTCTTAAACAACAACTTCTTCAACTCAAAAAAAGGTCATCCTCTCTGTTGAATTTCATTCCACCTTGTATAAAACCTTCACCCTGTATAAGAGAAAAATGATTTCTATAGTGTATGAGGTCATTATGACTAATGCTATACAGCCTTTGTGTATCACCTTTGGTACTATTTTAAGATGTTGATTCATTCGTAATATATCCTTGGTACAGTTCACGTCGATACCTTTTTTATGCTCGAGTTGTTTTGAGTTGAGCATTTGTTGAGTTTAATCATATGGTCCTAATGCTATACACTATAGAAATCATTTTTCTCTTATACAGGGTGGAGGTTTTATGCAAGGTGGAATGAAATTCAACACTCTCTTTTCTAGGATCTCACTCATCACGCCCGTGTCTCTGGCGTGAGTTTTAGCGAACGGTGCATGAAGGAGAAAATAATGTAAAAATTATTGCATAGAGTATTTATAATGACTGGTCTATGTTCTAATTGGTCATACGTCACGCCTGTAGCAACCAATCAGCAAGTTAGAATGTGGTAAATTTACCTAGACTAACTCGTAAAATAAAAACACAATTCAGCTGATGATTCAAATCACAAACGAATTTTAGTCGTTCACTGAAAACTGAACGATATCATTTAGGAAGGTAGAAATGAAACTACCTACATTTTATCACATTCTAGTGTTATGATTGGTCATTACGCGCGTAACATATGACCAATTAGAACATAGACCAGTCATTATAAATAGTCTATTGTACAAATGTTTACAATTTTTTAGTAAAAATGGATCTTTTTATCCAACCTATAAAATATGGAAAAATTCTGTAGGAAAATTAAACAGCACGTTTGATTCAAAAAAAAAAAAAAAAAAAAATTAAAAAATTCTCTCAATTAAAAAAAGCAAATTATAAATTAAAACGTCAAAAACCAAAAATTCTTTCATAAAAAATCCATTATTGAAATGGAATTAAAATTAAGACAGTAAGAAAATCAATTCAAAAAATAGAAGACTGATTGCTATGAAAATCAAATAAACTGTAAGCATTCATGCCTTGCTAATGGAGCTGAATTTATAACGAGCAATTTCGGGCTTGTAAATGATACAGTAAATCATTTTACAATCTTCATCTACGAGGATGAGGGGAAATTTGGCATGATATTTTGATATACATACTTCTGAAGTAATCATATATAGTGAATTTGAGGTATTTGAAGATGATTAAACTTTCCTCAAATTATTGCCATTTTGATCTAAATTCAAAGGTTTATATTATGGTCCCTAATTCACGCATTATGTAAAATTCGCCCTTTCTAGATGAATTCGATAAGAACATAGAAAGATATGGACGATTTAAAAAATGTCATGACTAAATTTTCCTCCAAATGTTATTTTTTGATCTAAATCCTCCTCCACCCGCCCCCTACCTTCATTTCGGCGGCTAAAGTTTTTACATATTTTAGTTACTTGAGCTCATTTTATCATAGATAACTTTGATCGAAAATATCTGAATTTTCGTTTACTCTTCCCCTCCCCTCGCTTCCTTAAAGATGAAAGCCCCTCATTCTCTTCTTTAACATTATCCGTTCAAATGGATTTTAAATATGTACATACTACTTGTCTATGGCAATCACATGAGCCTATATTAATTTAGTTATACAGTGGGTTGAAGGAAAGGAAACTTACCTATTTTTCGGATCAGTTGGACTGAAAAAGATGTAGTAACTTTGTCATCTACGGGTTCGAGGAGAGTTAGTGGACGTCCAAATTGGTGTCTTAAGTGAGAGAAGTATAAAGTAGACAGTTCAAGTAAGCATGAAGGTTGTCATCATAAAACAATAAAATTCATTTATTGAAAAAAAATAAATAAATAAAAATATGTGAATTGAATGATTGAAAGTAATTAGGATTAAATGTATTAAAAAATTTATAATTAAAAAAATAGAAATAATTTTAGGAATTAATAAAAAAAAAAAAAACTTCACCAAATTTAATTAATGTGACCCACTAAGCTCTCTTCTCGAATGCATTATTCACTAGTAACCTCATAAAGTTACGACGTTGATACGACGTTGCTTACTTAATAATTTAAACGAAATAATCCTTTTCACATTATTGGAGTATTTGTTCAAAACGACCCGCTGTTTGGCGTCCGATTCGGAGCCATTCGAACGAATTCGCGTTTAGTTTTTATGTACTTTGGGAATTAGAAATTGACGTGACTTGGAATGGTTTTTATTTACACAACGGTGTGCGTTATGATAGTCGAGAAGAGGACTCACTCATACGTGTAAGGTCCCCTATTCGACGATTAAAATTCGCGTACAACGCGATATATCAATCCAGATGGTACTACATTTCGTTAGGTCCGCGTTTCCTGCCGTCTGCTCGTGTCGAACCCAATAGTAGCATCTTGTTAATTCCCAAATTCCCTCAAGTAATAACTCGGGCGAAACTTTAAATAAATATAGAAGCCAGTTTTACGTTTTTTTTCCTTTAACACCGAATAACTCGTAGACAATTTGATAAACGGGACGAGATGAATATTAAAAATGTTAACAAAAAAAAAGAGAAAAATGCGGAAAAAAGAAGAAACTGGAGACGAAAAGAAGTTTCGAAAAAAATTGTATTTTATTCTCCAGCGTCTAATAGCGAAGTTTTCACGTAAGCTGGGAATTCATCGGTTATTCAATAAACCGCGGTTTAATTCGGGAGCCAGGGACATAGCGTGGAAAATAATTAAGGTGTTTGATAAAAAGAGGGTAAACTATACCGTCATAAGGTTGACGATCGAAGAGGAAATCGAATACAGAACGTGTAGGAAAAAGAAACATTTCGGTTGAATTTGGCATCCGGTGAAACGGGCTCGTTGGGTGTACCGACGAACACGGATTCGATTTCCTTCTTCGAAACTTTGTCCGTCATTGGCGACGAAATACGATATTCAAAATAAACAACGACGAGCTGGCAACAAACCATCACGACGACAGAAGTCCGCGTGTAAAGTTGCATTTATACAAGATTCTCGGATAATGCGATCTGTGGGAATTAGAACGCGTTTTCTGGGCGCATTTGCGCGACGCGAACCCGAAATTACAGTGTCGTGTGACATTCGGTAATTTCGCCCTCTCGTTTACTATTCCCCCACGACCCATTAATAAGATCACGGCCGTAAATTTTTAGCCCTTTATACGAAATTTCCAACGTCTACGGTCTAGCTATTTTTAACGCTTTATCGGCGCGTATTTTAATTTCACCAAGTCGGAAAAACCACGGGTACACGATGTCTTTTCAACGCGCCCATACGCGAGCCGATGATGCGCCGAGTAATAGAAACTTTTCTTCATTTACACAGACAAGACGCATAAATCAACGGATTTTAATTAAGTTGTCAGCAGGTAGATAACATGCATAAACTTGATTTATAGTGTTTAGTTTTAAAGCCGGCCTATTACAATTTTAAAATGTTTATTAGCATTTATCTGGATTTATGAGAAAATTGCGCTCCACCGGATGGGTCCCTTTTTATTAATCGGCTCGACAAAGGTGTGAAAAAACACGCTGCTTGTGATAACGAAACGATCAATTTTCCGTTAATCAAATATAACTGGCTTGTTTTTACAATCTGGAATCAACAAGTAATTTTTGTACGTTAAACGATAAGTTTTATAGCAGGAGTGAGTAAATACTTCACGGGTCAAAAAGGTATGCGAAGGTCCAACAAGTGCTTTTCCTGCAAAGGGAAGAAGTCCTGTGAAAGTATTACAGTTGGCTTCAGTCATGCATTTTCGATTAAAAATCTAAAATCATTATTATTTTTACCATCCCCCATCCCACTCTAAAAATAAACTTGAAAAAATATACATCTTGAAGTATGCCATCGAAGTTATTCGTGCTCTTTAAAATATTGGTTTGTTTGTAACTAAGCAAATAAAATTTGAGTGTACCTTAGGAACCTCAATAGCGCAAACTCAATAAATATGAGCTGATGTAATTACTAAGCATGAGAGGTATAGTATATCTCTAATACAACTTCACAAATGATGGTGGATGCGGTTGAAGGAGAGTTTACTGTCCTCAAAATGTGGTGGAAGTAAATAAAGGAGCAAAAATTTTCACTACTTATATATACAGAGTTGTTATAGTAACTCGTCTGGGCTCTGATTAGTCATATGTTATGCGCGTAATGACCAATCATAAGGCTTGAATGTGATAAAATGTAGATAGTTTCATTTCTACCTTCCTAAATAATATCGTTCAGTTTTCAGTGAACGACTGAAATTCGTTTGTGATTTGAATCATCAGCTGATTTGTGTTTTTATTTAACGAGTTAGTCGAGGTAATTTACTACATTCCAACTTGCTGATTAGTTGTTACACTTGTTACGTATGACCAATTAGAACATAGATCAGTCATTATAAATACTCTATGATTAAGTAAGCCCAAGTGTCCAACATATTTCAGTTTCAGTCTGCCAAGTGAATATAAAAAGATATGGGGTGGGGGAATCACAGCAGTAAATATCATGAAGGGTCCATATTCCCAATGAAATCGAATTAAAATGATCCAATTCGAACCCACATAATTTGGTATGTTCATTACATACAATGTACAAAAAATGAAAAAATTTTTAAAAATGAAGAACGACGAAATTGAAAAAAATTGTTCAAAAAGTGATGATATATCTAAGGATAAAAAGTACTCCAAATTTAAAAAGATTTCAAAAAATGAAAAGCATAGTTCAAAAATAGGAAAATCTTAATAACGATAAATTATTAAAAAATGAAAAACTTAAATGGAGATAAGATGTCTAAAAATAGAAAAAATTCATTGGAAAACATTTATGAAAACAAAAATTGTTTAAAAACAGAAAAAATGTCCAAAGTGAAAAATTTGTTTAAAAAGTAAAAATGTTTTAAAAATAAAAAAGTGTAAAGATGAAAATTGTTCATGAAAATGATGTTTGAAAAGAAAACATTATCCAAAAAGTGAAAAGAAGTTCAAAAATGAAATTATTTAAATAAAAAATGATTTGAAAATAAAAAATTTCCATAATGATAAAATGTCTAAAAATAGATTTTTTCTTAAAAATAAAAAAATTTTTCTCAAAAATGAGAAAAGTTCTGTAATGTCAAAAAAAAAAGTTTTCAAAATAATGAAAAGTGAAAATCGTTTCATACGTGAAAACATTAATTTAAATAAAAATACTTCAAAATAAGAATAAGAAACAAAAACTGAAAAATTGTTCAAAAAATTGGAAAAGTTTAAAAAATTAAAATGTGTCTAAAGATAAGAATTGTTTAAAATGAAAAAAAAAGTTTAAAAATAACTAAAAATAGTTCAAAAATAAATCCAAAAAATATCTAATAGACATATTTATGAAAGTCTGAGAATGAAAATTTATTCAGAAACAAAAAATTGTTCTAAATAGAAAAAGTTCAAAAATAGAGAAAAATATCCAAAAACGAGAAATATTTAAAATGAAATGAAAAATAGTTTAAAGAGGAAAAAATATCCAAAATAAAAAAATTCTTCAATAAATTGAAAAAATGAAATAGGCATTTATCTACGAATATGTCTTGAAAAAAATTAAATATATTGATATTAAATCTACCATAAATATCTGGAAAACTACTCTGCAACCTAACCGTCGACATGCATCCATTCTTACTCATTTTCGTACTGGTCACTTCCTCATAACTCACCAACACCTTCTTATGAAGCAGCGATCTCCCATTTGTACCCCTTGTAATGTCCTCAGTCATAACTGTGTCATATACATCCTCACTGATTGCCTTGTTTATCAACTCCACCGGTCCAATATATCTTAACTCCAACTCTTCAATGGATATTAGGTACTATCAGATGACCAAGTACAGATTGACAGATTATTCACATTCTTAAAGTCCACAGGATTAATGTAGATAAAATTTAAATTGCTTTCGTACCTCTATCTTTTGCTACTGTATATGGCACGTTAAAAAAAATTAAAAAAAAATTAATATGTCCGATAATGATTTTCATTTGATCTTTAAATGAAGAATATTTCTGAAAGATAATTTTTCAAAAAGGTCAAATTTAACAACTTCGAAAACCTACATTATACTTAATTGATATTAATAAAAAATTCAACTTTTCCAACACCATTGTGTATAATTTTGTATTTCGGAGAACTACTCGTAACAGTAAGCTGTTTTGCTGTTTCCCAACAACCTTACTATTTATGAATTATTGAAACTCTTGAAATTCGAGTTTTCCCAGTAATAAATTCGAGCTTTGTTGTTATAATTATAGTCTCATAGTGACCGATTTTATTTCAAAAGGATCGAATTTGTACTTAGTCTTTGGTCTTAGTTATCCTTTCAAATCCAAAGGCTTTCTCTCTACAGACTCTACCTTCTAAAATCATATTAATAAACCTTTTACGCTTTAATTAAAGTTCATTATGAGGACGCTAGGTATAGGTAATAGCTAGGTATTTAGTTGTCATATTTTCATCGAAAATTCCAAGGTGCCAAGTGATATGGGTAAGTGATTTAATAGATATTGACTTGATTTGATTTTGTTTTGAATAAATCTTTAATGAATATTGATCCTATACCAGTATATACGTATGTATAATAATTATAGTCTTTACTACACCTTTTTTGAAGAGTAAAGATTAATGATTGTTTCGGAATTTAATACTGGGACCACTTAAACTTATACAGGAGAGTGCGAAGTGAAAAGCGGACAAAGTTTGTAACCTTCAAAAGCTCACCTTCGTTTTTAACATCACGCATTGATTGTAAGCTTCGACAAATACCTATCGTAATTTTTTTCTACGTTGCGCCGAAATCGACTCCGCACCTTTTTTCTTACATAACGCCAATTTAAATCGGGCCTCGGTTTAATTCTGTTTGTTTACCGAGCTTTGATAGTATTTGCTTTATTTCGTGAGACCGATCGTCGAATATATAAACTTTCCATTTCTCGGCAAACAGTACACCGATTTGAATACTCAAAAGTATATCTTGTAGGAATAGTTTGGAAAAATCTCATTTCTAAATAGCATCGCTTTTTGCCAAACAGTTATCGCGATTTTTCATCGCGCTAATTCCATTCGCAAAAGCTTTTTGTTCGTATCAGCGAAGAAAGAGCTCACCGGAGAAGTAGGACATTTTAAAATATTCTCCATAGTTCGATTTCGCGAGCTGCGAAAATGTAAATTCAACATTCGCATAAAATAATTGAGCTCGTCGAACTAGGCGTGCAGAATGGGTGGAAATATTCGTTCATACATGCACTTTCGCGAACGTTGGAAAAAATTGCGAAATTTTCGCGCACAACTTGGAGGCGCGTCGATGCTGTAAAATGAGCTTTTAAAGTAGGCTTCAAGCGTGAATTTCAATAAAGGGTTGCCGTCAAATGTTCTGCTTTAATTTCGCTACTGGATACTTGAAATTTAATTTATTTTATTATTTTCTCTCGTTTAAAGAAAATGCTGCTCGATCGAGGAAATGTGTGGTGGATTAGAGGCTGCGGTGTGATATTAAAAAAATATAAATTGGGTATAAATTTCGCCGAGGCACATTATGAAAAATTTTTCTTCCTTGTTAAACAGATGTTACCGAGTAATGGCGAGCTCTTCTTTAACTCTATTATTTTCAAAATACCTATGAACGAATATTTGAATTTCGATAGATGAATTTTGATGGAAAAATTGTAACATTTTAGCTTATTAGAAGACGCAAGATGTGAATCAGGTTTTTAACTGACTTCAACTTCTAATGAAAAACTAAGCTATTACAACTGTCTATTTACAGAGAATGAATAAGTGGAAGGAGAACTTTATCTCTTCACATTTCAGACCATTGGCTATTGATTGGCCAATGTTCGTTAAAATATACATATGTATTTGTTAGGTACACTATGTACATGATACACATGGGTTTCATTATCTCTCAACAAGCAGTTTAGGTAAATTGAAAGTCAATTCTAACTAAACATTAATTTTGAATTGAATTGAATTGAATTATTACTAATAAATAAAATGAATTAATTAACATGACAGAAAATAATTGCTTTGAATTTAAAATTCAACAATAAAACTAAAATAATTTTTTGAATACTAATTTCATCAGTAAAAATTAATTTACTATTAATAATTAAAATAAATTTTTTAATTATAGAAAAATATTTTCCTTTACGAAAAAATTAGAAAAAAAAAAGAAAATCAATAATATTAAAACACTTCCTAAATACAAATAAAATAAATAAAATTTATAAATATTATAAAAATAAGTAATTTAAAAAAATTAAACTCTATTTTTAATTTAAATTTATTTAAATCGTAGAAAATAGAAATTCTTTTATATGTAGATATGAAAATAGTAAAACGGTGCAAAGTGGTCGTACTAATCTAGTATAAAGATGAAACTGACCAAAACTTGGCATAGAAGATATTCTATTATTATTTAATGTTTGAGAAATACTTATCCTACCAGGAAGTTACCATTATTATTATACTGGCATTATAGATCGTCATGTTTCAATACTCACCTGTAACAAAAAAAGACAATGTTTTAAGTATACATTCGCGTTCATGTCTTATATTGTGATGCTGGATTTCTACTATTGTTTCAAATTGTAACTATATCTACGATCTCATAAGATGGTTGTTTTGTTGAAATTCATTGAGAAGATTCAGATTAGGTATTGGAATATTTTTTTCAAATATTTGATTTAATCTTAGATGAGAAGAATTTATTCATCGAAGCCTTAAAAGGGCATAGGAGGCTAAAAATGGCGATTCTGGCGCAGAGCCCAATTTCGATGAAACTTGCGTGGTAGGTAGGTACGTTTTAGAAAATTTCATAGTCAAGGTTTTAGACCACCCACCCTCCTCGTTTTTGAGAAATTAATTCCTAATTGAAAAACCAATTCGAATTTTTCTTTCGCGCAATAGTTGACTGATTTTATTAAAAATTTAGCATGTTGTACTGTTCCATAGGGGATCTCTTGGAAAAAATCAGCAATCCTCCACCATAATGTTACCCCCACCGAAGACCGTTTTTAACTTTACTTGATTTTTTTTAACCATGATAACGCTTTGGCACAATTATGAAATCGATATTGTTAGATACCCTTTTGACCCCTGAACCAGATTCGCCAATATTATTCTCCAATGCTCTTATCAATCTTAGCATTAAATTATTAAATGAGATAAAAAATCATGACATATTCAGATTTCAACTTCTAATAATTTTATAGGTATTGAAAATATTTTTCAGTTGAAAATTACCTACGTATAATAAATTATGCGATAATATTTTCATGATGATATTGCTTATTAATAAAAAAATAATATGTTTTCATTTTTTGCTATACTTGTTCCTCTGTCATATTTTCTTAAACTATGCCTTCTTGTTAGTTACGCTTTGTTATTATTCATTTGACTTTCCTGCGCTCTATTTATTTAATGTTCCATTATGGGAGTGAAATTGAAAGATAAAATAAATACAAAAATATTAAATCAAAAACTAAAGAATAAAGAAATCTTAGTGGAAACAAGGGAAAAAATTTGGGACTGGGCGGATCATATGAGCAGATTGAGGGACAACAGGTGGGCAAAAGAAGTAAACGATTGGGATCCGGGGACAAAAAGAAAAAAGAGAACACAGAAGGCGAGATGAAGAGTCGAAATTGAAAAATTCTTAAAAAATAATCTTTTCGAAATGGTAGCACAAGATTGTACCGAATGGCAGAGGTTGAGGGAGGCCTTCGCTCACAACATGGGCCTGTAATTATTTTATTACAATAAAGGCTTTGTTATTATTATTTATTCATTTTTAATGGATTTCCAAAGCATTACTTTACTTTATCTTTGATTTTTTTAGGTTACTTTTGCTGGATATGTATTTACAACATAATATATACTGCAACTCTGGCGAGAGGTACATTTGCTGGAGAGTCAGGTCTAGGTTTTCTGCAACAGTTTAGTCTGTTTGCGAAAGGCGAATAGGGACGTGATATGATAACTACTGCTAAGGATGTCTAAGATAATTGAAAATACAAATTAACATTGATAAGAAAAGAAAAATTTATTTTTCCCGGATAAAAGTAAGGAAGGAAGAAAGAGAGGATTTTTTTTTCGTATAAATTTTATTTTGTGAATTTATGGATTCAGTTTTTGCTTCGTTTGACAATGAAAAAAATATGAAAATAATGCTATAAAATTCCGTCAAAATTTTTCATTTCCGTCGATTACAAAAATAAAAATAAAATTTTACTACGCTCGTTTCATTATCCACTCGAAATGAGTATAACGACGAATTTCTATAGACGATTGTGAATATTTACCAACGTATAAAATTACAAATTAGCCCTCCCGAAAAAAAAACCCGGCAATTAATTACTCAGATAATTACGCCAGGCTCTGTGACAGTAAAAAATAGTTAAAAATGAAAAATAGTTATTACCGGGGACTCAGCACACGGTATATATTTTAAAGTAGCAACATATGTTGTTAAGTGTTTGTTTTTGTAACGTTGAAAATAAAATTATCGGTAAAAGAGCGCATATTATAGATTTTTTTCCTCCTCTCAAAAGTCAAGAGCCCAATTGAAACACATTTTTGTTATTACATCCAACGCGAATATAGTTTTCATTAGTTCCACAGAAAAGGGTTCGTACACACATACGCGAATGATTATTGTATACCTGGACGTGTTAACAAAAAGGTATCATGGTTGTTTTAATTAACACCGCGTGGCTGCGTTTTATTATTTTGAAATCAAATCGCCGCGACGCCGAGTCGTTTAAATGAGCTAACTTTTAAACACGCCGGATGGACGATTAAATGGACCGCGTAAAGTTTTTCGATTTTTTTCTACTTTATTCATTCGCCGGTTTTACGATGAATAATCGTCCCTATTATAAATACCCGCGAACTTTGCCCTCGTCGGGAACGTAATTATGAATGATTTGAAAAGTTGGATCTAAAATTAATTTAATTCTACATTCGGTAGACAGTGTCGTCGTTCCATTCCAAAATGGAAGGATTACATCTTTTCTATTATTTCTGCAATTAATCCTGTCAGAATATTTGATTAAGGTGCATTGCTCGTTTCCCTCCTGATACAAACAATGCTGATTTCTTTGAAGTGGTGTGGGGAAGAATGAAATTTTAGTTTACGTTATTTCTGTTCTTTTTAGAGTGCGTTCATCCATTGCTGTCTCTAGAGCGAAAAATTCATGAATTTTTGTCGGGGAAGGGCGGAGAGGAACTTATTTTGTTGAAAATTTTGCTTCAGCATTACAACAAATTTTATTCCGAAAGGTTTTCTAATAATGAAATTGCAATTTATTAACAATTTCATCTATTTAAGAGAACCTAGCGGAGGGGTAAAGGTAAAAAATAAAGTTTTTTTGCATACTTCATTCCCCTTCCTATCAATAAAACTCGTTGACTAATAATTTTTTTTTTTTTTTTTGAAGTAGAGAAAGTTTTTTTTTTCATTTTGAATTAAAATTCTTATTAATTCATGATCAATATTTTCAGGGAAAGAAGTAGTGAAAATGAATATGAAATTATGATTAGTTTTATAATGGATTGCATACGAAAGACTTCGTTATTGCCTATAATCACAGACGAAAATATGAATCGATCGATTTCAAATTTACGGAGTAGGTAAGTAAAGCTTCAGAGCCGATTAATTTTTGGATTGTATTTATTTATCGTGTATTGTGCTTTCGAAGTTTCGAGTTTTTTTTTCATGTTCGACGCAGTGCCAGTTTTAGGATTGCTGCTTGAGCGGGGGGGGGTGTTCAGTTCCATAAAGTCAAATGGGAAAAATGGTAAATTGTTTAAATTACCAAAAAGTTGATTTAAACGCCTAAAAAAAGCTCTTGGAGGATATCGGACACCCCCACCCAAAAAAGTATGGTCCGACCAGAACTCGAGTTAACGCACTTTTTATGGCCCAAATAATAATAATAAGTCGAATTAAGTTGTAAAATTGTTTAAAATGGCAGGTATAGAAAGGTGTAAGTAAAGGGGCGAGCTCATCCTGAAAGGAAGAACTCTTGGTGGTGGGTAACAAATACGTAAGAATAAATTGTGTTGTGCAGTTTGGAATGTAGCAGTACTTACCGGATAACATAATTTTTTTTTCTTCATTAATTTTTATTGTGAGCCCCGAAGGGGCGAGGAGGCACTAGTATTATATTAAAATCGAAATGAAACCGGTTTTGAGATGCGCGCGCATCCTTCTCTCTATATGTTAAAATAAGGGTAAAATCATAAAATTCCTTCGAATAGCAGGTATAAAGGATAGCAGTATACAAAGGAGAAAAAGGGTGATAAATTGTAATAAAAGCTAATAATTTTTTATCCTTTTATTACCTACAAATTGCGAGCCCCGAAGGGGCGAGGATCGAGGAGGCAATCCGGGCGATGCGAGGAATGCCGCGGTAGTTGGGTAGTCCATATTATAATGATTCAATGTCTTGAAACGAGCTTTAAAAGGTTCAAAAGATGGTTTTAAATCCACAAATGAGTCGTTCACGAACGATTCAATAAAAAATAATTGAAAATAGATCATGTACCTAAATTTAAACATTCGTTTGTGAACGATTTGATATCTAAAAGAGTGTTTTAGAGTTGAAAGAATGAATAGTTTACGAACAATTTAATGAAAAAGAACGAGCAATGTACAAGGTGTTTGTATTCAGAATTTCGTTCGCAAACCATTCAGTATCTTAAATCAACTTTTCAAAGTTCAAAAAATGCTTTCAAATCCACAGAATGAGTTGTTCACAAGTTATTCAATAAAAAGAACTGATAATCAATCCCTAATATCATTATTCAAAAATTCGTTCACAAACGATTCAATATATTTTTGAAACTGAATCGTTGGCGAACGACTCAATGATAGAAAATAACAATAAATTATGTGTTTGTATTTAAAACTTCGTTTGCGAACGACTCAATATTCTGAAGCTTGCTTTCAAAGTTCAAAGAATATGAGTCGTTCATGAACGATTCAATGATTCAAAATTAGCAAATACATCTGTACTCAGTGATTTCGTTTGCGAATAATCTAATTCGTGAAGTACTTTCAGTGATTCATAATTCAGTATCATAATTATGTAGTTTGCAAAGTCAACTCTTTTATATCCCTTGATTTAAAAAAATATATGAAAAAATACAAATGATTTTTTGTTGTCTTTGCAACCCAAACTGGTTCGCTTGGATGCCTTGTATACAAAATAATGAAAGTGAGTTACAAAAATTGAATTTTTCATGTCGTCAGTCCGAAGTCATTCAACATTCTTTTTGAACAGAACCAAAAATCGGGTTACCTTAGTTTTTGATCGTATGTGTTAAGGAGAGGAGGCGGAAAAGGGGAAAACAAATTATTTCTCGTACTAAAAAATGTGTATTATTGTTAGTACAATTTAAATTAAATAATTATGTTGAATATGATATTAAATTAGAACATAAATAAAAATGTTATTTCTAAGCAAGTAAAAAATTTTTCAGAAGATGTTTAGCATGTAATTTTTGAAGAAATTTGTTTAATATAATTTTTTTTTCAAGCAAAAAAAAACTCCAAAATAATAATCATATTACTTGAATGCCATTACAGTTATGGGTAAGAAAAAAAGGGACTTTGCAACTTACAATATTCATTATTACTGAATTGTTAATCTCTAAGAAGGGATGAGAGATGAAGGGATCTAAATAACATTTTATTTTTGAATTAAAAATAATTCTTTTGATCTTTCTCCTTCTCGGTAACCAAATTTCATCTTCGCCATCTTTATACCTCTGTATTCATTTCAGAGGGGAGGAGGGCTACTTGAAGGTGATTTTCGAGTAAAAAAAAAAAATTACCAAAAAACTATTAGAGACGATTTGGTACGATTTCGCGAACAAGGAGTAAATAGAAAAAGTAGGCAATTTGTCATAGCCCATTCTCGAACTCACATCTTGAGAGAAAACTACCCGTCAATTCTATCCACATTTGAGCCAACAGATCATTCGGTACATCCAAATTGTTCACTTGACGAGCGCGCGAACTCGTCAGAAACGGTTACGAGTAAAAAGATTTTTTAATCTCTCGTCCCAGAAGTTATTTCGCGCCAAGAGTTAGCGATTCCCCGGAGAACACCGTAGGCTCTACTGTCTACCATTCCGAAGTGGGGTTCGTATAACTTATGATGACGTCTGCGTCCGGCTAGCGGATAGAGTCGAATTTCGAAACAAGGTAGGCGTCAATGTGTAAAAAGGAGCGCGTCGAGGATTATAAAAAAATGCGTACCGGTCGCCGTTAATGCTGAAAATAAACAAAAATATTTCACGCTAAACATCCATCAATGGTACGGATCATTTCGCAATAACCAATACTATGGGCACAGTAGCCGGGGGTGACGTTAAAGAATCCGGGCGCGGTAAAGGAGCGCGCAAAATAAAAGAAAACCCTCGGGTGCGAGTACGCTGAGGGTAGCTCACAATGAACATGTTAATTGGAAGCAGTGCATTCGGTGTATCTGTAATCAGAATAGGGTTGCGATTAAGAGGGTTGATAAGGAGCGTTATTACAAGGGAAAGTTTTAAAATATGTTCGCATGTATTGCTTTCATAGGAGGTCGGCGCTGTGGCGGTTACTGTGATCAAATTAACGGGCGCAGACTGTAAAGTTATTATAAAAAAGATACACATTAACGGTTCACTCGACCTCGACGTTTGTTGCTGCCGCTTGATGAATCATCTTTGATGGATCGATTTGATATAATAAAAATTTTTGATTAAACTAGACGGCCCCGTACGAGCCGGTCGAAAATTCGAATTCGCTTGATATGCTTAATTTTAGAACCGAACAAATTTCCATATTGGGTTTCACCGCTTAAACCGATCGAGCGGAATAATATACGATGTCTGACTTTTTCCACGTCCAACCCTATCAAACTTTTCAATGTAATTTACGATTTGTTTAGCCAATTGCTTTTTGCAGACAGACGTGGGAATTGGCAATTTGGGAAATTAAAGTCGAATTTTACCTCGTTATTTTTATCCGCAAAATTGATCTGGCCAACTCATATCCAATTACTTAATTCGAAAATATTCGTGGAATTCCATATAACTGGAAATAGTCGACGGAAAATATAACGTAAAGTTTCGCAATTTGAGAATCATTGTTTAAAAAATAAAAACACTTCGAAAAACGTTAGTACTCGTTATATTAGACGCAGATCATTAGTGGTGTGTATCCTTTAATTTATAATTTCAGCGCAATTTCACCGGAAATCTGACCTTTTACGACAAACCATACTTTCGCGTCGCTTTCCGCGTCAAATTATACATTTTTCAAAATGTCTCTTCGTTACGAATTTTTTCTCTCCTCTTCGTGCTTTCGCTTCTTTTAATGTTGTGTAGCTTTCTAAACTCGTAAAAGAATAAACGACGCATCGCGTTTTCACTCGAAAAATGTCTTACGAATATTTTTTATTTTTTCTTAATCGTTCGTGATTTTTTTTAACGCATTTCTTTCGGCATTTTATACTTCACGAAATGTCGCGCCTAGCGACCGTAGCGAAAAATAAATAAACTTAATTTTGTATAGAATGAAAAAAGTATGCCTTTTTTTATTTTTAGTAGGTGAGTAATTAAAATATAAAAATCCGGAACGTGTTTTTAATTGGAGGCGTCGGTGTATCGTTTACAAACGGTTGGTGATTAGGAGTCGAAAGTAATTAAAATGTACTAAAGAATTTTAAATAATATTATTTTGTTTTTAATAGCAACGAATCTTCACTTTTAATGAAAAATTCGTATATTTTCCTTCCTTCTTCCTCTCTCCAACGTAGAAAAATTAATTTCATCGCTAAAAAAAAGAGATCTTAAAATGAAAGAGTTGTGAATTTTTTTTCAAATCAATAAATTCTTTTTATTCGTTTTAATTTAAGAAGATACATTTCAATTTTATAAAGCGAGGGGGGATGAAAAAGTATAAAAAACCGAAATTATAGTTTTATTAACTCTATTATTTTTTGGTATACTAAGTTTAATTTTTAGATTGGATTTAAAAAAAAGTTATGGCTTTTTTACTATAAATTATGTTAGAATAATAATTATTTTTATTTTTATAAAAATTTTTAATTTGGATTCGTAGCGCATTGTACATGTAAGTATTAAGGTTCGAAAATTTATCTAAATTTTGGCTTTCCAAGTACATTTGGAAGGTAGAGGCAAAATTCAAGGATGCTTTGAAAAAGTCAGAAATCAATAAATTAAATTATTGCTCAATTTTGGTCAATTATTACGATTATTTTATTGAAATTTAACTTTGTTAATTCTCATTGTTATTATTTTTTATTTAATACGAAATTTAATAAGTAATATTTATTGTAATTATTCAATTTGAAATTCATCCTCATCATATGTACCGTACAGCAGAACGAGAAAAAGCTTAAATATTATAATTTGAGTGAGTTTAATAAAGAGATACAGTCAGACTCGAGATAAGAGGGCAAGGGGTAAATTATTTTGAACTCAGGTTTCCTGAGGTAGCCCGGAGATTGAGAAATTTTGATTTTTGAACTTTTTCCAGCTTTTATTGCATTATCATACATAGGAGGTGTGAACGAGAGCTCAGTTGACTTGGAATTTTATGCATGGAAAACCCATACTAGCATGTACAATTATCTTCGATAAAATATTTAAATATTTCTCACAAAAAAGAACCACGAATTTCTTCTTCAAATTTTATGTTTGTTTTTGCAATTCCTTAACAATGTGGAAATTAAAAAATAAAGCATTATGATTAAAATAATTTAATTTATCATTTAAAAAATCGAACAGTAGAAAAAACATTCTAGTACCAGCTCCAATCTAGGGCTCTCCTCAGATTTGCAATATCCTCCCAAATGCGAGTCCTAATGAATTAAAAATAGATTACATTCGAAATCTGAACTAAAGCTTAAAGAAAATCCAAAGTTTTTAGGCCCACCTCCCGCGAACTTCATTGCCCAAAAATCATTGTATACGATGCCATAAGTTTCTAGCGTCAGTTTTTGATATCAAACATCAATACCCTGGTGAGGGGTGTCAAAATGGAAAGTTAAAAAAATTTTGGAACCAATGCTGAAAATTTTATTTCATTTTCAATCACCTAAATTGATTAAACTTACGATCCAATACATCGTATAAAGGATATTATGTCAATTATTGACTTCTTTCGACTGAGATGGATTTTTTTTCTATTTTCGAGATTTTGATTTTTTTTAGAAAAGAACTCTAAAAACTGGTTCAAAAACTGGCATCGCAAGTTTCTTAAATTCATCATCTACAAAATAATAATTACAAATGAGTCAGAATAAGTAGATATGTACATTGTACATGTTCCATCATAAGTTACAATATCTCAGAAAAAAGCTGGAACATGATTACTATTGGAAGAGTTGAAAATACCTTTCGGCTCTAATGACCGATATTGTTAGTGAATACAATGTTTTTTCCACAATTATCAAGGTCCATTTCGCTGCCCCCCCCCCCCATTTGAGGTAGAGAGCTGAAATCAGCCCAATGGACCTCAATTATTATCTTTCTTTTCTTTCACCAAGATCCAAAAAAGGGAGAAAATTGAAAAAAAATTATTTTCGAATTTTTCGATATCAGCGCAAAGATTGAATATTCCTCATATCTATACGTTGAAGCCATGGAAAACAAATGAGTAACAATCATCAAAATGGGTACAAAAAAGGGACCGATCAACATTTTTTTCAATATAAAAAAGCTCCATGCCCCTAGTAATAATGGGTCGATTATAGAAATAATATCCTTTACACGATGTATAGGATCATAATTAATGATTTAAGATTATTGAAAAAGAAAAAAAAAATTCAGCACCAGTTCCAATTTTTTTTCAACTTCCTACTTTGACACCTCTCTTCTTCCTCAAACGATGAATTTCAAACACTGGTTTTAAAAACTTGTCGAGCGTATCATATACAAAAATACTTTGGCAATGAAGTTCAGGAATAAGTGGGCCTCATATGGGCTCTTACATACACTCCTCTTTGTGCTCTGGAAAACTGTATTTTCCAATTCAAGCAGTGCAGGCTGAAAAGCGAAGATCGAAAAATAAACTTATGAAAGCTCTGAGTTGAAATATGCATTGTCTCCAACCCTAAGGGTGGTGAGTAGTTCAACAAGTACTTTTTAGTGACCATGGAGACATAGAAGGGTTCAAAGATGAAAACTGTACAATGTTATCATTTCTTCACCCCATTCCTCATCAATGACGTAACACTTCCATTCGAAATCTAGGTAAATTATGGACAAAAAGAAGAAAATTTCATTCCAATAGTTTTGTAGGTCATCACCAAACTATAAGAAGTTGTGCACTGATTGGAAAATTTTAAAGAACTTATTTTAATTCTTCATGATGTTTCACCAGTTACACACAGCAAGTTTTGAAATTTTACATAGTGATAATGAATGATTATAATTTACGATACAGACAGAATATCGATTTTATGTCAAAGTAAACTCAAAATGGAGGCATTCAAAATTTCGAAAAAAGCTGTAGGATTTTAAAGAAGCTTAAATCTGGAAATGAATTTTAAATTACTAGCGGTTGATTACTTGATGCGAGAACGATACCGTGAGATATACCAGGGTTTAGATTACAACCTTAAAACTTGGCGCAAGGAAGATGCACGTGCTGTGAGATTTGAAAGAGGGCTGAACATTGGACAACAAAAAGTACAAAAAGCAAGGTTGCAAAGCTTCCTAGATCAATTAGAAGAAGTGAAATTATTAATAAATTTCAGTCGATTCTGAATGTCTGAACCATGTGAAAAATTTCATAAAAGAAATATGGTTTCTTAACGTTATAAGAGAACCGGAGACTAGACAGGATGACCCTAGATATTAAATAAGGCTACTCGAAATAGTCTGAGATAATGAAGACAACGACCTTGGACTTATGCGAGTATTTCTTTAAATTCACGCGATAACGATGTTTGTATTTCTCCGTACGCTTTCAAAGGAAGCCCGATTCTTTGCTCACAAAAAAGATAAATTTTTCACCACCCTCGAGTTAAATTTTACTTTCAACATAATCGAAAAACCAACGGAAAATATATCCGGCCCACACATGCGGATATAAAACGACGGTTAAGCGATCGCCGGCATCCTTTTACACTCTCAGCTCACGTTTTTAAGACGCTTTCTTTTTAAAAAGATTGCCGAGAAGAAAGTTTTCACGTTCATTATAAACATAAATGTAATTTCTTGTTTATCAAAAATATCGAATGGTAGTGTAGAGTTTTCAAACAGTTATTAAATAAAGAAGGGTCAAAAGTATGCCAAAAGCTATTTTTCAAACAGGAAGATGTCTTCTCGCTTTACTCGCGTACGAGGGAAAGATATAGGCGAAGTTTGCTCCCTTTCGACATGTTTTCTTAAAATAACACGATTTTTCTACGACCGCGCTTTCTCTCATCCGATACAACCAATACACGGAAGGCGAATCAAACGCCATCTACCCAAAAATAATATTTCGCGTCCTGCGGCTATTTAAAATTAACATAAAATACGATGGATTTTTTTCTCTTTTCTTGCCGAGAAGCTGAAACGAATTTTAATTAATTTTCATAATGGCTGTGATTCTTTTCTCGGGTAGTTCGATTTTTACGATAGTCGGAATCGAGTATTTATAATTAATTCGAAAGGAGGCAGGGCGTTTTGAAAATTTTTATGAAATTTTCAACTCTTTTAATTAATACAAACTTCGGTTCGGATTTCCAATCGATTTGTCGAATAAGCTTTTTTTACTTGTATTATCACTGGCTGACTTAACAAACGCCAGTCGGCGTATTAAAATTGGAATTTAATGAATTCTTAACCTTTTACAAAACGTTTTCATATAAGAACAAGTTTTTCAATCTAAATTCGTTACGAGTAGGCAACGAGAGGAAATCCAATTTTATCGCTAACTTTTATAACTTTCGAGTGTTTTACTCATATTTATAATGTTAAAGGTTGATTATTACGAAGAAAGAAAGTAAACGACCCCGCCACCGGTGTGCGAAGTCATCGTCGAGTTATAATACTTTGTAAAAAGCAATCGATAAAATAATACGAATTGAAAGCGGATTTGCGGTATTGTCGGCGTGTCATTTTTCGAGTGCTCCAGGGTTACGCATTTGGCACTGCGGTGTTTTATTTCTTCACCGTAGTATCATTTATAAATTAAAACCCGCCGCCGCGTAAAAGCTATTTAACGAGGTTTTCTTTTTTTTTTTTCGTCGACGAGAAGACAGCACGCGTCCAATAATGGCGAATCGGTACGCTTGGCGAGGTTCGCGGAGCGTTTTAAATGGCACGATACGTCGCTCGAGAATTCATTAGAGAGAGAAGTTCGACACGGTGCAGACGCGACCGTTGGTGTAGTGGGAGAAAAAAATTCGCGGTTTTTAAGGGGAATAATTAAAAAAGTTGCTGTCACGTGGTGGGCAAAAATGTATATTCGATTCGCGTCGTAAATTTGAACTGTAAGCTTTTCAACGTTCCGTGTCAACACGAGACGTGGCGTACAACAGCTACCGTAGGTAATCTTGGCACAATGTACGGTCATGCAGCGTCACGACGAATACTCGTATAAAGGAAGCATTTACGTGAAAACGCATCCGGGCTGGACACTGATGTGATCGGAATAAAGTTTATCGAATTTTCGCTTTTAATACGAAATAGACTACTTCGAATTCTGGCGACATATTTGTGCTGGTCCCTCGCTGTAAAGTAAACGCCTATGTATACCGGCCAACACCGAATACAATGCCTTTCTTTATGCCCTGAATGTTACATCCTTTCGATAAACACGTTACAGTTTACGCGTTGCTTACGCGATTGAAATTTTAAACTAATACAGATTAAAAAGCGACCCGACAAAAATCTCGCGTAGGTGGAGGCAGAGCAATTTTAAAATCTCCAGCTGAGTGTGGTGTTAACGTAATCGAGATGGATTGCTTGGCTGGAGACATTATCGTTATAGTAAGGTTACTGTAAATATGGGTACAAAAAAACTCCATCACATGTGTTCAGTGGCGTAAGCAGGGGGTTTTGCAGATCCAGTTCACCCCCTCCTCAATGTTCCTAAATTTCACCTTTTTTTTATTGTTCATTCAATCAACCAAAAAGGAATCAAATGGCTTAATAATTCCTCAATTTAAATTTTGAATTTTGATCAAGACATTTATAAACATTTTTATTTTGCGCTTTGCGCACTATAATTAATAAATTCATTATAAATAAGAATATGTAGAATCCAACTTAAAAAATCATATTCCACTTTTTAGCTGAGTTTTTACCTTCATAAAAAAAACAATTACAACGCATCTGATTTGGGAAGGAGGAGGGGGAGGATAGGGAAAGTGCAGTCTTCAAAACTTTGCGTTTCAGACCATTCGTAGTGTGGTATAACGAAAAATCGCCTCGAATTAATCATCATAGATTGCCTAACCAACGGACTGGCCGGCGCCTGGACAACCAGGTAGCCTTTTAGAATAACCAGATGGCTTACTAACACAACCTCACAACAACAAACTGACACAAAGACATAGTCTTACACCAACAACTACCACAAACACACTGATGTAGATATTTTACTAACACAAGCACACAACTTCATTTGTATTTATATAGTCTGTCTGATTTAAGAAAGGACTAAAACACTGGAAGAGAGTTGGTACTTTAGATTGTTGCCAGTCGGTATTTTGAAATTCTCCGATTTTCATCACTGCTTCAAGGCGGTGCTTCACCACCGGGAAATAGGTAACTTAAGTAGGTAAAAAATGGCCAAAAAGGGGGGTTTTTGGAACAAATTTCTCAAAAAATAATAAATGAAATGAGTTGATTTTGGAAAAGTTATTTTCAAATCTTGCTCAAGGATGCTGAGATCCCAGATTTTAAAAATTTTTGTTCATATTTCTAGGCAGCATTTCAAAAGTGGCATAGTTTTCGTAGATCTTTGAACATGATTATAAAAGGAAGTGCTCACAAAATTGAAAAAAAGGATCTCAGCACCATTGAGCAAAGTCCAAGGAACAAAATAAAAAAAAAAAACACCAATTTGAAGCTATATATTTGGAGAAAAATTGTTCTAAAGGAAATTGTAAGATTTCAAGCATTTCATCTGATAAGAGTTATGTATGGAGATATTCGTTCCTTTGTTCTTTTCGCACCTAGCACTCAATTCCTTCAATTTCCTACACTGGTTTTTGATTTAGTTGTTACTTTACCCATGTGCTCTAGTGGATATTAGATAACGTGCTTTCCTGCTTTATTCATCAATTTCCTTCGAATATTAATAAATAAATGTCAAATGATATTCAAAGAGCCCAACATATTACAATATTATCGCGACTCGTTCTCGTTCGAATCAGTCGAATGTAGCAACGTGCTTTTTGACGGTAGTTATACTATTTTCCTATTTCCAATACGCGAAGCACCGCCTTAATAGAAATATAAAGTACAACAAAACTGAACGAGGTATGAAGCTTTATCACGCTGCTAGAAAATAATAGTTGGAAATGTATTAATCAAAAATTTGTAAAAATAGCTAAGTAATAATCCCTCAAAAAAGGATATTGGTATGATTATTTTTACCAGATCAACACATTCGAGGATTAGATAAAGAAGTAGATGAACTGCAAGCAGCGTTTAGTGAACCCGGAGTATGGATATACCTTTGCAGTTCTCGAGAAATTTAGAAGTACCGTGGCTGGCAACAGTTTAAAGTATCAACTTTGTTTCAGTGTTTCAGTCCTTTCTTGAATCTGATAGATTATACTATACCAGACACATTCACTCAATATTTTACTATGTAACCAGAGGTCGCCTTAAGGCTTCGGTTTAATTTATGCTAAACAGTCTATTGTATCACTTGATATTAAAGTTTAATTCACGTTAGAATACTGTGATAAAGTATTTCAAGTTTTATTAAATTCGGCTCGAGTCTCATCACAATAGTCGGTGACCCTTGGATTTTGGTCAAAATAGATCCAAAATGACGAATTATCAAAATTTGGGTAGAGTTTGAGGTGCCTCAAATTTGTAAAAATGTAATTAATATGAACTTACATGATTACTGGGAATAAAAAGTATACCATATCCCCAGTTAACCTCCATACATGATATTGGAGGGGAGAGGGGGAGTTATTGACCTAAAAATGTGGTAGGGGTATTCAAGAGGTGGAGAATTTTTTATTATGGTGTCGTATGATAAAATGAGACTTAGCGACTAACCTATTCTGATTTTATCTTCCTAAGTGAATTTAGAAAGTTGAAGCAAAAAAGAGTTTTTGGAGGGAAAATTACTATGGGAAATTTCATGAATATTTCAGATCTCTTCAGCGAAAAATAGATCTAAAAAGGTTAAACTTTATATGTAGGGTTAATTGATGACCAAAACATCATCCCTTAAATATGGTCAAAATGAATCCAAAATAACTTACAACCTACTACCAAAAAATTTCAACCTGATGAAATCAAATCAACTTGTTTTAAAGGGATTTCCCGTCCAAAAAATTGTTAGTTTTTTCATATTCTCTGACATTAAAATTTTTCTATGTTTGGGATCATATTTAGATCCTTAAATAAATAAATAAAAATTGACTGTCAATTCTTTCAAAGATTTCATTAGGGTAAAGAACATCTTTATTTCAATGCTAGCATTTTTTGTAGCGAATGAAAGCAGGAAAAAATTAATTTATTCATAAATTGATAAAAAGACATTCTGAATTTTAATGAAATAGGCAGTTCATTTTTTGAGAAGTTTTCAAGTTCAGAATTTTGTCTTTGAACCACCAAAAAAATACCAAAAAAAAAAAAAATATCATTAATGACATAAAGTTTGAGTTTGTTTGTCAAAGACAACATTAAAAAATACGTATCTGACGGATTTTCCCACATCCAAATGATGATTTGATCTCTTCATAATGAGAACAATATATTAGATTTCACTATTCTCATTTCAGAGATTCTAAATTTTTTTCCACTTCACTGGCCTAAACTTAGGGATAACAAGTAGTATTTGAAGAAGCCTGAGAATTCCCAGACAATAAAATGAAAAGTTTTTCACGATATCATGTTGTCCTTGAACATTACAAACTCATTCGATCGAAAGGGTCATTAGAATCAACTTTAAAATGACTACTATGGCTCCGAGACACCGGGATAAATTTGGAATACATTGAAGCGTCTCATCTGAACTTTTTTTTTGCCAACACAAAAAATGATGCAGTTATCCGATGGATACAATAAGAAATACCGTTTCTCATTATATCCTACAAAAAACTGTCAAATTACCAGCAAACAAGCCTTAGCGATGGTTTCGTGATTTTCTCCTTTGTGAAAAAAAGTTACCTTTAAAATTGTTCGCTTTTGTGTTAGCACGCTGGAGGAAGGGGGAAAAGTTTGAATCGTTTTTCTGAAGCAATTACTCAAATTCGAGCGAATTTAAATATGATAGCTTCTGTTCTCCTTAGCCTTTAAACTTTTCCAACTTTTGAAGAGGAAAAATCCTTTATAACAATGTAATCTGGTAATGTAATATTTAAAAGTAGAAAAAGAGCTTTTTAAATATTATTCGAAAAATTTCGTGCTGCAAAGAAACTTTCGTGCTTTATTTTTTCGAATCATGCGCTTTATTTCCTTATTACTTTTTCGCCTGTTGAATGGCGAAGGAATTATTCTTCTAATACTGGAATCTACGACGATCGAGAAAAGCCTGTGAATATCGAGCTTTCGTAGTTTAGAGTTTTCCCTATTAATAAGTTAGCTATTTTGAAATGTTAATTGAACTCGGTGTTCGGTACTTGGTTTGAATAAAAGGGGGAAAATACTTTATAACACTTCGAGCAGGTGTTATATCCAGTGTCACGCAGCTCCATCAATTTACAAACACGAAAATGAAAAGGGAAATTATTAATTTAAAAATCATTACGCACTCCCGCGGCCAACGGGACGCAAAGGGACCGCAGTTATTTGAAAAATAAACGCGTAGCGTTAGTGGACGTAAACCAGGGATAACGGAAACCGACGAAAAATATCCGACGACGAATTACCACACAAACGTAATTAACAAGTTTCAAAGTATCCGCCGAATATGGTGTAATGTTACAGTCGAGTCCGACTTGGAAATTCATATCACGCGACGACTACTACGTGCGTAAATTTTAATTCCATCCGAGACTGTCCATTCGGTGAATTATTAAGAAATTGGAAACCACGCCTGGTATACCACACACGCGGAAATAATAAAAGGGCGCGCAGCCTCGTAATAGGCAAAAATTTATTAAAGTAACTCGAAAAATCCAATTGGCTTTCGCTAATATACAAGTTAACGGGTACGCATTCGGCGTAATGAAAATGTACCAACGAGGACATTATTGGAAAGGAAAAGATAATAACAGAAGTCGTTGGGGATGAAATTCGGTCGTTATTTAGCCGTAATACGAGGTCATAAGGAGCCTCGAGTTGCCCCCTTTTTTTTTACTTTTTTTCCTTCGGTACTTTCTACCTCCCGCGTTTCATTATCTTTCTCTTTGTACATTTAATATCTGCTAATGTTATAATGGAAAAACTAAGGAAAATAGAAAGTTTTCCGAATTTTCCGACACATTTCACACGGTTTCATTCGTGGCTGAATTTTGTTTATTTTGCGAGCAAACGTTTTTTTTCCTGCCTCTTTTCCCTCGTTCGCAAAAGAAAAAGGAGACTAGCTAAGTTATTTATAATATTTTTTAATTTTTTGTTCCCATAAACGTTGGATGTTTAGTTTAGCGTTAACGAACTGACGTATTTATGTCGTCGGTGAGCTCGCTTTATTGATAAATAATGCTAATGGAGGGAACTATATTTAAAGCTAATGCAGGTCTATGTGTCTAACCGTATAATAAGAAGCGCCCATCTCCATTTCGAGAAAAAAAATTACTGCTTTGGAATACTCCAATGTATTCCGGCACAGACGTCATAGCGAAGTGGATTAGTTTCGGTGGGCGAATGACCCAAGACAAACGCACGCGAAGCTTTTTTCCCCTACACTGGGGAACGGTGAAATGAAATTTTCGAGAAAATTAATAAATTATTCATGTATAACAATAGCGCCGTATTCGGCCAGGTCCGATTAGAAACGCTGTGTACATAAAAGACCTATCTGTAAATAGAAGAAAACAAAACGAAGGCGATAGACTGGATCCCATGGGATATGCAGAATGAATTTTTCAAGAAAATTGAAATATTTTTTATAAAACGGGTAAATTAAATAGTCGACGAACTCGATAAAAAAATTTGAACGGAAATTAAAGGCAAATAAAGACTTGAAAAAATTTTGATAAATAAATGATGTTGGGAATACCCGTGTGGCAAAAAATTTTAAGCAGGTAAGGTATGTACAGAACTTTTTTTCCTTCCCTTTTTCTACAATGATTAGCAAACAAGACAATTTTTTTATTTTCAAGAAAAAGTACAATCGTGAATTTTTTTCCCCGAACAATATTTAGAAAATTTCTCTTTTTTATGCCATGCTTAAAATAATCAAATTGGCTCATCTATTGATGCATATCTTGGAAGCAAGTCTGAACAAATAAACTTGAAAAACTCCTTCTCAATCATAAGGAATACTTCATGGTGAATTTTTCTTTTTTAGTTAAAAAGTAAATTTAAAAAAATAAAATCAACCACGCTACGTTATTCGAGCTGAATTTTTCGTAAATGTCTATATCAAAATATTCAGAGAGGATAAAACTTTCAAAAGATTTTAAGTTAACGCATCACAATCCACTGCCTTTTCATCTCATTCATTTCAGTTGGGGTTTGAGTTCTGGTGCCTTGTTAACCTTTTGGGGTTTTGACTTTTCTTTTCTTCTTGTCAATCTTAATTCCCTATCGACTTTGATCATCCGATTAAAAATTTGAAAGATATCCTCTAACGGTATTTTTAAAACGATGATACGCTTGTAAACCCTACTCATCCTTGGGTAGAAACATACAGAGTGTTTCATCTCAATGTGACCTTTTTTCATACTATATGCGGGTAACTTTTATGACACTCGAGTATTAATTTGCCTATCCTACTTTCTGAAGGAGCCAGGATATCAAACTTTAAAAACGTTTTTTTTTTTCTAAGCTTGCTTATGATCAAATTTGAAAATTTTAAATTCATCATCCAAGACAAATGAAAAAAGGCTGGTTGTGCTAAAATACACTGTATGCAATGTAAAATTATTAATAAAAAATTGATGTCAGTGGAGGGGGTAGGTGGGGAGAAATAACGGAAAAGGGCTGTAGCCAGGGTGTATGAATGGAAGGGGTTTTGAAAATTATATTCAGAGCATACTTTTTGTAGTTAGTACAGCCGGAGTAATGAGGGAGGGGTGAGGGAGGATTTTGAAGGCGAGGAAAAAACTCCAAAGGAATTTTTTTCAGTACACCATGACTACTTGACTATATTTTTGGAAATTCTTATTTACCGTTGAAGCTTCTCTAGGAACATTAACAAAAAATATTTTTGGAAAGGGATGCAAGGATAGCGTATAGAAAATGTATGATGAAATATTTTTCGAAATTATCTACCTAGCATGAGTATTGAGACGTAAGTAAAAATATATAATGGAATGAAAGTTTGTAAATTAATTAATTTTTTTCCTCGTTCAAGTCTCCCCTCTGGCTTCCATTTCAACTATGTTGTAATAGTTGGGATGGAGGCTGAATATGAGATTGGAACGGCATTTTTCAAAGTTATTCGCAAAATATGAAGAAATAACTAATTTTACCCATAATTTTTTATTTGTTTTTCATCATTTCTCCATATCTACATTCTATACATGGCTTCGATTTTTTCTCAATGAGTGAAAAGGACAAAATCGCAATTGCCATCGAATGACGTCACAAAGATGCCATAAATATAATTTCATATTTCAATTTTTAGGCACGCCAAAACGAAGTCAAGTTTTACAAATTTTTTAATTTTCAAAAAAACAAGTTTTCAGACCATTTAATTTTTTTTTTCGTTCTGTAGTCGTATTTGTCATCCAAAGACTGAAAAAATTCAACAACCAATTTTTATTATTTGTAAGAGGTCTAAACCATTCTTCATTTTATTCTTCACCAAGCAACAATTCTGGTTCCCTTCAAAAATGAACGACAAATTAATAACTTATTTGTCATGTGCTAAGTTTATTTTGAACTAAAGAGCAAAATATGCTCGATTTTTACCTCCCAAAACTTCCCTAAATATCGCAATCTTTATTCAAAATTACTTTGTATTAATGTTTTAGCATGAAACAGCTCAGACTTTACGAACCCTTGTGGAACAAAAATTCAGCATATTTTGCTTAGTGGGCTCGAAAAAGACTATAGTGAGCCCATACTGTGCAAACGACCAATAAATTACTTGTTCGTTGGCTAGGAATTGAATTAAGTGGTTGAAATTTTTACGATGTTTTTTTGAAGTCAGTTAGCAATTATTGCGTCTCAATGTTCTACAAAAAAAAAAAAAAAAAACTCGGCTCAACTTCTATTACATACTTTACATTTTAGTGTCAGCATGTCTCAGATGATGAAATGGAGATTTTCAAAGTTTAATATTTTGGGTCCTTCAAGAAGTAGGATAGGCAAACCATTATACACGAGTGTCACCTATGTTGTAATACATGTGGTATGAAGAAGATCTTATTGAGGTGAAACACCCTGTACATACATTCGCTTTGAAAAAAAAATGTACGATTGGGATAGATGAAAAATTCATCTAATTAGGTACCAATAAGATAAATATATAAATAAATTCAATAAATCAAAATCAGTATTTCTCTCAATTTTCATATATTCCTTATTTACGATAAACTACAACAAAAGCGACTAGAAAAATACCACAATGTAACGAGCGTAGGAAAAAGAAAACGCTACTCGTGTTCTTATAATTGAGCTCAATTCAGCGTTTAAGAAGGCTGCTCGCATGACAATTACAAAAAACTAAAAGCAAATTAAATCTTTACACCGACGTAAAAGCTAACTGGCAATAAATCATTATTACAATAACGTACCCGTACAATTGACGGAATTACTCCTTTTGTATTCGTAAATATTCGACTCGAACTCAGCTCTCGGTTACGTTACACAGTTGAAGTCGAAAAGAGAAAAATCCTTCTCAGCAGCGCGAAACGTGAATCGAATTAAGTCCGTGAAAAATGAACTTTTGTTCGGCGAGAGTAATTGCGAAAACTTGCGAACTTTCAAAGCGTGTAATTATAACGAAAATAATGATTTATAGCGAACCAGCAGTACAGCGTGGGAATGAAAGAAGACTAGCAGCGTGGTTGGTGTAACGTAATATCAATATTCGAGACCTTAGTGAAATTTTTGTCACACTTCAAAGGGCTTTTGTTCCGAGTTAAATTTCCGGTAACAGAGTAGAAATGAAGGAAAAATGTTTTCTTTTTAATTACGATAATGGTGTTTGAAATAGCGATCTAGGTTGCGGTTTAGACTCCGGTAATACATTCGGGTTACCTAGAACGAGGTCGTAAGGATACCAACGGGCATGCCGTGTATAGAAGACAAAATGACAGTTTCACGGTGAACTTGGTTTGAGCCAGCCTTTCATGGATGGCTTTTCCTTCAAGCTGCGGTAACCCAGCCGGACGTATGTGGTGTTCATAATCATAAGGCCTTTGTGACGATGCAATTCAGACGTACTTAATTTCATTTTGTTTATTTAGCCAACCATACAGCGATAACGTTTGAATCGGTCAGCCGACGTTTCTAATGCGTCATCTTAATTAAAATCCAAGCTAATCGTAAACCATCGGGTATAAAAAATTTCCAATTGTCGGAGATTAATGTAAAATCGATAAGTAATAAAAGTAAAAATATTTCGCACTCGCCAAATCCATCGGTACGTGAGACTTTTTTCAAGTGGTATTCGGGTCTTATGCTCGGGACTATTATGAAATTTTAATTAACGATTTTCTTTCCATATGGAACGCCTTATCGGTTACTCGGTCCGATCGTTTCATACGGAGCGAGCTGTCGAGAACGAAGAAAATTAATAGTAATTTTCGTGCTAGTTTTAATTTATGGAACCGAGCTGCCTCGTATTTTAACGCGACTGAGGTAATGCAGGTATTCGCATGATAACAGTGATAACTAGAAAAGGTGCAAAATATGGTTTCGCCATGTGGGTTTATTTATTGCCTTTTCATTAATACAGGAAAAGCATGATAATTTACTGACTTTTGGTTTCAGTGCCGGCGCCTCGTTATACAGCTTACCAGCGAGTTCAAACGTACATCGGTGTATTCGTACGTGCGATTGATCGAGAATCATTATAACGATATTCCACATGGAATTTTACATTATTAAACGACCTTGTAAATGAATAAAATTCTCGACCGTCGATATTACCTCTAAACACAATCTGAAATCCAATATGGCTTCTCGAATGAAAAAAAAAATTGAAATTTTTTCCACTCGTTCGAAGCCTTAGAAAAATTATCAACTCAGTTGGAAAAAATTTCCAATAAATCGACACAAAAATTCCATTACAAAAGACACGAACGACGCGGTAAATATTTTTCTCGACGCGAATGACACGCGACTAAAATCGAGAGTGGAATTTCGAAAACAAGAACTCAAAATAATCTTCTTTTTCAAATTAAAACCCCCAACGAAAAGAATTCGTAAAACTGCGAGGCGACATTTATTAAAAAAAATTAAACAGATAATTAGAAATTGGACGAGGATATTAATCTCAATAAAAGATTAAATGGCGTGCCGGCGAATCAATTAATTCTCCGAAAGCTACAGGCCTTTTAGATTCTATTAATTAAATGTTTTGAAAAGAGAGAATTGTTTTTATTCGGAAGATAAATTAAGATACCTCGCAACGTCGTGGTTCGTTCCTTTATAAGAGCTGACACGATGGAAAAATATTAATCGATTGTGTACTTTACACCTTGTCTTTAATTTTATCAACGGCTTACTGGCATTGAAGCGATGATTGATTTGTCTTTAGAAACGACAGAGCCGCGTTATCGACGTAATAGTTCATAGAAATAATGATACGAATGATAATTCGTTTACGTAAAATGATACGACGAAAAGATTACGAATTAAATATGTGAAAACCTCAATCAACGGTAATTGGAATATCGCTTCAACCCCTCGGGGTATCATAGGTACTGAATAATACGATATCCGGCTTCATAATGCTTTATTCATTGGCAACACTGTCATTCAGTCAATCTGTAAATTGACAAATTACCTAGCCAATTTTACGTACTGCATTTTCACATATAGGTCTATCTTTCGTTGAAATTTGATAGAGAACTCGGTTTTACTCTCGTGTTTACGACATATCTTTTATATGAGACACTTATTCAAGTTGAGAAAGATTGACTACTTTAAATTTTATGAAAACGAATCGATAAGCACTTTACCATAAAATTCCATTATACTGAAATGGAAAGTTGGAAAATTTTTTGAGGATCCGAAAATAAGGGCTGAATATGTATTCGGTGCAATATATTGTAGTTTTTGAAACTATCATAAAACCAGGGTAGGTAGGTAAAATTCCAATAAACTTGATTTACTTTATTAGTGCAATTTCTATGATTATTGGATGGGTATACCAAAAATTTTTGCCAATTTTTTTTCACTGAAAAATTTGTTATTTCTCTATTCTTAATAAAATCAAAAGGGTGAGGGAATAAATTTTATATTCAGAATATTTCATTTCTATTGAAAATTTAAGAAAAATCATTCATTAATAATTGTACAAAAACTTAATTTAATAGAATTAGATACAAAAAATTATGTTTAAAAAGATTAAATTGAGAAAATTTATTTATTTTTTTCAAAATGCATAATGAGCAAAATTTCTGCATGATTTTTTTACTGTGAATAAATTAAGCGACTTTGTTTCCTTTTTTTTTAATGACGATGAATACGTAAGTTAGAACAAGTAGGTATATACTATTTATTTATTGATAACCATGTTTAAAAAATTGCAAAAATTTAAATTCTAAGAAATTCAGAATTTTCTACCTCTAGAGACTATTGTTCAAAAAAAAAATGTTGCACCCAATTTTTATAATTTTATCTTATTGTATTCAAAATGAAATAATTAATGAATTAATACATTGTTATTTGCATCGTGGCTTTATTAGACTTTTTTTTTTAACTGAAATACGCAACCAAAAAGTCCCATGAAAAACATTGTAACTCTCTAGACGAACAATTATTATTGACCTACTGCATACACAAACACAATTATATAAAAAAACACAACGATTAATATACTTTCAACCTCCCCTCGTAACCCACACCATCAATGGACAGGGCTACACTAAACTAGCCAAGTCCAGAGATTTATTGAGCTCAAAACATTGATACCCCTCTCAACCGTCAACCACAAATGGGCAAGGTCGCTGTAATGGAGCCCCAGTAATATATTTTATTTATTATTAACTATAAAAGGAATGCCTAATTAATACCAGTTGCCAATTTAAATTAAAATATGAGATCCTTGAAGACTCCTAATAAGTTGAAATTGGACAAAATGTATCTTTGGAGTCTGATAGTTTTACTTCTAGAAATAAGTGAAATATTTTAATTTTCAGTGAATCATCGACCTTTTGTCCTTTCTTAACTCAACCAAACTGTAATCCCTTCTCTAAGTATAAAATAGTCCAATAAATTTCTCTTACACGCCTTCAACTCTGGGCTGTACAGTGTACATGGCCCTGATGAAGATGAAACGAAAAATCCTAAAAATAATAAAGATGACAACTACAATTTTTTGGTCTGGCTCTACAAAATATGCATTTTGAAAGCAAACAAAAAATTAATTTTTCAAATTCAAATTTTCGGAATTTCTCAAAAAAAAATTACCTATGAGAGAGGTGAATAATAATAATCGTGGATGTAGAGAGTAACAATGTTTTTATGGTAATTTTTTGCCTACATATTTCAAGATTTTTTTATCATACGCTGTGTACAGCTCTGGGCTAGAGACGAGTTTATTTTATTTTATTGTTATTAATATTTTTTTTTTTTTGCTTTTTTTTTCTTCAAACACAAAAAAACAATAAATTTGCAAACAATCGGTACCAGTGATTTTTTTTTTATTTCATTTTATGAAAATTTGAGTGCCCCTTCACACAGTCATATAGTGACCAATTATTACAAATTTTATTAAAATATAGCATTATTTTTAGTATCATTTTGTGGTTTTTATCACTGTACCAAAACTTTTTACGGTTTTGCAACACAAAAAATTATAAATATAAGTTGGTAACCAAATGAGATTGGTGAAATAAATAATGTTATCAAGAAAATTGATAGCATTAATTTATTAAAAAAAAAAATCGAAGTCAGTTTTTCAAAAACTGGTTTTTTAAACTCCGAATAATGGATGTGGTTCTTCGTTAAATATAGGAAAATTACAGTTTTAAATGATTAATATTTCAAAAAACACGATCCCTTGTTTCTTCTTGTCTTCAATCTTAATTCTTTGGTAAAAAATTGAGCGAAAAGAATTAATTTTTTTCAAATTGAATTTCAGGAATTGTATGGTATTTCAATCTGAAGAATTTGTAGTATATGAACAATATCATCTCTGGACCTTTGGTGTATTTTTTCATTCCTAAAGGACAGTGCGTAGGAAGATCAAGGTAGGTAATACATTTCAATTTTGCTCATAACCAAGTAGGTACCGAGGCACAAGCTGAGTAGGCAAACCATGTCTCTTAGGCCACTCGACATATTAAATTCCTTAGATACTCGGCTATATAGGCGGTTTAAAATATCGATGGAAAAATATAATAGATGAAGAAAAATGCTTCTTATATATATTTATAACTTACGAAAGAACCAATTTAATTTCAGTTCAGTGAATTTTCATATTTTTTTCCTTTGCTAGTAGCATTTGTTCAATAGCGAGATGAATAAAAGACACTCTTTTATGTCCTCCTTATCAGTATCGCGTCAACGACGAATACGACTTTTTTCGAATAATGGTCATCGTGGCGATATTTCTAGGGTAAAAAATCACGTTGAAGATATTTGCTAAATTCAATTACACGAGAAACATACACATATTGGGCTCAGTTGGGAGAGGGGCGGCGAAAATCGTTTATTAATGTCGACTCGACGCGGCCAAGTTTATCTCTTAACGAGCTGCCAACGAGGGGATGTAAACTTACATGGAACGATATTAAAGAGCGTTAAAAATTTTATCAAAGGTAAAAAGTATGGTAGGAAATTTACATGTAATACTAAACGGCGATAATTCATCTTACGATAAAGTGGTTCGTCAAAACAAGAAAGGAAAGGAAAAAATACTCTTCGCAAGACCGTAATGATTTTATACCGGAGAGAAAAAGTTAGCGAGTTTGGAGTTTGGTAAAAAGTTATACTCTTACATAAGAACTTTTACTTCTTTATTTTTGAACTTTTAAAAACTCGTCGCCGCAAGTTATCAGAATGTTTCGGTAATAAATTATTTGTAACAAGCTTTTATATGCGGTGACGGCGCACAATGTTTTACCGAAAATTTCACTTTAATATATCGAATTATAGATGATGCTTTTTTCCTTGCAAGGCCTGCAGGAGCGACGAGCGAGAAAAAAATATGAAAAATATGGCCCGCAAACTTTGGTCGCTGGTAACTTGGCGCTAGCGTGATATTTCCTTATTACACTATCCGAATTTTGATTAGTTTCGAAAATTTTCATCCCCCAGTGATTTCCGAAACTGCCAAATAATTCGGACGTGGTCTCCGCAATCGATACTAATTAACGAATTATCTCTTTTGAATACCTCTTCATTAGAAGATTTAAATTTTTAATAGCCTTCGAGAATATTTGGTCTAATTAGCGACGACAAAGACCTGCTAATTCTATTAGGGATTTTTCTAGTTTTGAAAAAAAAGGAAGAGTAAATTACGTGTGCCAAAGATGTAACCATAGAAGGGAAGCCAGCAAGCCACTATACCTCAGCGACGAAATTTCGCTTTATTAACGAATTCAAAGTTAAATTATGGTTGTGGAGATGACAGTCGTCGGTCGTGTGATAATACTTTCTTAGACCTTTTAGCTCGCGCCCTTACATCATAAACCATTTTCGTCAAAAACACAAAACCTCTCGCACGTGAATCGCGAACACAGCGACGCGCCCCTAAAGCTTACCAACTTGTTAAATTTAATTTCATTAGTTTTGCTGAAATCTCGTCGCTAATGTTCATTACGGAATTGACTTCTAACTCCAAGATGAAATCGCTTTGCGAGTTCTCAAAGCGTATGCTGCAGCGAGCTACGCAGATGAAGCACGCGGGAACGCCTACTGGTCGTGATTGAGGTATTATATGTGTGTATGCAAAACCATTATCGTCGAATGACGAAGGAGGGCGAAAAAATTATATAAAGTTTTCCAATAAACCGTGCAGGGTAAAAGTTTACCAATTACGTGGACAAGGGTTTAGACCGGCATCGAACGACTTAGGTACTCGAGAAATGCGATGGCTTCGATTCGGTTCAAGCGTTTCTTATGTGATTGTGCGCAATATTGAAATATAGGTTGCGAGGTTTTTTATGGAAATAAGATTTTCTTCGATTTTAATATGTTTTTATGAATTTGTAAATATCTCGAGCAAACGGAAATTCATTTCACTTGGAACAAATTGGGGTGGAGTTGGTTTCTTCTTTACTTTCCCATTTTTTGTTTGCCTATAGGATGTAGGATTTAGCATTCTAGAATTGTTTTTCATAATTTTTCTGTTTTTTTTTTTTTTTTTTTTTTCATTTTCGCAGATGATTAGTAATTTTTTTGCTTGATGTTACATGATGAAATTGATTTTGGTCAACCATTATATAGGCGTGAATCGATTTTGAATGGTTGAAAAAATTACCGAAATTATTCGTTGTTGAAATAATGGGTTGGTCGATCTGTATGAAAACTCTTGCTGAATTTCTATTGACTGTAATTTAACCCTGAATATATTGTATGCGTAGTCGAAGATGAGTAAATACGATTTTTTTTTTTTACCAAAGATAATCAATTATTCGATTTTTCAAAATTTATTATACGATAAATCAGTTTTTATAAAAATAATAAAAATATGAATTCGATTTTTGTAAAAATATTCAATAAATAAATTTTTATAAATTTTTGTAAAAAGCATTAAAATTTCGATTTTTATGAAAATTATCGATACATTAATTTTAGAAAAATATTTGATATAATAAATCAAATTTTATAAAAATTCACTGATAATTTTTTCTTTTTTTTTTTTTAGTAATTTTTGTGAAAACAATTGATATATTAATTTTGGTAAAAATATTGAATCTAATAAATAAAATTTTATGAACATAGCTGATCATTTTTTTTTTTTTATGATATAATAATTTTTTCCTAATTATTTATAGACCAATTTCTTTTTGAATAGATATATTTTCAATATACGTGAGCACGCATGAGAAAAGGAGCCTGATGACCAAAAAATCGATTTTTTTATGTTTCCTATAGAAAAAACTCTGAGGAATCGAATCGCTGATTCCTTTTTCAGCTACTTATTCTATTTTTAAGATAGCGATCTCTAAAATTTTTTACAAGACTCATTGCAGATTTTTGAAATTATTTTTTTTATTATTATGTGTGTAACTGTTACATGGCCACAAGACATGCTAACGAGTCATTCTAACAGTTGTATCGAGCTGAAGCAAATTTAAATTTCTGTTGATTTATTATGTTTATTACTTCGAGAAGAATTACCCTAAAGTTAAGATGAAGCTCGCGAATCGCCTCAGAGTCAAAAAATTGAGCTGTAGCAAATTCGAGAATTTCTCTAGAGTCAACCCAGAGTCAATATCGAGCTTAGATTTTGCTCCAGAGTCGAATTGAAATCAACAAGAATTACGATCCAGAATCCTTGAGTTGGAACTTGAAGTCACTGCCATTCAATAAAATTGCTAAAGAATTTAAAAGTCACTCTAAAATAAGAGCTGCGTGATGATTTCAGAATCCAGTTGCATGAAATATGAGTTTCGTGATCGATCAAATTATGAATATTTTTTTCATCATGTCCCATTCCAGACACAACTGGTGGGGCAAACTTATTAAAAGAAAAAAAGATACATATAGGATATAGGTATCATAAATATAAAATAAGTAAAATAAAATTGAATGAAATAAAATAAATAAATTTGATAAGTTCAATTGAAAGAAAAATAGAAATGAATAGCGATAGGATTTATAATAAAAAATATAAAGTGAAGAAAAGGAGTTAGAGCCTGTACTCTATAGCTCCTGCCCCATACAGAGAACGGTCGTTAATCTCAAATGTCTCATTTGTTTTCGTGGCAGATAGCCGCTTGTCTCCTGGTAGGCCACACCACACATTTACAACACAATGTAATGAATATTCTTCAATAAATTTAAAAAAAAAAGAAAATACTATCTAAAATTAATGAATCGATTATTTTCATAAAAATCAAAATTTTAATGCTTTTTACAAAAATTTATAAAAATTTATTTATTGAATATTTTTACGAAAATCGAATCCATATTTTGATTATTTTCACAAAAACTGATTTATTCTATTAAATATTTTGAAAAATCGAATTATTGATTACATTTGGTAAAAAAAATCACTTGTTTGTGAGCCTCACTAACAAAAATGCTTGAGAGTTTTTTACATATAAAATCCATCAGTAAAGCGAAGAATCCGAGCATCGGAGTCAAAGTGGCTCCGGAGTCAGAAGGTAGTGCTTACATCAAGCTTTAAAGTTGGATTCGATGTTGAAAATTGTTCTGAAATTAGTAGAGTCATTATGATGAATTTTTTGAAGGTCAGAAAACGATTCCATTTCCGGAGTCTTTTTGAAATATGTGACAGCCAATTTTTGACTTCTTGAGGAGAAAGCAAGAAGAGGAAAATGACACTGTCTTTCAGTGAAATTCAACAAAAAATAGAAAAAGGACTCCAAAATAGAAATTAATTGGATGAAGGAATTAGAATTAAGCTTGAGAATTATTCTCTAGTCAGGAAATAGAGTTGAGATAAACTGAAGAGTTGTCAGGCATCAGAAGGTACCTAGAGTCAGAACTGAGCTAAAGAATTGACCCTAGACAGTTCAAAATTGCCAAAGAATTCAGTAATATGATTAATAGATTTAGGTATTAAATTATATATTTTCAAACTTGTTTTATGTATATAGCTTGCGACAAAGTACTTTTAAAAAGCAAAGCAGGTCGCTTCATTCCTTGAGATAGAAAATATTATAATACGAACCTACACAATCAAGTTCCCTTCGATCACACCACTTTTCGACAGAGCAGTTTACATTAATATAAAGGTGAATTCAAAAAATAATTGAAAGAAAACTGAAATACAAGAGTTGCATGATTATGCAGAGCCTACTTGCATAAAATACAACTTCAGAATCGATTATATTATGAGGTGACTCCCAGTTTTAGAGCCAATGCAAACCCAAAATCAAGCTTGAAATTATTCTGAAATTGAAAAGCGGAGTTAAAATCGATTTAAAGGATTGCTTGGAAATCAAGAGATGGATTTTTGAATTGAGCTCGAGAACTGCTCCGGAGATGAGGTGGATTCTAAGCGGACTTTTTAACCGACTCGAATTTCGGGTAATTTGCAAATTTAACCAAAATTCAGACGAGTCGAGATCTACAGACACATAGCACTTGACGTTATAGAAAAAATTACTTCTTCACATCAGCGTGAAAACACTTGGAAAACTTCTCTCGGATTCCACCTTCTCACCTCATAAACAATAAAAGCTTAGATTCCTTCCGCGATCACGAAAGGAAAAAGAACACATTCGATATCCGTCATACACACGCGACGCGCCGTTTCGAAGCTCTCGTAGCACATATCTGTGTAACTCCGGCGTTAAAAAAGGCTTTAAAAATTTATACCCGCATTAGCGCAACATTTCGACGGAATAAAACATTTTTACTTCATCGATTGAAGCTGTCAAACTGCTATGGTATACGGTTGAATTACCGTGCACATATACAACGTTGACTTTTCGACCAACCGTAGCACCACATATATTGTCGCGACAGGGATGTTGCCGCCGAATCACAGTAATCAGGGCACTTTACCACTTCGACGGTATTTTTCTTTCAAATATTTACTGTGCGGCGGTTAATTTATGGGATATTTGCGCAATCCGCAGTACGCCCGGAGAAAAATCAGTCGAGTTAAACGACCGTAAACAAGAAACAATTTCTCGCTTATACGAAAAACAAATAAAACGCCGATCGATTTATAAGGCCGTCGGAATATACGATAAACGCGAACCGATGGAAAATACGTTTAAATGCCATTTCGATAAAAAGAACGTGAAAATAACTCGAAGAAGCGCAGTTTTATCGTAGACGTTTGTTTTCTAATTAATGGCCTAAGTATCGACTCGTCGTCAGGATACGCTGAGAGTCGTGACCGTAAAGACGCCGAAAGGATATTAAAATTGATCCGAAATCACCGCAGATCTGATTTCCGCGCATAAACCATCATTAAAACGATTCCCTTTCAATAAAAAGTCGAAGTTGTTGCCGACGAAAAAGAGAAACTGACAAGGTAGAAGTTTTGTTTGAAAATATGCCAGCGTATACATTACGAGATATAAGTATCTTGGGTCGCCCGTATATACGGTGAAAAAAAGTAGAGAAGGTATCTGAATATGTCAAGGAAAATGATAGGATTTTAAAATGGAAATATTTCGAAACGCCGCCGAAAAAACTACATATTCGTATTGGATTGCGTCAGCGTTACTGAAAACTTTGCTTCGTGTACTTTTTGTTTCAAATTTACACAAAATATCGTAATGGGACCGATATTAACATAATCGTATCGTTAATAACGAGTTAAAAAGACGAACCGTAATCGTTATAACTTTTACTTTTAAATTGCGCCCGAACTATTACGAACGTATAAGAAACAGCAAAAGTACCCATTTAGAAAATTTAAATTCGCCGAAGGGAAAAATTTTTTATGTTTTGACAAATCGCGAATCGGAACCGATAATTATCGATTTTAAACATGCGAAATAAATTTTTTCGAGAAATATAAAATGTTTTTTTGTTGTTTATATTCTGCTCGTAATATAGTGTGAAAATGAAGTGAAACTAATCATACTAAAGATGGTAGTGTTTTTTGTCAAAAAATTACTAAATAATTATTCATTATGAAAAATAAATTGGGTTGAAAAATTTTATTATTTTTTCTAAAATGAAATTTGAAATAAAATATTTTTTATACTTAATACAGAATAATTACTTAATTTGAGCAATAAACATATGTTTTCTACGAATGAATAATATTTATATATTTATTGTACACTTTATACCTTGTGATTCATCGAACACCGAGCATGAAAGCGTTAAATTTGCTACTCCGATGAATAAATATTGTGATTAAGTGTTAGTTACACTGTTTCATAGCAAAAAGCAATGAGTAAAAACAAAATGAAAAAATTAATTTTGCTTTTACTCGTTGCTTTGGGCTACAAAGCAGTATCACCAATACTGAATCACAATCTTTGCTTACCGAAGAAGGGAATTTGACGCTTTCGTGTTCGGGGTTCGATGGGTTCCACGGTATGTATATAGTATATACCTATTACCTACATAATTTATGTTTTTTAAATTTTGAATTGTCAAATCATTTTTCCATATTTCTTGTGTTCATTTACTCAGTGGGTAACTCACCTTCGAATTTTTACAAAATTTTCTTAATTCTTATCAGTTCTCTTTACTAAAGACGTAATCCTGTGTACTCTAAATTGCATTGTTCTTAATCATAGGCAGAAAGAGTGACAGAGATCACATAGAGAATCAGGCTCTGGGAAGAAAAGGAAAATGAGTGCAAACAAAATTAACTCAACTTATCTTTATTAAATAATAATATGAGCATATTGGAATTTTTCCAAGGACTGTAACAACCTCTCAAGAGTCCATGCCCAAGAGGAACACCTTCATTTCCTATCTCTAAAATTGAACATCGTTTGTAGGCATGGAAGACCTTGAATCCAAAAATTTTTTCATACTTCAAGTATCAAATGTTTTCAAGCTTTTTCTTATTCCCACCTCAATATAATTTGAGTATTTTTATTGCAATTTTGTGAATTCAAGTATTGATAATTTCGAAGCAGCAATAGGTATAAAAATTTTGAAAAAGATTTTTTTTTAATTTCCAGGACTTCACACCCCTCCCCTTCAGTAAGGTAATGGTATAGAAAACAGTACTTGAGAGGAGAAGAGGGTTCAAATGTTGATGCTCTCATGGTCTTTCATGACTCTGTGAACTTAAAAAATGCTCCTTAACCAGAAAAAAAACTTTTGAAACAAAAATTAATAATAAATTTATTATAAACTATTATTCATTTTTTATGCAGATATTTACTCATTCGTAAATTTATTACTGCATAAAAAAATCTCTGAGGGAGTTTAAGCCCTATAACCCCACCTCGTGTTTATGCTCGTGACTTCCCACCAAAAAAATCTACCAACCCCCACCCATGTTCTCTAACTTGTGATAATTTTTTTCTTTTTGACTCAAATTACCGTATTTTTCTTGTGTAATGTTAGAGTAATGTAGTAAGTGGATTTCCATCTCATGTTCTTTGTTCCGTTTTTCTCATATTCTCATTTTGAACGATGATGGGATGTCTTATTTTAAAATGATTTGTTTTTCGATTTCAATCACTGGCTGCCAGGTCTGTTGTAACCACAAAGAAATCATAAAAAACACTTCGTTTCTCCAGATTAAGGATTACTGACCTCTTATGCCTAAAAAATCTGATTTTTTTTTGAAAAAATCCAAAAATTTGAATTTAAAAAACTAATTTTTTTGCTCTCAAGATTTATGTTCTATAGATCAAAGGTGAAAAAATTGTTGTAATTTTTATTTTGAAATTCTTTGTGAACTATGAAACCCATCTCTTTCCTTTGTCTCCCCATTCCCCTTATTCCACATCTTTACAATTCGATTAAAAATCTAAAAAAATTCAGGGCTATTGCTATAAGAATGCTATCTCCAAATTTCAATCTTTTGGGTGCATATTTCTTGAACTTCAGTGATGCTGAATGGCTGCGGTTTACGCTTTTAATTTTTGTTAATAAAATGTAATATTCGTTTATCCCTGTTCTCTCTTAACAAAAAAATTAAAATCATTTCATTATGTGTTCCATGTTCCCTCTTCAAAACTAATTTTTTTTTTTCAACTTATAAAGTAACTAGGTGGGCGAATTATAAAAATATGTATGTATATACGTATATGTACAGCGTGTGCCAAAAGTACATTCTCATCTATTTTGTTACATTTATTTCATAAAATATATTACAAAAGGATCATAAATAATCATGATAGATGCCTGAACTGATTCCCTAAAGGAAACAGCTTAAACATCCATCATGATTATTAATAACTGTACATTTATGTATTTTTTATAATGAACTTAAATATAGGTGAGAACTTACTTTTTAACATTGTGAACTTATTTTTGGCACACCCTGTATATATATATACATAATATATATTTTTTTTTTCAAATAAATATTTAGAAAGTTTTACTTTGAATACAAAAAGTTTCTTATAATATGTTTCTGGTGTTTTTTTCTCGAAATAAAATATTTTTTTTATAACTTACAACACAAGTAATTTTTTCCCCTTTAACAGAAAAAAATATGAAAATATTTATTCTTTAAATAAGTTCTTTAAAAGTATAATAGTGGTGAAATACGCGGTAACGCAAAAATACGAACAAAATATCTTCGACTTGCAAATTAACTGGGAAAAGATAGTGCTTTTTAATAACGGAAAATGATATTGAATTTCAACCTTAAATTAATACCGTATCCATGAACCAGACAAAAGGTAATACGACCCTTTTCTTTCCCTCGTTTGAAAAAAATACTTATCATAGAAAAAGCTATTAATGTGGTATATAAATTCGCTACCCTTACGGTACGCGAAGAAACGATTATTTTTCCTTAATCATCGTAAAATTTTAAAAACTTTTGGTGTTTCTTTTCAAAAATTGGAAAATTTGTTTGCACTGCGGCAACCACTGAAATTAAATTTTTTTCTTATTAATGGAAAATTTAGAGTTTTGATGTAAAATAATCATTACATATAGAGAAAATTTCTCATTATGAAGTCAAAGAAGAGAAATTTTTCGTACTTTTAATGAGCCTTTGAGGAAAGAATTAAAGGGTTGATGATGTGATTAAATGTTGTACTAGTTATCAACTCAAGACTGAGGTGATATTAGGTTGCGGTTTTTTATTGATGTTTTATATTTGCATATTTATGGGTGTGAGGATGGAAATGTAATTTAAATTTAAAAATTTTCTGTTACGATGGTATAATAGCACGCACGATTCTCGGCAGTTTTATTCCTTAAATGTTGAAAAAAATAGGTATGTAGTTCAAGATAAATAAGCAGAAACGTATACATGAAAACCAGCCGGCGATTACAAAATAATAAGAGTATTATCATCTATGTTTCCTGGTTACCATAAAAATACATTAAAATTCGCTCTAAATCACTTACCGGAAAGAAAAATGGAGATAAACCATGGTGCAGCTACTATGGAAAAATTAATGTAACGTCGAATAACTTCAAACATCATATGAATTTAGTTTAACCGCGAACTTTTCAGCAAGACTATGGGAATAACGGTGTTCACTTTTTATCATAGTAAATACACACGTTCATGATTTCGTTACGCGGACACGAGCGACAAAATTACACGACATCGCTGCGAGTACCAGAAACACTACTAGAGAACTGTAACGTCGGCACGTTATGATGATAAAATTTAAAACATCGAAAACTTTCGGTTTTCCAGAAACGCCCTCTTTGAATAACTAACTGAAACTCGAAAACACGTGTCTCGAACACGTATCGAGGGGGGGCCGGCCTGTTCGCGTTCGGATATCGTCGACTAGAGTCGCGGCGCTCGTTTCTGACGAATGGATAAACAAATAAACTAATAGTGAGCATTTTAAATTAACTTCAAATTAGCAATTCGAGCAGCGCGGTTTATAATTGAAGAGATTTCCATTATGGAACTTTTGACGAGTTTAATTTATCGCGCGATGAGATTTTATTTTCATGGCTTTTCGGGTTTCGCTGACGTTATTTGGTACGGCGTGACATTGAGATTTTTAAGTAGCTTTTCATTTAGCGAATTTTCGTCGTCTTCGTTGCGGCGAATAATTAATTTCGAATTTTCACTGAGCACTTATACTTCGAACTAATAATAGGCTGATGCTCTATCTAGTGAGATTAGGCACGAAAGTTTGGTAGTGAGAATTTTTGAATAAAATATGTTGAAAAATGTTTTATTTGAAAAAATGACTTTTATTTAAATAACTTGACATTATTATCAATTTAAAATAATTTTTGTTAAATAAAAAAAAAAATGGTAGGAAAAATAAGTTTTTGGAAATTATTATTTTTCTTACATCAACCATTCGTACAAAATATACAACTTATGAAATGCTAGAGTGCAATATGAACGATTTGGTTGGGAAGCTTAGTGAGATGAAAATCGAGCATAGTTCCCCCTTGAGCCCGAAGTGACCTAAATTAATCATGTGATGCCACGCAATTTTTTTTTCTAAAAAACTCGAATCAGTTCAATTTAATTCTAATTCAACTAATTGTAACGGGCGGTTCTTACATTAAAAAAAAAAATTCTGTTTAGCTCTTACACTGATACACATATTGTTAGCCGGGAAAAATGTTATCTAACGCGAAAATTTTTGTATCTTACGTAAATTATTTGTAGTCGTCTACGAACCGGGCCCGTAGCCAGACTGTTTTACCCCCTAGCAAAATTTTTAGCTATACACGAGATATTATTATTATTATTTGACAAATGAATTGAATTTTGAATTTTAAATTTTCAAGTATAAAAAAAAAACAATCATCCAAAGGTCCGAACATGAGTCACGAAATAATATTTCATAAAAATCCTATGCATAGATACGATACCTACCCGCCACCCTTTACATTAGGCGACTCTCTCGTCTCTAGGGCCCTATTTGCGTTATATTGTACATAATATGTATCTATACTTAATAATAAATTGGGTCATTTTGCTATCTTTTTGTATCATTCTCGTAACACTAAAAAAATTAAACATATTAAAAAAAATTTTGCCCCCCCCCTGAAATTTCATAGCCCTCCTGACCAAGTCGGCTGGCTACGGGCCGGCTACGAACGTTTCTATGGAGTCGTCTGCTGAAGAGAGCTGAAGAGACGTACACTTGATTTTGGATTTTTCGGTTTTCTTTTTGTCAATCCATTGACTATAAGTTATACATATATCTTTTCATAGACAATAATGGTAAAAGGCAAATATTTAAATATTTAATTTTGTATATATTATAGTATTATGTTTATATTTTGTTCCTTCTTTTACGATTCTTTCTTCCTTTTTTTTTTAGAAAAAATGAACGATAACTAATTCAGTATAGGCAGGAGGAAGGGATGGTCATTACGGGATGAGTATGAACATTCAATCTCGTGGCAGCAAGGGAAACCTTCGTCTGTCCACGGAGTTCGATGGTTTTAACCGTCGATTATTATGTATCGACATAAATTGTTCGTTACATAATTTCAATCATATTTGTGCCTACTTGCCATCAATCCATTTCAAAACAGTGTTACCAACACAGAAAATAAAAAAGGTGAGGATACACTGGGCATTGATGAAACACTTATTTTGAATATTTTTTAATTCATCATATTCCTAAAATGTCCAGTTTATGATATATTGAAAAAGAGAAAAAGAGAAAAAAGTAATGAAGTTTTATAGTTTACATAACAATCGTAAATCAAGCTGAATTATAATTATAATTATAATTAATATATGGCCCATACATACAAGACATTTTAAACCACTACACTGTGAGATACTGCTGCACCGTGTAAAACGCACCAGCAATCAGGAATTCCCTGAGTTTTGTTTTAAAAATTTTATTAGAATGAATTTTTTTAATATTCTGGGGGGAGGGAATTAAAAATTTTTGTGGACATAGTATCTATATTCGTATGATGAAATTTTGTCCTATATTGAGTAATTTGTAAATCGTTGCTATGTCTAGTGTTATAACTATGTGTACCCGTCTGTGTTATTATTAATTTTTTATGTACTAGATCACATATATTCAGTATATAAAGAGAGGGCATTGTTAACAACTTTTCCGATATGAAAGTATCTTTGCAGGACTCTTTTTGGCCTAAATTGAACATTATCCTAACACATCGTTTTTGTAATAGTAGAACTCGCTCAAGTGAACTGAATCTCCCCCCCAAAAAACTATTTGATGGGTGGCGATAGACTGAAATAAGCCAAAATATGCCAGTTTCAATACATGTTGGTCAGTAATTGGTTTTAACCGATTCAAGAGGAAAATGGTAGAAGTTAATCTAGGTATAATTTTATTTAGATGGGGGGACCACTTGAGCGAAGAATTCAACTGAATTCCTAAAAATCTTGCCTCATTTTCTAATTTTAATGGCATGGTATCATCAGAATGTGGCGGGAATTCATATTTAGTATGTGAAATGCTAAAAGGCACTATTATAGTTTTGCTTGCATTAATTTCCAACTTGTTTAACTGAAACCAAACTTGCAAATTGTTTAAAACCTCTTTAGCTTTGATTGCGACCTCTTCAAAATTTTTTCCTTTAATCAGCGCGGTTGTATCGTCAGCATACAATGTAAGTTCGCTATCGTTAGGTATATTGGTAGGTAAATCATATGATACACCATTTTATTATTTTCGATTTCTGTAATGCTCGATGTATCATATTTATGATACATATCTCACAATTTTTTCAATATTGAATTATTTTAAAGAATTGGCCAAATTTTGATGAAAATGATGCGATATAAATAGTTTACACTCTAAATTTTAAGAAAAATAGGCTCTCATTGCGTAAAATCCAAAATTTTATGTCTTAATTGGCATTGAAAATACAATTTCCTAACTAACCAAAAACTTTGGCTTGTGTTCATACACGGATAGAATTTTTTCTCCTTTTACTACACCTGACCTGAGATCATTTTTAAATTTTTTTTTTAACTCTTGCATATGTTCGGAACACATTACATTAGTGAAAAAGTGTAAGGCATCGGTTAAAAATTTTTTAGAGTAATAATAATTAGCTGTATCATATATGATACAGTGGGCATCAGGTAGTTAAGATCATGCTGAGCACATGAGCAGTAAATTACCCATTTGTCGTTCATTATTGAAAATAAACAGAATTGTTGTGTATTTTATGAAAAAACACATTTAACAGCTTAAACATCCAAAAATTTGGAAAAATCAGGATCTAAAATATTTTTCAGTTTTTGAACGACAAAATAAAGTTTTGAAGGGAAAAAAATTTTCAACTGCCTGAAAATTTGTTCAAACTTTATATTTACATTAATCATAAAATGAAAAAAAAATCATAATAATTTAGCTTTATAACTAAAAAAAGCATTGAGAAACATCGCATATGAGGCGCGTTTAGCTCGTGGGTTGAATAATCACAGTGTAGATATATTTCGGTAACAAAAAAAAAAAAAAAAAAATGAACAAAGATTAATTAACTGAATTTAAGATTTAATAACAGTTTTTCATGCAACGAAGATAAATCAAAACAGATGAAATATAATATGCAGTCATTATTTATTTTTTTTAAATCATTGATTGCAATTTAATTTTGAAATTCATTTATATTATTAATAATAATATTATATTAAGCATTTGTTTCATTTAATTCGAAATAAAATTAATTTTTCATAATTATACATACTTGATATAGATTTATATTCTTCTTCTTTTTTTTTTTAAAATAAATACCAATTTCATACTATTTAAAATGATATAAATTTTAACACAATACATGATCATCAACCCAATACAAAGCACGTGTTTCAATAATGAGATTATTTGTTGCGTAGAAATGAGGTTAGAATATTTCACTCCTCAACTATTTTCGTCTGAAATGACTCTCTTCGTGATATATTAGACAAATTGCCATTTTTGGGAAGCCCCCTTTCTAAAAAATTTTAGATCAAATTCTATGGATTTTTTGCTCGATTAACGCATCACTTCACCATTTGAATTCATTTTTGTCTATATTTCAAGTCTTTCAGAACTAGTAGACCATGAGATACCTAGTTCAGTAAAGAAAATGAATGAATAATAAAATGAAAAAATTCAATAAATTCTTCAACCAACCCGGGAAAAACTAAAACGATAAAAATCGCTAAACCTCGTTCGTGTTTCACTTTGACATTTCATAAGTTTTACATCTTTTACAAATGATTAATACGAAAATGATAATTTTCAAAAACTTATATAAAGCATTATACCAGACGAATGTTGGAAATAACAAACGAGATATAACTTATAGCCGTACTAATCCTTAAATACGGATTTATTTGATGAATGACATCATCTAGATAATTTGGCTTTTCTGAAATTTCAAAGAAGTTTCCTTTTAAATCGGATTTTGAAACTTTACCGTCGCGATGATAAAAATACAAAAGCATACTCAGACGAGCGATTTTTTCACTTCCCGTTGTCAGTTTCAATATCTCGGCATCCGGCGTTACGTCATTACGTTCGATGCAAATTTTCGCCTGCGCTGCTACGCTACGTGTTTGCATTTCGACAAAAAGGGAGAAAACATAAGAGCAGATATCATTTATTTTTACCGTCTAAATTTTAACATGACGCTTAACACATATTCACTGGTATCGTTAACGAATATTTATCACAAATGTCGAGCTATCAGCATGGCAGCTATACATAAATAATGAAATGCGACTATATCTATATGGAAATAAGTTATCGAAGGAGATCATGTAATAAAAGCGACTAGTGAATGCGAAAGTGAATACTTTTTAATCCTTTTTAGGAATAAGATTATTTAATTTAGGTTGCAAGAATTCTTCGACCAACGAATTTATCATTTCCTTCAATAGGAGTCCAATTTTGCGATATCGCTGTAAACAAATAATTAGTTTAAATGATTAAAAATGTATTATATTTCTCGATAAATTAATTCCCAGTTTTTAATACTAATGGATTTTTATATTGAAATGAAAAATTAGGCTTGCCTTTCTTCAGCAGAAGATATCAATTCGCTGTAATATTTTATCTTTGGTTCGGTTCCGCTGGTACGCAGCGTACATATGAATCCGTTTTCGAATGAAAAAGTGATCATTTCGCTGGACTTGGAAACGGGTAGAACTGGCTTCTTGTCGGGCATATTGGAATCGTAACCTGCTGTCAGATCGCGTATACCGGTGATCTTGTATTTTCCATCTGCTATGCTGTCCGGATACTGCAATTTGAGGGGAAAATGTTGGAATTGAAATGTAGAATTATTTTTGAGAGAATAGATTGAAAAAATATAAAAAAATGACAAAGTCGTATAATTGAGTCGTCTGCTAAAAAAATAACAATAATTTTATTTTTAACATAAAATATAATCTCTACAATTTTTTTTTCTCAATCAAAATAGTATAATTTTTTATTAAAGCAGCTATTTCTTTTCTTGACCCTCACTGGTTTTTTCGTCTTGCCTTTTCAAAGGTTAAGTGTGTCGCAAAAAATGCTCAGTATATTTTATTCTACTATAAATTTTATGTCAATTTCGTGTGAAAAAAAATGGCTTACAAGCCATAAGTTCGGACTTGTATAATCCCAACAAATAATTTAAAAATATGCTCTTCCCTTCAAAAAATAATTTTTTCGAAATAACTTTCAAACGGTTGTCAGAAGAAAGTTTGAGGCTTGGTAACAAAAAGAGGAGAGAAAAATCATTCTACTCACATTTTTTTAGAGTACAGTGGGTCCAATTTGAACAAAAACATCTTGTATCCAAGCCCGAAATACATATTTTCAACACATTTTCCACCAGAACTCGAAGGCAAGAGGTCCAATCATGAGATCACTTGAAAGTCTTTATTATGAGCTTTCAGATGACCGTAGTTAAAAAATGATAGAAAATTTCTTTCAGTCGGCACACCATTCCAAAATTTCATGTGCAGGGTGATAGTTTGATTTCAGATCTTTAGGACTCAGGAAACAAAATGCTGACTTGCAGGGTAATTTGTGATAAAACATGTGAAGAGAAATCACGATCTTCAAATGTCTTTTTGATTTACCCACATATAATATATTTTTCATGATCAATTATAAATTCTAATTTATTGTAGTTTAAAAAAAAAAAAAACTTCTTTTAAAAATATTTGAATATTTTCCCAACTTACTTTATTCGCCTCACCATTCCAATTTCTAATTCTTCCAAAAATTTTCCTAATAAGTTCTGGATCGTAACAAAAGAAATAGGAACTGGAATACAAGTGTTGGCCGTATCTAGGAAATATAAATATTGCTAATTAAAATTATAATATCAGACAACAAACGGAAAATAAATGAGAGCTTAGATCATCTTTATTTATTCGGTACATGGGTACATTAGTTTCTGTAAATCATTAGGTAAGTATATATTAGCGATATGATGTAGATAAGGCGAATAGCAAAATTTTAATAAAATACGCGGTTATCACGTGAATTGAACGGTCACTTCGCAGTGCGCGTATATTGTTACGCTCAAATTTAATTTATTGCTGATTAGCTTTTGATAAATATGGCTGAGGTCATTTCATTTTCAGTTCATTAATTTTTTGTCTTTCACCAATTCTAATGATGAACGATTGATGTAAAAAAAAGAATATTAAAATGCTATTTAGTAGTAGTGTGTATCGTTCGTTAAATATTATACACCTATTAAGAAGTATAGGCAATCCTTAAAATTTATAATGTAATTTTTTCAAGCATAAAAATTTTTCGAGCTGAAATTTTATTTTTAATTAATTTTTTTATAATTACTTCATTTAATTTTTTATTAGATCTTTTTAAATCAGCAGCAGATTTATGAGTACTTCCTCCAAAGCTAAGCTCATCATCATGATACATAAACATGATTATGTACGAGTATCTGAAAGATAAATCAAGTCCTCTCCCCATCTGAAAAAATAATGCAAGCTTTTTTTTCCTTCTGCGCCATGTACAGCTTAAGAGTAGAGGCGCGTAAGAGAAATTTATTGGACTTCTTTATATTTAGAGAGCGGAGTACAGTCTGGATGATTCAAGGGAGCATAAAAGGTTCATGTATTTGAGGGAATATTTTTTGAAAAGATTTTGTTGGTGCTGGAGAGATTCACAAAACATTGGATGCGATATTTTGGACAGTGTTTCAGTAGGCGAAGTTTGGAAACAGGAGCCCATAATATGTAAACTACTAAACAATTACTCATTTATTGTTCCTTCTCGCAAATAAATAGTATAGTAAAAAAGTAAGTAAACTTCTAAAAATGAAAATAATAAATCAATGTGCGAAAAATTAAAATAAGAAAATAAAATGAAACGAAACTTCAAAATTGTTTAAAACCACTTTCGAAACTACTTTCTCTCTCAAAATTTGAATGCTATAAGCTACAGTCTGTGCGTAGTTTGTCTTTAACTCGACACGGTTCAATGCGAATTAATAATTCTTTTTTTTACGATTTCATTCAATCACTCTTTGATATGTACTTTGGTTCCAAACTTGCTCGAAACACGCAGCAATGAATAAGAAAAAACAATGTTAGCAATGGAAGAGGGGAGGGGGTGGAGACATGTACATGAGTAAAATTATCAGTTTCACGTTTATTTTGAAACATCTTAATTATTATTTCTCTTCAACATAAATCGTTACGATTTTTACGTAACCAAAATTTAAAACTTGGTAGACGCCACGTACATCCGTGATAAGTACACATGAACATATCACAATATTAAAGACCTACTCCACATTCAAGATTAGGTAACAACAATTGCTCGATTATATGACTTAGGTAGCTGGGATCATAAAATGGTACCAGGGCCAAACCACCCTCGGTTGTATAAATTCATCTAATCAAGCTACGAGTTTCAAACCTCTTATCTAATGAACAAGTCACCCCCACCTCAGTGTTCCCAATGTAATAACCTATCACTGTGCATCACCACCTCAGTGTTCCCAATGTAATAAACCTATCACTGTGCATCACGTTCTCATTTAATGCCCGAAGTATCGTTTCCTTTGTCAAAAGTTCCATCTACCAGTCTACCTTCCATCTCTCCTCAAAGATGACCCTATCGTAATTAACAATCTTATCTCCTTCCTTAGATCCTCCGTCCTCCTTCCACTAATTTAACCGTTTCATTTTCCGTGCCTCTGGCCTTTGTTCTCTATAAAAAAGTAAAAAGTAAATGAGTAAACTTCTAAAAAATGAAAAATAATAATCAATGTGCGAAAAATTAAAATAAGAAAATAAAATGAAACGAAACTTCAAAATTGTTTAAAACCACTTTCGAAACTACGTTCTCTCTCAAAATTTGAATGCTATAAGCTACAGTCTGTGCGTAGTTTGTCTTTAACTCGGACACGGTTCAATGCGAATTAATAATTCTTTTTTTTACGATTTCATTCAATCACTCTTTGATATGTACTTTGGTTCCAAACTTGCTCGAACACGCAGCAATGAATAAGAAAAACAATGTTAGCAATGGAAGAGGGGAGGGGGTGGAGACATGTACATGAGTAAAATTATCAGTTTCACGTTTATTTTGAAACATCTTAATTATTATTTCTCTTCAACATAAATCGTTACGATTTTTACGTAACCAAAATTTAAAACTTGGTAGACGACACGTACACCCGTGATAAGTACACATGACATATCACAATATTAAAGACCTACTCCAATTCAAGATTAGGTAACAACAATTGCTCGATTATATGACTTAGGTAGCTGGGATCATAAAATGGTACCAGGGCCAAACCACCTCGAGTATAAATTCATCTAATCAAGCTACGAGTTTCAAACCTCTTATTAAAAATTCTTTCAAAAGTGATGCGATGCTATCGCGCACTCGAGTGTGGAGTGTTTGTCACTAATGAAGAGAAAACATACATAAGTATTTAATGTTATCATTATGCATACAAATACATAATGAAGATAATAGGTATACCGAGTTAGGATCAAACGTTAATATCGAATAGTGCGCACCGTTATTTCGTTCGTGCAACTCGTGATCACCGAGTGTTTGGAATTTCGAGACGCATCTTTTAATTAGTGCAAAAAATGGAAAAAATTCGAGACATCGAATCCGTTCTAGAACAGTCATTTTATTTTAACGCCTTCGGCCAAAATCTTCAATATCAATTGTTCAAATATCAAGAACCATTATGCTTCGCGGACGATCAAAATATCTCGCAAGATATAACAGGTACGGTCATATACACAGATAATGGAACCGATGCGTCTGAACATTTAGTTATCAAAACCATCAATGAAAAATGCTCGTACCCGTTCAAACACCTGGCTTTGCTGGGAGAGATATCAATACGACGCCGGATTATTCCATATTTGGAGAAATATTCGCCTGGAATACGCTCTCATTTCGCTAAATTTTATTTCGGCTCCGTTTCATCGACTACAGAAAATGATGACGCCATAATTATCCTCGAAGAAGTACCATATACACCCAGTCCTCTACTTTGGGATCATCGTCATCTCTTCGTCGTTATGAAATTCTTGGCTAAGTTTCACGCAGCCTCGTACAACGCTAAGGATAAAGATCCGAATGTTTTTTTGCCCATGTTAAGAAGACTACACGAGATCGATTTCAGTCAAAACGAGAAGGTACATGACTCCAAAGTAGCTGAGTTGATTCCCGCATCGAATCCTCCGAAAGAATATTTCAAGTCGATTTTATCCAACAAAACAGAACCACTGTCTGTCGTGTGTGTCGGTACAATGGCTGCACCTCAAACCTCATTTCAATATGATACCAAAGGTAATCCTGTCGATGTTAAGTTTCATGAGCTTTTTGGATGCAGATACGCCTCCCCGGCGTTCGATTTAATGAATGTGTTGTATTTATGCACCAATCAAGAAACCAGAATCAAGTATTGGAACGAAGCGTTGAAATTATATTACGACAATTTAGTAAAAGCTGTAAACGACGATAAAGCTCCGACGTTTCAGCGAATTCAAGAAGATTTCCACGCTTATTCTTTACTCGCCTATTCCATAGCGCCGGCTGCATTAGCTCCGTATTTCGATAGTAAATTTTTAAATGTTATTTTAAATGATGTCGAGAACTTTATTTTAAAGAAGAATGGGGAAGAATGACCTCACCAGATTGTACGTGTAATTAAGTTAGTAAATTTTCATTCTTTTATGTATTGTTTTTTTCTTTGGCTAAGTTTTTAATCGAAACGATAGCTATTACAGCCTACCAGTTTTGGGGAGAAGTCGGGGCAGAAGAAGGTTTTTATATGTTTGCGTTTTAGAGGATATGTAGGTAATGGTTGAATATCCTGATTTTTTATTCATCTTTTTTTTCGCTTTGTGCTACTAAAGGATGCAAGAGAATTGATCGAAATTGGGTTGAAGATTGATCATGCGAATATTTAGAAGAATTTTTATCAGATTCTCGATTCGATTTAAGATACAGTTCATTAAAATTTTCAATGAACTGCAGAAACTCCTGAAGCTTCAAAATTTTCCGCAAGATGAGGATACCACCACACTGAAAATCTAACTCCCAAGTAAATTTACAGGAAAGCTGGCGCAAAAATGGCTTTTACAGAAGTTTCGAAGCTCTAAATAATTTCTCAAATCCTACATAAATAGTCTATTTTTTGTGACTGATTTCCGTTTATCATAAATTTTGAAAAAGTGCCTGAGTAATACTCGAAAAATAAACCTCCTAAGTCGAAATATACTGAGCCTTCCAACTTCAAGTGTGTTAGATAAGGAGTGAGAGGAGAGGGGGCTCGTGAAGGATTTATATTTGGTCTCCCACGAAACTTTTAGTGCCTAAAGTGCCACTACTTTTTCCGATGCAACATTTTCAATCCGATCGCTGGTCCTTGAGATACCAGCCCCTATAAAAGGTGTAGAATGGCACTAAAGATTCTTTGTCAAAAGTGCCACACTGAATACATAACACACTAAAATCCCCTGGTAATTGAATTCATGTATGACCCTCTAATCAAAATTGATCTATTTTTAATTTCAAGCAAAATACCTTCTACTAATTTTTCATTCCAAGCTTAAAAAATTATTTTATTTGTAGTTTTGTGCAAGAGAGTCAGAATTCATTTTTTCATCTGCAATTTATTGAGAATGCTAAAAAATTTTGCTGATTTTATACCCAAGAAGGTATAGACACAATAATTCTTTTGCAGTTATGCACTTTTTTAGGTAAATATGACATTCATGAGATAAATTATTGTGTACAAAATTAATAAGTTTTGAATTTTCAAGAAAAAAAAGTTATATTAATTTTTCGGTAAAGTACGGCCAAAATGAAAACAGAGGTTTTTTGGGCCTAATTCGGACCCTTCAAGAGCTCACCAACTCTTATCTACCACACTTGGACTTGGGCACACTGCATCTTTCAGATTGGGACTTCCATGGGTTTATTTTTCGCATATAACTTATCAACTATAAAACAGACTAATAATTCTCAATAAATTCACCAACAAAGTTAGATCTTTAACTCATTAAATTTCTTCAATGTTCCATATCTCCTTGCTAAATTAATGTAGAAGACTTTTTGACCTAATTCTATATTGTGTAAAAGCCACATCTATGAGCATCAGGAAAAGGAAGAAACCAGAATTTTAGATGGGTTTGTAACGAAAAATCAAGCTATTACGCTCGATTTGATTTTGGAGAAGAAGCTGGAGGAGGGGGGGCTCTTCATACCTCTGCAACGTACGAAAATCACCAAAAATTATCATGATGTCGGTAGGAATCTTCGAAATAGCCTTTTTGAGATTTTTGATCCAACTCAAAATGATTAATTACTCAAATTTTGAGGAGCTGAGAGGACCTCTAAGCCTCATAAATATAATCTTTACCTCAAGCAACATACTCAATATTTACTGCACAAACTCTAAACTAATACTGTCTTGTCTAGTAGGCACACAGCTATTATAGACTACGCCCCTCTACCAGTCGAAGCAAAACAGTGTAGGTACACAGTGTGAGTGATACTATGGAGAGTCACTGACTTCACTTCGAACTGACGCAGGGTTTCAACCAGTGTTGCCAACTGGACAAATGAAAACTTATTCATCTTATTTATTTATTAATAACCGGTCTGGGTCCAATCATAAGGCTAGAACGTGATAAAATGTAGGTAATTTCATTTCTACTTTCCTAAATAATATTGTTCAGTTTTCAGTCAACGACTGAAATTCGTTTGTGATTTGAATCATCTGCTGATTCGTGTTTTTATTTTACGGGTATGTAGAGGTAATTTACCACTTTCCCACTTGCTGATTGGTTGTTACACGCGTGACGTATAACCAATTAGAACATGGACCAGTTACAATAACTACTCTATACTATAACACCCAATTTTCAGTTTCTGAAACTGATTTGAAGGGAAGTTTGAGGAAAAAATGAGAAAAATTCGAGCAGCCTTAAATAGCTCAAATTTCATAAGTATTGATTCATATCACTAAAGCCCAGAAATATATCGCTAATTAGCCATCACATGTAATGTTAGAGAAAAATTCGGAGGGGGCGATTGCCCTCCATCGAAATCAAAATGTGATACTGCGTAAGTGCAAGATCGAAATGTTCGAATTATAGTTGCATGTGATAAAAAGAGCTCATAAAAAGTCTTAATATTCCAGCCTTGTAGTAGGAGTTGTTCGCTTGTAGGTTAACTATTGAGAGGACAAGGGGCAAGGAGTTTAATACATTCCAAATGAAATTTTTGGAGTGGATAAATAGAGGTTTCCAGCGTCCAGCCTCATAATGATAAATATAGTAAAAAGATATTACTAATATTATCTACAAGTCTAGACATGCCTCCAACAAAAACTCACCCCCATTAATGCAGCATAGCTGCTTGCTAGTTTTTTTACAACAAAAAAATGCGCAGCAAGAATAAGTGTATCACCATACCAACGATTAATGAAGATAAACTGTATACTTTTACTGGTGGAGCATGAAGAACAGTAGACAAAATCAAGTAATCAATGAACCAATTAAAAAAATCGACTAAGAAATGCAGCAAGTTTCTTATCTCGTATTTTTTGCTTCATTAGGATTCGACAATATAAAAAAAAATGACGTACTTGGCATAAATCTGTTGGAGTTTTTCATTCAGCGTAAGACCGGATTTACTGATGTATAAAATTAATTCAGCCATTTTTGCGGCCGCAGAAATTCCATCTTTATCTAAACATTCGATATCGCACATGAAACCGATGGATTCTTCGAATGCAAATAATACAGTTTTTCCATTCTTTACTAATTCGTCGGCTTTGTTACCCATCCATTTGAAACCAGTTAAGGTTTCCTGAAGAGAAAAATTTTTATTAATTTTTCTATTAGGAGAATGTTTGCAGTTTATTTCATATATTTTTTCTTTACCTCAAAAGATAAATTTTCTTTACTAGCGATGGTTTTAAGAATTTTTGAGGAAACGGTGCTCGATATGACGTACACATCGGAGAGGTCTTTTTTATCAGGATTTTTTCGTTTGTAATTTTCTAACAGCCACCAACCTAGTAAAGCTCCGGTTTCATTTCCGGTGAATATTTTCCATTTTCCGGTACTTTATTGGAGAAAAATTCGATTTTAAATTATTAATAATGTACGATGTATTTGAAATTGAATAAAACACTTATCACTATACCTAAGTTTCTCTGCGACAGCGAATCGATCGGCGTCTGGATCATTGGCTAAAACAATGGAAGAATTATTTTCATCGGCTGTTTTGAAAGCTAATGTTAATGCGCTTTTGCCTTCTTCTGGATTAGGGAATTTAACAGTTGGGAATTCTGGATCAGGTTCAATTTGTTCTACTACCGGAATCAAAGGCTAAAAATATCCATCGATGAGTTTGATTCAAATATATATTTTTTAGATGGTTAAGTGAAAAACACCAACTTGGAATTTTAGACTTTCGAATACCCTAACGATATAAGGATATCCCACGCCATGCATAGCGGTGTATGTGAATTTACAACAGAATTCTTGATTCATTGCTAAATCATAAGCTAAGCTTAATTGTCGATTGATATAAGCGTACATTACATCGGCTAATGGATCTATCACTTTTTCGTTATTGTCGAGGATTTCGGTCTTCCAAGATGTATCTCGAGGTTTTAAATTCCGCATGATGCATTCCGATATACCTTTATCATGAGGTGATATAATCTATAGAATAATCCCAGTTAGAATATCGCATTTATGGTGGTAATCCATTGGTTAAAACTTACTTGAGCTGAATTCTCCCAGTATACTTTATAACCATTATCTTCTTTGGGGTTATGAGATGCAGTGACCATAACACCGGCGGCAGCTTTCAATAATTTAATGGCGAATGGAATGAACGGCGTTGGATTCATTTGTGAGTACAAATACACTTTGACACCAGCGTATAAAAATATGGTAGCGGATAACTGAGCGAATCTAAGAATTAGAGATCTTTTCATATATTTTTATGCGAACATTAGACGAATGAATGACGAAATTGCGAACCTTTTGCTGTAATGTCTCCCATCGTATCCGAAAATCACTCCTTTGGAGTTTAAATCAGGTATGGTTTTTTGTAAATATTCAAGTAATCCTTGGCAAGCTTGAATTACAACCACGTCGTTCATGCAGGCGAATCCAGCTCCCATTCGACCTCTTAAGCCGGCTGTTCCGAAGCTCAGTCTAGATAGAAATAGTTTTTTCAGTTTAGCTTCATCGCGTTCCTTCACTAATTCGATGAATTCGTTTTCAAATTGTTTGCTCTGAGAATTTTAAAATTATTTTAAGTTAATGAAAGGATTCGTAATTTTTTTAATTCAAGTCGGTTTTTTTCTTATTTGAAAAACCGGTATAAAAACTTACTTTGTTGTATTGTTTCCATTCGGATAGCGCATTTTCTAAAATATCGGCGTCCTTCGACATTTTCTATTTGGAATTATGATAGACCGGTCAATAGAAACGTTGAAACTACACTGCAAAACCTACTAATTAGATGGAAGATTTCTAATTTGATTAAAAAAATTTGTATTATCCGCTCTCTATCATTTCATCAATCACCTGATTACTCAGTAACCAGCTGATTGATAAGTTGTGATGTAATATTAGCCTCCGCAGTAAAAAATGCTTTCAACTGTAGGTGAAAAAAAAAGAGATTCGAAGAAAGTTAAGGCATTGTTTTAACACTGATTCAATGAAATTTTTCCGCGAATAGCTTTTCAAATTTTTTTATTTTTGATTTTTTTTTTTGCAGATTTATCCTTCATTTTTAATTTATTTGCGGTTTGTTTGGTCTACTTTTATTTATTCAATTTAACTAAAAGTTTCAGTTATTCTAATCATATGTAGTAAGTTATTTAAAAAAAATTTTTTCTTTAATAGTTAATGAAATTTATCTTTTCAAGTCGTTATAGATATTGAAAAGTGATAGGAGTGGGGAAAGAATGTTAAACCATGCTATACTGAACTCGGGCTTCTCGAAAGGGTCTAGAGGTCTCAACGCTAATATTATACCTGTTCGATTCTTACAACCCTCCCAAAAAAAATAAATTAAATTTGACAAAAAAAAAAAATTTATCAAGCCAATTATAATTTGACCCACTTTGTTTCATATGATGATAAGATATAATTTGATATAAATATGAAATATTAATCAAATAAAATATAATAAACGTTAAAAATTTTATGAAATGGAATGGAATGCGATAAAATTAGATCCAACCAATACGTATTGGACTCATTGTAATTTATATACATTTGACAAAGCATAAGGAAAGTATTGTATTCTGACCAAACATTCGAGTAATTGAACAATTTGGATAATATTTATAATTTCAATAGTATCATTTTTGCGAAATACAGTTTCACAAATGCCCTCTGTATCATATATGATGCAGTTGTAACACATTAATTTTTTCAATTGATATATTGCTGTTTTTAATTGGACTTATTGGAAATAGATGAATAAAATGAAATTCATGCATACATATGTGTTTGCAAAGAAATTACTTGGGGATCACAGAGTTAATTTTTTTTTCTTACTTATTACAGACCAAGCATTTCGGAAATCAATTGTAAGGGTTACTGGGTCCTTTAATAATTTTTCAGAAAGTTATCTCATTTTGTAAATCGTGAGGATAATTCTTAAAAGTTAACTTTCATCAAAGTTGCATTCTATCCTTACCATTTTGAACTTGTAATTTTGTTTAAAATTAATTTTGACAAATTTCACGCAAAAAGACTCTAAAATCGATGGCAAGTGCAGTTCTCAGATCTGTGGAAACCCATGGTGAAATTATTTTTCAAGGGGTTATCTCATTTTTAAGGTCGTTGGTAAACCTGGGTTCAAATTTCAAAATTTCAATAATTTTGAGTTTGTCAGAGTTTATGCAGATTTCATCAAATTTTATGAAAATATTTGTTTTGTTTTTAAATCATATTTGCCATTTTTCTCTTTAGTCATTTGTCGATAGATTTATATCTCGATGTGTAAGAGTAGAAGAAAATCCTACAGGTGAAGTGATAATATTATTATTAAATTTTATTTTTCATTTTCAGGACTGAAATGATGATCACATAGATAATAGTGAATGAAACGAACATTATGGACATTAACGGTAAAAATCTAGAATTGAAAGAGTTGGTCACTTAGTCAGATATTTCTTATGAGATGTATCCTTACTTTTTTGCCTTCAGATTTCTCTAGTCATAGACAAAAATATCGAATAAGTAATGAAAAAATGCAAGAGTTTGAGGAGGATTTGGTTCTCTGTGGACCCTTTCTTTTTGACAATGCCACTAAAAAAGATACCTACCATATTAATTATCATTATCATTTGAGGAAGGGGGGGGGGTAACATAAACTGAAAATTCGTCATTTTTGAGCCTTCAGTCACGTACCGATGATTAAATGACATTCAAGTCATACTATTATTTACCTAGTGTCAATTTTTCCACCATTACCTACTTTTACTGCTTGTAAAGTTGTAAAAAAATTGAAATTGATTCCAGTCAAGATAATTACAAAGAGTTGACAAATTGAAAAATGACCTTTGTATCGAGATAAGGAAATTCTTTCAAATGAAATAACTTCCAGCTTTCCAGGAAATGGAAGAAAAATTATAAGTACTCGAGCCTTTTAAACTATCTTTTGCTGTTGCTGTTTTTCTACGAAGAAATTATTCGTTTGTTCTCCTTCGTTCTTTCTATGAAACAACAATGCGATGAAGTCAATAATGATATCCATTAAGTATGAAATTATCGCGGTGGAAAAATTTCAAACGAAGGGTTAATAATTTTATGGCAATAGAGTACAACTCACTATCAAGGTCACTCAATCACCTACATTCTAAATATCATTTTTATATCGGTATGCTAAAATTATTTATAAAGTATGCCACCTATACAATAGCATTAATCCGATTCATTACACGCGTATAAAAATTCCACCAGTGTATCGTCTTTTTCGTCTCCTTTCGTACTCCATTGAGCACACCGTTAGAAATAATTTACCCTCATACCTACAGGTACCGCTGGTAACACTGGCCAGTCGCGCTTCTTCTTCTGTTATCGATCGACGCGCCATGATGTGCTTGGTATTATGTCGAATCTTGCTGAAATATCAGTAAACTCAATCAAAATGTGAAGTGAATTTCGTCGGAGTAATTTTTTTCCGGCTCAATAGTTGGTCGTGTGTGTGTATTTTATGTGTAGTGAATGTTACAATTTGTTCAACTATATGTTCTATTTGTTTACTTGTGAATTTGTATGTGAGTGGTACTTGAGATGATATTATCGTCGGAGATTCATTTCCAAGCTAATTCACGCTCTGAATAATGGCTCGGGTAAGATAAACATTTTCGGTTATCTTTCAAGGATGATTGTCTCTAATATAAACTTTATAAGTGATAAGTTGATTCGATTGTATGGTAACATAGGTGCTTTAAGTCTTATCACTAAGTACATTGAGGGACGAGATCTCTGACGGAGGGCAGGCTGTATTGGTGACCGAAAATTTCATTTTTACTTTTTCACCATCATCGTATTTACAGTCAAGGATGAATCGTGATGTTCAAGTTGTAACCTTCAATGTGGAATAAACGCCGAAATTTCCAACTCACGATTTCGATATTATCGCCGAAAAAATACATCGACGGATTATTCAAATGTAAAGACAAGCGGCGGAAATAGGACACATATGAATGGAGTAGAGAGTTACGAATACAATGTGTAAATTTTATCGCGAAAAGTATTACGATATGGTAAATGGGTCCGTAAATAGAAACACCTTCGGTATAATCTGACGCTATTTACCATTAGTCGACATAGTCAACCATATGTAACATACCATTACCCTCGTATCCCTTCATCATCTGCATCCATGACCTGTCGAATATCACCTGCATCCGAATTAAATAATATCAATTTTTCCCTTCATTTCAATACTCGCATAGCGGTAACACTGGGCCACTAAATGTGTCGTTAATTGTCCGAGGCAACTATCGGTGGACTTTTTTACCAGTGTAATTTTACAAATACATAGTAAGTTGCGTAAAGTAAACAAGTCGTGTAACAGGTATACGTAGTTGTTCAGTAGTACGTCGTTCATTGTGTAAGGTGGTACGTGTGTGGTTTGTGCGAACGCGTGTGTAATTTGTGAAAAAAAAATTCGATTTAAAGCACACATTTTGAGTATCATTTGTTTGAATATTCGAGTCGTTGATTTTCACCATTAAAACGTTTGTTTTATTTACCTTTGTGATAATTGTGGGTGTTGCTTGGTTGTATTCTCTGGCTTTCCTAATCATCGAATGGAACTGGTTAACGATTTTTATGAATGAATTGTTAATTGCGCTTACTCTGTTAGCGATTCTGTACTAGCCGGCAGCAAGATATTCACATGAGTAGAAAGGTGATTCGAAATAAAAGGTATTTGGTCTTTCTAATATACCTCTATTATCATTTAAAATTACCAACTATTTCCTGGTTCATTTCGACGTAGTAATTATGAGAAAAATCGAAGCTCATTAGCTCTTCGAAAAAAAAAAGATTAAGCCTTGCACATAATGCAAGTACTATCTCGAACTGATACTTAAAAATTCCATCTTTTGCCACCTTCATCTGATATGTTATCTATTTCTGCACTCCAGTCCTGTAAACGTAATTATATTAAGTCCATGTTCTTTGATTTTGATATTTTTGACTTTTTTCATTTATTGCTAATGTTGTATATCAACTAACAGGCTCAACATCCATAAAATAATTCATATTTGGCAATAAAAGTTCGTATAACTAAGTTGGAAATGTGCCCATCAAAATACAGTTTTTCTCGATGCAAAAGGTTTGTGTGCTGAAAAAATGTTTTTTTTTTTTTTTTTAAATCAATAACATGAAAATTGGCTGTTTTTTTGTCGTAAATTGCATTTGATTTTCGAGGTCAGTTGTCCAAAAAAAAAGAAAATTGACATTTTAGAGTCATACCATTAACTCATACTTATCAAATTTCAACTCCGTTCATTCCTCATTTTGGGTCTGTTTCGTCGTAAACCTGAGGAAGAAATCAGTATCAAAATCAATGTTAGATATATATGTACAAGCGTGAAGAAAAGGACCAACTGACCAAAACGAAATTTTGCAGGAAAAGGGTTTAAAAATTAAAAATCCTAGTTTTGTTACTTCGACACCACCAAGTAACTCTTGAAAGGAATGACTCAGTGAAGAATGATATTAGCGATCTAAAACTACTTTCATCCGATTTACTAGCCCTTTTTAGATGAAAAATGGTATAAAAGTGAAAATCGATTATTTGATCACTTGTACTTTTTCTCTCTGTTTACCCGCATGATGAGCCCAAATAAAATTACTATGAAAACTATGACATAAAATGTATCAATTCTTAAAATTCTCAATTTTTCCACTTTCTTGGATTATGAACTTGTGATATTTTCCTTGGACCATTTCTTCCTAAATGAGGTAGGCTGTAATAGATTAATGTTTCGTTTTGAACTCAGCTAAAAATTCTGTTTTTTTTTTCTCTCTCAATCCTCGTGCATTTACCTCTTATAGAACGCAGAATAGGTTAAACAGTTTTCTAGATGGATTTGAGAGGAGATATGGAAGATTCAAGAAATTTGATGACTCACGACTCTTTTTAAAAGTAGTTTTTGGTTTCATTAAATCCTTGTATTTACTTATGCTGAAATTTTAATAATGGTAATGTCTTTATATTACTGTAATCATATGATACTATGATAAAAAATTTTTATGCTTCTGGAATCCCTGCAGTTGTTTTCAAAATTAGTCAGAGTGTAATAGTTGTAATTTTTATTGAAAACTCTTTTAAAAAATTGAAGAAAAAAAATTGCCCAGCAACTTACTAGAATCGAGTCAATTTTTTCATTCCAGCCCGAATATCTTGCCCGGGTCTCTCCTTCGTCGAAGATGATTAAATATTCGTTTATATTTTCTAATAAAATTCTCGTTACACCATCCCACAAGGATTACTACGTCGTGCCCACTTTACGAGAGAAATTTTTTTACAACCTCGTCGTAAAAGTTAACCGCGTAAGCGTTAATCAAATCTGCCGCCGCAATGACAATCGTATACGCGAATTATAAAAGTAGGTGGTTTTTCACGACTCCGTCTCCTCAATTGAGCCGAGCTTCGGGCCATACGCACTGGTATTTTGAATAAACACATTTCTACGTTCATTTCTTTTCGTGTATAGGATTGGTGAAGAAAGTTATTATTACGGATTGTCGTGTCACTTAGTACATCCATCAACGGATTTTTTTTTGTTTGCTGTGATGAATGGTGTGGTCAAGCTGTCCTCGAGGCTCGCATGTATTTAATAGTGAAGAATGTGGAAGTATTTTTCACGATTTTCAACGTCGCTTGTGTTGAGTGGTATTGATGAGGTAACGGTTCGGTGCTCCAGTCGTCGTTTGCATGTTTATGTGGAATAGAGGTGATTGAATTTTCATTCGAAATTGGTATGTAAAGTACTTCGAATGAAAAGGATATTTACGTTCTGGAAAGTAATGGGTACAATTTTTCGACCTTTATTGTATTTTTTTGAGCTCAATACTTTATTTTTCAATGAAGACTTTGGAATATTAGGAAGATATCTACTATTAATTCCGAAAACTTGGAAAACCTTATCAATTCAGAACAATAGCCTTAAGATTTTCATTTAATAAAAATTATAAATATGTTGCGTTGGTAAAGCTGGCTCTTCAGTTTGTCCAATTATAGGCTTGCAGACGATGTTGTACTCCTCTAAAACGCATCTGAGAAGTACAGTAGTTCTTATCATCAGTAATCATACAAGTTCATATTATTTATCAAGTTGAAGTGATTTGACACTATTCAAAATTTTCTCAAAGTATATACGTTCGCCATGTCAGGTCCAATATGACATAAACTTGAAAGGTGAAATTGTGGTCCCAAATTGATTTTACATAATTATGAAGTTTGACTATCTAAGGTATATTTGCTGAAGAGATGTGAATGGCTCAAAAATTCAATGATTGATATTCTTTCCAAATGCGATTTTTGACCTACTCTCATCTCCTCTTAGAATATCTCAAGGTCAGATTTTGGATATGTAATACTTCTTGGCCTCCGTAATATGACTTCATATTTATCGAATTTCAACTATTCCGTTCTCTTTCAAACTATTCTTTAAATTTTAATGCGCATGTCATTTCAAGCTCATTTTGACACAAACTCGAGGAGTGTTATTGTAGTGCTCACATATCTCTACATTCATCAATACTCCATTTCGAAGGCATAAATCGAGCATTCAGTGTTTCAAAGTCAAGTTTCGAATTAATATGCTATGTTTAAGTGTTTTAAAATGTTCCAAAATTTATAAATGGCGCTCAACATAGGACCATTTTATTCAGTTTTGATTGATCTAGGTGCATGTTTTAATGGTGTGATCATCTAGGAAACGAGAATTTTCACGACTTGGTGGCTTCCTCAAAAAGCGTTTTCACTTACGCTTATTCATAGTATCATAGATTAGGGTGGGGGGGGGGAGATCGTCGCGAACGATCGCGATTTTAATCGCTTCGCATTTTTTCCGGTATCTAATAATAATATTTGGCTACGCGATCAAATCACTGTTCTATACTCTTTTAAAGTTATATAATGATATTGAAAGAAGGTTAGTTCGATAACAGTACTCAAACAATGAAGAACTTTTTTTTGTTTATCTTGATTAATCTTGAGAAAATACATTTTTTCTCAATAGGGGTGGGGGAGAAAATTTCCTAGGCGGTAAATTTTAATTCAAAATTTAACAATTCAACACGAAAGAAGAAGCTTATGCACTCACTTTTTTTTAAAATATTTATTCTCCGAAGGAGTAGAAGATAGTGGGGAAAAGAGGGGGGCGCGTTAAGAGCTCGTAACAAGAAAAAATTGGCGACATGGTACCAATTTCCCACGGTGGAAAATATCTTCATACGACTTTGCTTATTTTTTGCAAAATTAACTAACAAGGAAATGTTGTAAGGCTCTGCACAAAGATTTAACCGACACGAAGTTCAATGGAAAGTACATCACCAGCGTAACTGACCACAAAAATTTCAGCTGCCGGACTATATATGAGGTGGGTGGGTGGGTAAGTTAAGGGTGTCCAAATTTGAAAAAATAGCAAAAATTATAACGATCACCGAACAAAACGATTTTGTAGTGGAAAACGGTTAATAGGGCTCTACGTGAAAAACGAAAAGGTTTAGAGCCCAACCGAACCGCGGTTGTGAAAGATTAGGGTATTTCTACTTTTTTCTTTGGAAATAATATTTTTTGAATTAAGATTTGAATGAGCTGCTAGAAATTGGTAAAGTAGGTATTCTAAGGATACTTAACCCTTCTATCTCATTTTCGAACAATTTCGGATGTCACATTCTGTGAGCGTATTTTTTGGGGGAAGGGGGAGGGGGTACGGTAATTAAAATTTGGTAGAGTAGTTGCTCTTCGGATATTCACCCATATATCTCATTTTAAGGCGATTTTGAGTGTCACTCCTCTTGTGCGCATTTTATGAAGGGAGAAGGAATTTCTCTTTAATTTCATGTTTCTAGTCAGTATTTGAATCGATAACTAAAAATTGGTGGAGTGGTTATTATACCTATACTTAACCCATTAATCTATTTTTGACCGATTTTGGGTGTCAATTTTACTCGACGTATCGCAGTTGATGAGTTATTCTAGTGGCCTACTTGTGTTCATATTAGTCCATAGGTGTCAAAATTTCTACTATTTTAGGCTGCTTAACTATTTCTCATGTTTCAGAATATTCATAATTTCGGGGGTTTTTTCGTTCAAATTTGAAGAATCATATTAAGACCTTCAACCAACTCTATGTACCAAGTTTGAACGTTTTAGTTGTATTTAATGCAAGAAATGGAGTATTTCAAAAATCCCTCTCAGCTTAAATCCCTTTCTAAAAACCATTATGATTTTGAATGCCTCTCCAACTCGATCTGAAAAGCTGAATTTTTTATGTATTGATGTCCTCAGCTACTTTTTCGTATCACACTATGGGCACAAATTTTAAAAATTTTGAGACCCACTCAGTCAGTCATAAAATGTGAGTGAAATAACTGCTTCTTTCCCTCTCTGTTCTTCCTCCTTTCCCCTTGATAAATAAGTTGTCTATTTTTTTTTTTAAAGATCTGTAAACATTTTCAAGGGGTTCTATTGCTTCTCCACTCTTTCTCTACCAGCTATTTGATTGCGTATTACATCGTGATAACGTCGACAGATCTTCGTGTTCACTCTACTCTTATGATTCGGCGTATACGATTATGCTCTCCAGTACATCGCATTTTACGAGTACCTCTTACGATAAAAGACTGCTCGTCGATAAAGGCGCTAAAAGCATCGCTTAACGGGTCGACGGCGAAGATGTGTTTTCGTTGTACCAGTGTTATTTTATTGCAGCCGTCGTCCAGGCTGGTACGGGCGTCAGAAAATGATTTTCATTTTCTAAATTAACCGCTCATTAAGTGGTGTCGGGCGATAATAAGGAGAGCGCGTAATTTACAGTTAATTTTCGTGTACGCGAGAGCGAAGTGGAATAGTTGTTAATTCATCGTGTTTCTCTTGCTCGTCGAAGAAACCTTATGGAAGTGGGCGAGAAAAAAAAATGCTAACTGCGGATTAAGGCGCGATATCGAATCGACGAAAAGTGTCGGCAGAGAAAGTAATATTGTAATTTTACGTGATATAATGGCCACCTCTGTATAAGATGGCTGGCGGCTGGGTCGTTAAACTCGTCGATGGTTGATTGATCGGATACGCGCGCTTATGGTGTAGAAAAGCGCGAGATTTTTTATTGGGCGCGACGTCGAATGCACGATATTTAATTAGAATAGAATTATCGAACGAGACAACCGAGATACTCGTGCAGCTGTGTGAATTCAACGCTGGTGAAATGAAAAGTGATTTTGTAACGATCGTGGAACCCGTTCAGACGATAACCTGTTGGCTCGGACATGTAAATTTGCGTAGTTCACCGATGGCTCCTTTTTTTTTCGGTTACGTCATTGATAAGAAAATTAGGTTTTCGCGCGTTCGTCGTGTTTAGCTCGCCACGTTTCCGCGAGATTCGACGAAATGGGTTTTATAGAATGATTTCGAGTCTCGAATGGGTTTTTTTTGTATTTATTAGCGAATTACGACCTTCAAATGTATACGTTTATGTGGCGGAATACTAATTAAACTACAGCTCGAGTATTTTCATTAGCCATTATTTTGGTCGCTGTACTACAACGTCATTGATGGCTAAATTAGGAACTCGATGTGTTCGCTTTACAGAGCTCTACTTGATTCGATGGCAACGAATTTCACAAAATTTAACCGATCCGTGAAACGTGATTTACGACTATGCGTAGACAACTCGAAAATTGATTTATACGACAGTGAAAGCGCATCCAGTAGGAATAAAGGTTTACGATTTTGGTCGTATAAATGTGGGTTTTTGCCTTCGTTTGTTTTGGCGTTAAGACGAAATTTAACTGTACCCATTAGGCCATTATATACGCGTATTACCTATTTTCTCGTTGCATCCATTCGCATAGCGTACCGGTTTGTTGAAACGGCACAGCTAAATGGGAACCGGTATCATTGATATAGTTATTTTTTTCCTAACAGTTTCATCTTCTTCATCTTACTTTACACGCATACTAATCCTTCGACTTGACCGTTCTGGCCTGACGAGCGCATGCAAGTTTTTATGTAATTCGTACCTCGTACACAAGCTCGTGTTGTTCGCGATACACATGCTTGGTCTTTAACAAAAGAACATCGCCAACGATGTAAATTAATTTTATTATATTTTTTTAATCTCTTTTGCTTCGTTTTTTTTTTTTACATTACTCGATCTTCATAATTAATATTTCAGTATTGTTCTCACGGTTGCTCTAGATGTTGAGGCGAGGCTGCATCGAGAAAATAATGAATATCGTGTTACGCAGGATGTCGTCGATGCGCGTCTTAATCAAAAGGAAATGCGCGCGGAATGACTTTCTTCCGGTGGTGGAGAAATTTTAGTCGTGAGGAATCGTTGTTTATCGCGTGGCGAGGAAAATTTGTAATCGAAGAAGAAAAATGTTCGTTTAAAATATGCCATGACAAAGTTTTCGCAAATGATCGATAAATTTTCTCAACAAGAAGTTGAAAATAATTTTATAATGCTTGAAAAACAGTTGAACAAAAAAATGTCGAAAAAAAAATTAGAATTTCAAGTGAAAAAATTCGTGAAAAAAATGATAGCAAATATCTAACAATAAAATTGAGAAAAAAATGTAAGCCACCATGCCGCATTACTGGAGCTGAATTTTTAACTGGAGCTTGTTCAGGTTTAGGAATAACGTTACTAACCCTTTCATGACCACTGGCCACACTCAATTCGAAGTCTGAAAAACCCCTATCCTAATTGAGAAGTTGAATTTAGAACAAATGTAGTATTTCTTGCCATGTAGTAATCATAAGTATGTATTTCTCAAATTTCAACTATTTGAGGCTCCTTTAATTATTTTCAAATTTTTACGATCCGCCATTTTGGATCTATTTTACCCAAATTGAAGAGGTCATATTTTGGTCATCAAGTAACTCCACACACGCAGTTTGACCTTTCTAGGTCGATTTGGTGATGACGATGAGGTATGGAAGATTCATAAAATTTCTTGCCTCTCCAAAAGCAGTTTTTTGCATTCACTCCCCTTTTTATTCACTTGGCAAGTTAAAATCAGAATAAGTTATCCCTTCGGCTCATTTTATCATGTGACATCGAATTAAAAAATATTCGACTTTTCGTGTACCCTCACCACATTTTTAGGTCGATAACCCCTCCTTTTCCTTCCAAAATCATGTATAGAGGTGAGTTAGAATTATTGTATACTTCTCATCCCCAATAATCGTGTGAGTTCATATTAATTACATTTTTACAAATTTGAGGCTCCTCAAGCTCTACTCAAATTTTGATAATCCACCATTTTGTATCCGTTTTGATCCAAATTTAAGACGTCATATTCTGGTCACCTACTAACTCCACACACGAAGTTGGATTTTTTTAGGTTGATTTGGTGAGGAGATATGGAAGATACAAAAAATTTCATGACTCAAAACTTCCTCAAAAAGACGTTTTTTGCTCTAATTTCTCTCCATATGCACTTAAGAAGCTAAAATTTGGATATGTTAGTGTCTGTAACTCATTCTTTCGTATGAGATCAAAAACGAAAAATTTCAGCTATTTGCCCCTTCTCTAGCTCCCCTCAAAATTTGAGTGATTCGTCATTTCGAGGTGTATGGAAAAAACGAAAAAGAAATTTTGTTGCATTTCTAAGAGAGTCTCTCACGAAATTTTGAGCGAATTTCATGAATACTCCCTGGCGCTACGCGTTGGGAAAGAAATATACGTGTACCAAAAAGTTGGACGTTTGCCAGATAATTACAAATGGTCTGAAAAGCAGAGCCCACCCGCCATCTATCCCCTTCTCAAATCAGGTAGGCTGGCTATGTTTTTAAGTTGAAAACTCTGCTAAAAAATAATAACGATTTATCAAGCAGATACTCTCTTCTGTGTACTTCATAATTTGACTTCATCTTACGTTAGAAAACAACCTATGCAAAAGGAGTATCGTAAAAAATCAGCAATTGGTTTAAAAATTATACGTGTGAAATATTAATCGAAAAATATCGTAAAAACCAAGAATCCAGCCAAGGGCATTTTCGCCATGCTTAATGAACTAGAGCCTTTGAAATTAAATTAAGACTAAGGTTTTTCTTTTTTTTTGAACAAATAAGCCGAAAAAGGGCCAATTTTTTGACTTTAGATTCTGAGTCAGCTTCTGAGGATACACAAAATTAGCTTTTATTCCGGAATAAATTCAGCTGAATTAGAATCGGATTCGGTTATTTGGACAAACCTTCTGTGTGAAGAAACCCTCCCAAAAAATGGTTCAAAGAAAATCTCTTTCAAAATATCATAATCGTAACTAAAAAAAGCCATATTCCTTAAAAGAAGTACAGAGGAAATCTCAACTTTTGTGAGTCCTCTGATTTAAACTACTTTTTGTTCCGTAAAAAAGTTTGACAAATCAAGTAAAAAAATGTTACACAAAATCGATTGAAACTCTGAGTAGAAAAAAATAATAATAATTTGTAAGAAAAAAAAAAAGCGAATCAAAATAACGTATTGTGAAAGAACTTGAAAAATCGAGAATTTCGTTGAAAATTATGAAAATTTTCCACAAAAAAATGTTGAAAAAATTCTAGTTGAAAACTTTTTTTCAATATACTGTATGTAAAGTATACAGTATTGCGGTCGATAACGATAATGTTCAGTTTGTAAACAAGACCGTAGCGAGGACCTTTTTCAAGGGGGGGGGGGAAAACCGAAAATTGCCTTTTACTTACTTACTTTCTTCATTAACGTGCCATGTACTGCAATAAAGGCCAGAGGCACGGAGAAAGAGAGGAAGACTAAATGGAAGGAAGGAGGAAGTGGTGTTAAGGAAGAGAAACAGGATATCTGTTGCCTCTTCGCTGTTTCTAAGGAGTTCGGAGAGGGTTGAAGAAGGGAAATTTGTGACCGCGTTCGAGTATGTTGATACAGTTTATTAGGATATGTTGGACAGTGAATGGAACATCAAATATCGCAATTGGGGGAGGGGTTCGGGAAAGGAGATAAATATCATACATTTAACCAACTTTTGATTTTTTTTTATTTATTTACTTCAGGAAAATAAGATCCTATACTCTTGTTAGTCTTTAAAATAATAGTTAAATTGTTAGCAAAAAAATAATCGGTTCTTTTTTATTATTTATAAATGATGAATGATTTTTTTGCTCAGGTTTTGTTTTCGAAGTATCTACTTATTTCAATTAAGACTGCTCTAGACTATTTCTCAATTCTAAAAAAATTTTTAGATTACGAATTCTCGTTCAAATTTAAACTCGAATCAAAATATCGAAATCAATTTCAATTTTACATAGAACATCGACATATAAATGGAAAATTCCCCTCTCCCCACCTTTCTTCTTTTTACCTCGTAGAAAGGTAGTAAGTATGATTCAAATATTCGCGCATATTTTTGAAAGGAAATTTACCTGTCGTAAAAAAAAGTGTGCACGAGTTAATACGCGGAAGCACGTTCCTCAAAACGGTCGTGTGTTTACGTTTAATCCGACGTAGGATTTTTACGTCCTTGAGGAATTCGTACGTATGTACGCTGTACAGAAATAGCACGCTCGATGCGAGAATCGAAAAAGATTCTCATCTAGTTCGAGATGTACCCATATAACCCTCTGGCAAGGTCGCCCCAAGATCGATGACATGTCGAGAGTTGTCATTTGTGCTGAATAATCGAAACGTCTGCCATTGACGGGGATGATTTTTCACCGACCAATATGGTCGATGCGGGTTGTAAGGTTTATCGACTGTCTAGTAGCAAAAACTGGGTCAACTAGGAGAGAAATATTCCAATCGGAACCTCGTAATGGGATTCTTTTTCGAGTAAATAAATAATAAGCGCGTTTATAGGGAGAAAAAAAAGGCTGGAGTGGGTATGAAAAAGCACTTTAACAGTAGCGTAATTACATCGACGAACGTAATAACTAACGGATGAATAATGAGGAAAAAAGAAGTCTCGGAATTATATAGTACTCGGACGCAATCTTCGATAAATACTACAAAACGGCAAATATTTACGTAACGTTAATGATATATAGGCGCGAAAGAAGTCTTACGATGTGCTCGTTTCTACAAAAGACCCAGGTCGTTGACGTTATAGCTACCGCGAACAGAAGCGAGATTTCGAACAGGTGAATGTAAAAAAAAAGAACGCACGAAAGGTGAATCGAATTTTGTCGCATTATCAATATGGCAACGCCGCCGGCATCCAGCCACCTGCGTTCGGGTTGATATGGCGGTGTACATTGTAAATTAAATTGATAATATTTAGCTTTTCACTGATAAACAATAGAGTGTAAATATCGTTTGCAAAAAATTACCGCTTTCCCTTTTTCAAAAGCGTCGCCGTAGTAGTGTGACGACCTTACATGGATATACCAGTATAGGTATACCTTTACGATGGTTAAAATTATTGTTATTAATATTTGTCGGCGCGATGATGAATTTCACGCTGTGGAGGACGGACGACGGACGGGTGTGTACTATATGGTCCACTGCTGTTACGCTACTTTGAATGGAAGCATACATGGTATTAACATTTAACGGATAATTAACACGATGTTAGAACTAATAGATATAAATAGTTTTCAACGTTCTACTAATATTAATTAAAAAATTATCGCGTTCTATTTTTATTCGTTATTTAATTCGTCGTATCGAATGTAAGCTGTTCTTAGTCGTTGACGGCGTGAAATTAGATGATGCAGAGGTTTAACTATGTGTGTAATTAAGGCGGCCAATTTTACGGTGGCAGGTCGATGGGAACCTAAATCGAATCGGAATGCTTACAAGTATTCGAAATTATCTGCGTTGGAATTCGCATCGTGATATGTGTGTGTGTTATTTCTTCAACCAAGGTTACGTACGAGTGATACGCTTTTAAGTGGAAAATATTGAAAATTATTTTGATTCTCGCTGTACGTGACTTTTTCACGATAAAATCAAAATGAGGAGTAATTTGAGAAATTATAAAAATGTGAAAATATTAATAAATCAATTTTTCAATAAACACTACTTCGAAGAGAACGTGAACAAAAGGAAATAGGGACTTGAGATCTGCAACTGATCGATCAAACGATCTATTTTATGCTCGATATTTGATTTTAGTATATGTACTATCATATCATCATAATATATAATATGCACCTACAAAAATTAAATCAATGAAAAAGTTGAAAAAAAAAATCCCTAGCCCTTTCTATGCCATCTAGAAAGCATTTTTTTTAATCGACAGCTTAGAATATCAGCTATCACAGAAAAATGTCAAATATCAAAAAAATAGGCTCTCAAGTCCTCAAATTATGAAGTCATGTATATATACGCATACAGCTACAAAAATTAATCCGGAAAAGAATCAACGAAAAAATATGGAAAAGGTCTCTAGGCCTTTCTATAGTCCCTGGTAAGCTTTTTTTAATGGACAGCTTAGGATATCAGTTATTACAGAAAAAATTGCGACTACGTTACATAATTCTATTATAATGAAAAATTGAGCTTCTTACTAATTTTTCGTACCTTTGACCCAAACATGATTGGACCATTAGGTAGGTGGAAAATTATTGTAATGTTGCATTTTAAGATGACTGGAATTTAAATTTTTTAGTTTGGTTTTTAATTTAAAACGATAGCTATTGTAGAGTATACTTGATGTGAGATGGAGAGGTTGGTGGAGATGAGGCATTTGTAAACTGTGTGTTTCAGGTAAAATGTCCAACTTTTTAGCATAAAACAATTTTTTCTTTATCTCAAAATGGCGTTTTCCCGAATTTTGAAAGGGTGTGGAGAGGGAGCAAATCGCTCAGAAATTTCATTTTTCGTCTCACATGAAGGAATGAGTCATGGAGAGTAACATATTCAAGTTCAAGCCTCCCATATGTACTAGGAGAGGCAAGGCCTTTTAGAGTAAGTTTTGGGTCATCAAATTTTTTCAGTTGCTCATATCCCCTCACCAAATGTACCTGGAAAAGTGAAACTACATATGTGAAGTTGGTTGGCGACAAGAATATGACCCCTCGAATTTGGGTTGAAATGGATCCAAAATGGCGGATGGCCAAAATTATAAGAAGGCTTGAGGAGCTTCATATTGCTCAGCTTTTATAGATGTGGACTCACTTGATTACTAGTAATGAATAGTATGCTGTATGCCAGTTTCACCTTCATACGTCATTTCAGAAATGAGGGGGGAGGAGGGGTTATTTTCCTCAAAATGTGGTAGGGGTGAACGAATCGTTGAAAATGCTCTGTTATAGAGTCACACGATAAAATGAGTCCAGTTGACTGAGATGTTTCAATTTTAGTTTCCTAAGTGAATATGGAGGGGAGTTGGAGCAAAAAATAGTTTTTAGAGTGTTATCGTGGTAAAAAATTTCATAAATTTCGCATATTGCCTCACCAAATTGAGGTAGATAAGTTGAATTTTGTATTCAAGGTTCGTTGAGAACCAGAATATGACCCTTCGAATTTGCGTCAAAATCGATCAAAAATGGATCCAAAGTGCCGAATGACTATAATATGAGAGAGACTTGAGAAGCCTCAGGCAGCTAAAATTTGAAAAATATTGCCTTTTGTGTCTCTTATGTACAAAAAGTACTAGAGGTGATAAGAAAATACCGAGAGGGAAGGGCAAAGGGGGAGTAAGTTCGTCTCTGTCCAGATATTTTACTTTTCGTGAAATATGCGAAAATGAGAGAGAATTAATGTTCGTATGCAAAAAATGACTATACGATATAGAAATTAGTAAAAAATTGAAAAATAATGGTCGATCCAAGCGTGAATAAAATTGAAAAAAAATTAGGAGAGGGGGTGGGGTGAGTGCATGCAAAAAAATTTCTTTTTGTCAAAAAATGAAGAACTTTTTTTTTAATTCCTGAAGGTTTGTTTAAGTTTAAAAATATGAAAAAAAGCCATTTTTTTTAAATTTAATGTTCTATAAAATTTAGAGTATTCTCTTAAACAATATTTTGAAAAAGTCCAAAAGGTCAGTCATGTCCTGGGCCCATTTATAGCTTTTGTTATGTTGGAGAAACAAACGGATGATTAAATTTTTTTATGGACTGTTTTATATCGCAATATTTTGATTGATGTAATGAAACAATTTAATACGTGAAAAAATCTGTTTAAATTTTGAACGAAATGTTTTTCCAGTAACCGTGAATTAAGCTCTCCTCCCCCCTCTCCCATTCCCTGCTTCATCCATCCACACTTATATCTACTAAATTTGAAATACTATATTAGTAAAAAATTGTATAGGTATCAGCAGTATACCTATTATATAAATTTTTGAGCTCCAAAAAAATTTCATCATCCATTTGATGGAAAAAATTGGAATTCAATATTCGTTATCACTAATATTATAAAAATAAGAAAATGATTATATAGAAATTTTAATAAACATTTGCCAATTTTTTATAAATTTTTTCATGATATTCTAAAAAATTCCAACATATCAGAATCGAACTTGAAACAAAAAATTCAGGTTTTAGGAGCTATTTTCAATTAAACTTTCAAATCCTTCGGTTTTGAGATTAGTTCTCATTTATTATTTTAATTTCATTTGTCAAACATTACACGCATAACAAAAAGGAAAACTTTTGTATTTCTATTTTTACTCGAGTGTAACCATAAAACAAGAACTCTGGTCTTTTGTTTATTGGTCCTTTGGTTACGAAACGTAGGCGTTATAAATAATCAATAATTCAACGTCATTACGTCAGTTTATCCTTGTCCAGTTTGCCGAGCGTAAGATTAGAAAAATTAAAAACGAATAATACTACGCCGGGAATTATACGAGAAATGAAAACAAAAAAGAATCGCCTCGACCGAACATAAGATTTACATTTATCGGTTCGAAGTCGGTACAAAACGCGATTGAAATTGTGTTGTTCGAAAAGCCGGTTAACATGAATAAATAACATTGGTAATTGGAAATAGCATTTTCATGGCCGGACGCTCGATGTATTCTCGGTGTAACTGCAACTTAACATTTAGACGACAAATATTGCGTGTTAATCGTACCATGGCTAGTATAACATGTATAAATCATTTTACCGCTGAATGATTAATCGCTCCTGTGTACCGGTATTATGTCCTACTCTGGTAGCGTGCGTTTTACGATAGGCGAGCAATAGTGATCGATGCAGTTGGCCCGCGAACGCGTAATTTGGAAGTCGCACCTGTTGTGTTTTTTTCGATATTTCAAGAACTCGTTTTAGAACGGTATAGCGTATAGTTTCATCGAGTAATATTATACCGTTCAAGGGCGACGATAATTGGGTAGGATTTTTTGTTTACGAAATCCCAATAAATCGGTATGTCAGCAGTTCGACTTATCGGTCGTATTTGGTACGTGTTTCGCGGAAATAACGAGAGTAGATGGTGATACGTGAAGGACTACGATAAGGCTATCGATATTGGAGGAAATGAGGTGATTTATAAATTTAAACGACGTATCGATGTGATATTTTAAAAACGCAGACGGTCGAGCGTACTGGGTCGTGAGGCGACGAACCAGCGACGTTAGTTATTCCGATGGTGATAGAAGTCGTATTTTAATTACCCGGTCGTTATTCATCCTGCTCGATGACGTGATTGTTTTATTAATTCGAATGGCTCGGGAATCGGGTACTTAGTGCTTGCGTATAGACGCGATCGACGCAACAAGAGGAAGTAAGCCAAGTATTGAGTTTGTGTATATGTTACCAAAAGAATGTAATTACTGGTATCGTTTGAGTACTTACTCGTATTCGATTGATTGTTAGGAGCAATAAAATCGAGAAAAAAGTCTATGATTGAATTGGATGTGTTTCGTTGGTCAAGGAAGGTACCACGTGAATTCTAGTCTACATAAGTGATCTAGAAAACCAAATTTTTCGATTGAAAAGTGGCTAAATAGTAGAAAAATATGAGCAGCCATGTCACATTACTGGAGCTGAGTTTTTAATGGAGGCTTGTTCAGATTTAAGAGTAATATTGGTGACCACTTTAAACCCAAATCTATGGTACCGAGGTTAAAAACCTTGACCCATGGTTTCAAAACTACTCGAAATGCTGAATTTGGGATTGATAAAACATTAAAATTTGTTGATCTTTTTCATCGTAACTTCTAAATTATCTCATAAGCCTCCCTCCTCTACAATTTGTAGAATAAATTCACAATTACAAAGAAATTTTTAGGTTCCTTAATCATACAATTTCAAAAATTATGTAAAAAATGAGAAATTGACCTATTTTCCACCATAACATGTTTTGGTGCTTATCTCTTTGTATTCTTCTATTCCCCCCCCCCTCGCCCTAAATTCACCATTTTTGTATCAGTAGAAAGCTACATTGTTAGCATCATATGTTAAATACCACAATTCTGTTCACTTCTATCATCCTTAGTTCGTGGCGTATAATTAAATTGAGCCCATATTGAGCACATTACCGAGAAATTACCCATTTTGTCGTTCATTTTTGAAAATATTTACCAAAATTAATGCTTAGAAAAAAAATGAAGACTTTTCAGACATTCTGAATTTTCAAAAAAATTGGAGGGCAAAATTTTTTTTCACTTTTTTGATGACAAAACATGGTTTTGTCAGATGAAAAATCTTCTGAGGACCCAAAAATCCTTTTTTGGAAATTTCATTTTTGTAAAAACTTTGACTTTATTTTGGGTGCTTCAAAAATTGAGTTGGGAGACTAAAATTTTTATAATGTACTTTTTGTAATTTGTAGCAAATATTGTGACTTGTCCATTTGTTTTTTGAAGAAAAAAAGGAAATTGGGTCCACCCTATCACACACACTTATCATTCATAATTATGGAAACATAAATTTTGGAAGTTGCATTATTTCTTCAACTAACTAATATTGCTACATAAAATTTTTGAGGCAATGTCCAGCTGATGTTGGTCTAGTGCATCTTTGACTCGTTCGAAAATATACTGTGAAGCGTCCTTTCATTCACCTTGCCTCCATTCGCTCTTGGCTAGACTAAATTTGAGCTCTTCTAAGAAGTGAAGAAGGCGGATGATCACTCAAGCTTCAAATGACCACAAAATGACATGATTAAAATTTCCAGCCTCTCAATTCAACTTGAAAACTTTTCAAAATAGAAGTAAGGTAAAAGTCTTTAGTAATTGAAAATTTCAGAAAATTGTTTTTTGAAAAATTTGCGATTTTTTAGCGCCCAACAGTTATATTTGAACCCCTTAGTTGGTGTACATTAATTACGTGATGCATTCAGGAAGGGGGAGGATCTCGGCAAGTATAACGCAATTTTTTTTATCGCAAGAAGGAAAGTAAACATTGCGAGAAAACATTTGATATTTCTGCACTAACATATGGCCAAATCATGTACTCAGTAATACTCAACGAGATTATTTTTTTCTTTTTAGAATAAATTTAACGCATTTACCCGAGTAACACCCATTTTGAAAAGTCTCACATGAGATTTGGAGGTGGGGAAGGGAGTTGAGCTAAATCTCGTGATATCTCACCAGGGAGGAGAGGTGGCAAAAATGTTCAAAATCACCTCTCGTAATTAATTGACGTCCACTTGAGACCAAAAAGAATCAATAATAATAAATGAGTAATTTTAACTGAATTTTGACAACGATTTCAGGCGATACATGGATGAAGCAAATTAGTTATAATTCTTGTCCACCTTTTATAAAATTCGTTTATTGGTTGTTGTCTTGATGCTTGAAAATGATTAAAATTGAAAAGTGTTAGTTGACCTTGGCTGGTATAGGAAATCCTCGACCATTCAACTTGGCCACACCGATGGTAACCGCCATCGTACATATATGTAACTCTAGTTACTCTGTTTGTGGTTTTCAAAATTGAAAATTTCTTGAATCAAAGTACACTCCATTCAACCCAAGTTTTAATCCACGAAAGGGAATGTTTCGCTTCGTCAAAGTATATAAATGGTAGACATAGCCGGTGAACTAGACACAGACACCGGGTACCAATAATAAGCACGAAACGATAGACTTATTATTCTAGCGTGTGATTAAATCACGTGCCCATGGTTCGTGCGATTCATTCGCATTAGCTTTGGCTTTCACGTAGGGTCGACTGACGAGAAGCCATCAGCAGCGACCGGTTGTATGGAATCGTCGAGCGTCAGTACTCGGCGACGGCGACAAAAATCGCAATTTTTTACAACGCATAAGCCAGACAATACGTCGGTTAGTTATTGTTTTCAGTGTAACGAGATACGAGATAGACGTTGGGTTGGACTACCACGTCCGATCGTGTGTGATTACCGAGACTATTAAGCGCTATTAAAAATATGAAAACGGATACATGTAGGAATGCAGTGTGATTGTGTATGTTGAGAAATGTATTTACAGTTATGAATTTTTTTAGGTTGAGTTTTCAGTGAAAACCCAAGTTATTGTAGCTTATGTAATTTAGGATGAAGTGAAGGGTGTGAATAGGGGAACTCATTCTTCCCTTTTTAAACCATTATACGTATGTTAGGGTGATTCACTTTTCACTTTTTTTCGAATATCAAGTTCATAATCTCTAAAATCATTCATTTTCATTGAAAAATTTTATTTCAGAAATTAAGTGAAAAAAAAACAAACTTAGGGGTGGCGAATCAGAGTTGAAAAATAAGAATATTATGCGACGTGAAATTACTTTAATAATGGAAAGTCCACTCAATTTTGGAATACACTTTGCCTAATTTGTCAATCTTAAAAATAAATGCAAAAAATTGTTTTTTTTTTTTGAAATTATTCATGAGAATTGCATTAGTAAACATCAATTCGCCACCACTTAAAATTACTTTATTAATATGAAAATTTGTGATATTTTTTGATTGTAAAAAAAAAATCATTTTTAAAAATTATGAATAAATAAAAAAAAAAAATTGATTTATGTTTTACTGGTCAATGTCCATTACACTAAGCATGTCTTTCATTCATTAGGGTTTCTAGAAAGCCTTATAGATGTGAATAAAAATCGTTCAAAATTTATTGAAAAAATGTTAGTAGGAATCTTTAGAATAGGGTTTCTTAGATTTTTGATCACACTGACAATGGTTATTCGCTAAAATTTTGAAGGGTAGTGGAAGGTTTAGTGTGGGTGTTGATGAGTTCAGAATGGTCCATGGTGAGGGTATCTAACAAGTAGTGAAAATAGTAAAAAGTTGTGAATCCAGTTGAAATTTCAAGAAAAAGTAGTAAAAAAATGAAAAAATCCAAAGAGGCGAAATATTTTATTATTTTTGAAAAAATACGAAAAATTGTTCATTTTTGATAAAAAAAAAAAAAAAAACTAGAAATTTTTCATGAATTAGCAGCATTTTTGGAATATGTGACGTCAGTTTAATCTAGCGGCTTGGAGTTCGAATTTTAAATTTTTCTGTGATAAATTTGACTTCGTTGATTTTTTTCTCTTTTAAGGGCGGGGTTGAGTTGAGAGATTTTTGAAAAATTGGTTAAAAGTTAGTAGCAAAATTAGCGAAAAGAAGAGATTTATCACAAAGAAATCTGTTGGATACCCTGATGGTGAAAATTTGAGAAAGGCTAAATAAATCCTAGATAGCTCAGACTTGATAAATATGGGTTCATAGTATACTATATCCTAAATACACTCTCATCAATGACATTGGAGGGGAAGAAAAAAGGTTATCGTGCTCGAAATATGTTTAGAGGGAAGTGGAACCTGGAAACTTCCTTTAGAGTGTGAATGCAGTCAGATAAATTTTTTTGTTTATTCACGATATTATTTTCTATATTTATGGTTTTAATTTTCCCTTTTATTGAGAAAAGTAATATATAATAATAATTGAAACAAAAAAAAATTGATTATAAAAAATAATTTTTTAATTGAAATTTTTTTGTAATTCAATGATTATTTCATTTTTGGGCGTAAAAATTGTTGAATATCCTTTTTTTATTGCATGAATTATTTTAATAATTTTTTAATTATTTTTGAATATATCAAATTTCATTTTTTTTTTTTTTTTAATAAAAGTTGAAATTAATAAAAAAAGAAAATAAAAAAGAATAAAAACTATCAAAAATGATCAAAAATTATGAAAAATAACCATAATATTAATTTTTGATTAATTACTTGACATTTGTTTGGGCTCAAAATTGAAATAATGATAAGTATTCGAAAAAAAATTTAATTAAAAAAAAATTATTTCATGATCAAATTTATTATTTTCTTTTATTTAATAGATATAGAAAATAATATTATTAATAAACTAGAAATTGAATGAAAAAATTGAAAATATTACTGGTTTGGTATTTCAGTGTTTCAAAGAGGCATTTATGGTGATGAATTTTTTTCTTTTTATCGCAACGCTTACATACCTGAGTTTTATCATTTGAACAACATACTCGTAGCTTATTTGGAAATTCTTTGAATTTTTTTTTTTCGATCGAAAGGTTAATGGTGTTGCTTGAACGGTATTACCATTTGAGTACACGCATAACGGGCGGTTACGTTAGTACGTCGTGAATTCGTAATGTTTCCTTATTATTGTTTAGCCGCGTAAACTAATTTCACGTCGTTCTGACGCCCTGCCAACACCCATTTAATGGCCATAGCCAAAATGTCAGCGACACCTGGGACACTCGGGTGCGTAAAGCAGCGTCTTTTGAATGACCTATACGCAGTACGTCCTCGATTCAGTTATTTACATTGGCCGCCGATCAAAAATAAACACGAAGGGATGAGGCGGTTTCGCGAGCCGATTAAAAAAGACTCTCGCAAATATAGCCGCGGAGCTCGTTCGAGAGACTCGTGTACGCCTTCGGTCTATAATTAAACGCGCCCAGTTTGTTTATATGTTAATTTCGCATTTCGTTTCGTAGTAAGCGTCGAAATAACCCTAATATCATTCGCGACTGCGAGCACGTGACGTATATGTCACAACCGTAACGATTGTGTACGATGTTTTGCGCAATGGCGTATTGTACGCGAGCGTAGGTCGCAAACGGTGATAATAATTACAACGTGTGTATGTTGCAGAGTCCCGGAGAAAGTAAGATTCCGGTTTTTCACACGAATCCGTTGAAGAGCAAGATATCGAAACCGCTGTCGACTCTGTCGAGTCGAGTACGAGCCCATCTAGACGCATCGAAGTCGCGCGCCTCCACTTCGGTGATCTTCAGCATATTGAGCGCCGGCGGTGGTAACGTGAAGAATGTAGCGAATCAGTCGTTGAGCGGGCCCGTTTCTTCTAGTCACGACGATCTCAAGACGCAGACGGCGTCTAGACCGACGAATATATTTTTACCGAATCGTTTCTTGCCGACGGTGACGAAACGGGAACCGACGGTGAATGCGGATCATATAGGGAAACGCGTGAGACTGGGATCGGGTAAAGAAGGCGTTTTACGGTTCTTCGGGCAGACGCAATTCGGCGAAGGGGTTTGGTGCGGTGTTGAACTCGACGGCGAGGACGGATGTACCGATGGTTCGGTGAATAACGTGAGGTACTTCAGTTGTCCGGCTGGTAGGGGCGTATTCGCGCTCGTTGAGAACGTCGAAGCGGTGGCCGAAGTGCGAGAGTATTTGTCCGATGTGTCGGATTCGGGACCTCATAGCTTGTTGGGCATTACAGCCGATTTAGACCAGATACAGCATGAGAACGAGAAAACCTACAGCTCGGATGCCAGTTATCTGCGTAAAGAGCACCCGTTCAGGTATTCCGCCAGCCATCTGCATCAGTCCAGTCAGATGTCCACTCCGACTCCGAATAGCTCGAATGGCAGTTACGTACCGCCAGGGGAGTGGAAGTGTGGGTCTCAGCATTCGTCTTCAGCCGGCTCTCTGGCGTTGAGTAATCGTGGCCTGGGTATAGGCGTGGACACGTTATCGGCGTCGTTCCAGATGAGTAAGCATAGCTCGTTCGAGTGCGACGAAAGCCTCGGCATCTTGACCCCCGATCAGATGGGCGAATTGACCACATGCAGTGATGGGGGCGCTTTAGGGGGCGGTTCGTGCGACGATTTTTCCGCCTTAACGTTTCCCGATAATAACACAGATAGCGCCAGCAAGACTGATCTGGTGGCCATTGAAATCAAGTACCCGTCTTTGGATAACATCATGGACGTGCCTTCGGCCGTCGAGAATTCCGAAGAATGTTACCCCTGTTTGAGCCAACCGCTGCATACGGAATTGGTGGAGAGACTGTATAGTGAAAATGACACGTGCATGATGTCCGTGTCTTCCATTAGTGACCACATCGAGCCGATTAAAGAGCAGAAATTCGACATAGCTCAGAGAACGCCTTCGTTAGAGGAGTTACCGGTGGATGACCTATCCACAACGTTGGTGGCACCGGAGCAGCCAACGGATACGAATCCTGTTCCGGCACCGTCCACCACTAGCTTCGTAACCAGCGTTACCAGCATAGGGAGCTGGGATAACGGGTACCAAGGGGATGGCGAATGTAGCAGACCTACCAGTCGAGGTGCAGACGCCTCGCCATTAGCCAGGGTGCCTAAAATGGTATCCAAAGTCTTAGATCCGATGACCGATTCGGATTTCTATACAGAAAGCGACGCCGACCTATACGACGACGCTACGTGCCAAAGGGGTGATAGGAAAGCTCGCGTTATCGACGGCAAACTATTCGGATCACCCGGTAGTACGAAGATGATCACTAGTCAATCCTACACCACCAAAGTAATTGCCGCCGAGCAATCGGATACGAGTCACGAACGAGGAGCTCCATCCGAGGAGATGGACTCGAGCGGTATATACTCTGATCTCGAGAAGAAGCTCGATGCGGCCGAGAAAACCACCATAGAAGTGGTTCTCGAAACACCACCACTCCCCGAAGAAATACATTCCGACGCTTCAGCCAATTCGTCCTCCAAATCGGTCAGCAGTCAGAAACTAGTGGTTAATGACGAGAAATCCAAAACCAACGAAATCGATAAAATTGAAAAACCCGTTGCCCCCATTAAACCTACCAAAACCCCATCCAAAGCACCAATCCACGCGAAACCGGAAAACAGCCTTAAACGAAGAAACGACCGGAGCGTAAACGTCGTGAAAAAAGATAACCTCAAATCCGGCGAATCGTCCGCCATGAAGCCTAAAATGCCTCGTCGTAACGTCGCCTCCAAAGTAAAAACCTTGATCTCAGGCTCCAGCAAAGGTTCCGAAGACGAAAACCAAGAAAACCATCAGCCCAATCCGAATAAAAATCACGCGAAAAAGGCCAATGGTAAATGGGACTCGGTTATATCGAAAATCGAAAAATCTCGCATCCAAGAGAAATGTAAGCCGGAAAAACTGAAGGACATTAAGAGCAAAGTGGTGTGCGGTATGCCGCGTGTCAATCAAAGTAAATTGCACAAAGACGTGAAAATCTTTTCGCCCAATGGTAACGCCATCAATAAAGTCACGCCGTCCAAAATGTCAGCCGCTACGTTATCCGGTTCAACGAGTTCGCTGAAAGATCTACCTTCCGGTCATCGGGTTAAAACGTGAGTACCCCTCGGTGTTCCATTCGGGATACATGAGTCGACGTATTCGCTTCGTTACGCATCACCTAGACGCGTAGTTAATCGCCTTTTTTTTGTGTAATTAAACCAGAGGTTTCGATGGCGAAGAATTTTTCACGGTGTGGAATACAAGTTACGCTTTGTTTGTATACGCGACCTGTCCCTCTGGGTGTGGTAAGGAGTGTACGCTCGGAGTTGCAGACCAGCTAGTGTAGGAGAGTTGTATAGGAAAATTTGAAATCAAACTATGCTATCTAGGAGTTGAAAATCTGTTGTTACTTCTCTTGGCATTGATAAGGAGCTGAATATTTGAAGGATTTTTTGAGGTTATATTTGAATTTTTCAAGGTTATGTGATGAGCCATGCCCTAAGAATAAGAAAAGAGGAGTAGATAATTCTCTTTCAAAGTTTAAATGCATTATAAACAAAGTCGTGTTGAAGGTATCATATCTGTGTTTATATATTTTGGCTTGTGAAGATTTGGACACTGTGTTTAGAAGTATGAAGACCGGAGTGCCTTCATAGATTGTACTACGAATGAAAAATGTTCTTTGGTATCGAAAAGTTTTCTTATTTGCCATAAAAAATGATTTGTTTACTCATTTACGCAGAAACAAAATTAAAATTCAATTAAATGAGGAAACAGCTGAAGCGTGTGTGTTTTCAGACTAAGAGGTCCCAATGTGGACTAGAGGTGGTTAATTACCGGTAATTTATGTTTTGGAAAGTCATTGCTAAAATGTAGTAGAGAAATTAATTATATTTTCAGTTTATCAAGTATTGAATGAAAGTTTGTATTTTCGGGGGGGGGGGGGAAGAGACAAGAGGAGCTTGATAATTTATGTAAAAACGCTTATATTAATATTTCAAAATGATAAACTGAACTTATTCTAAGTAGAAGAAGGAAAATGTAAACCCCTCTTTGAGGGAGTATCGATAGTAATTTCAGCTTCGAATTAGGAAATTAAGCTAAAAAATGTACACAAATCATGAAAAACACCCAAAAAACTTGTTTTTAAATTACCAGGAGAATATCAGAAATTTGTCATGATTGTGACAACTCACTGAAAAATTACGAGTAAAACGAGAATTTGCGGTGATTTCATATCTCAGGGAGATGTAGAATTGGAGGAAAAATTTTCAAATTGAAAAAACCATTCTTTGGTGAAAAAAACAAAAACATTTTATGTCGCTACAAGCTCCCTCATTAAAGTTTTTAGCACTAGTCTTTTATTATAATTATCATCTGTATGTAATATAGAAAGTTTTTGATAACTTTCAAAGACCAGAGTTAGTTAAAAATTTAATTCTGACCTTCGACTCTAGAATTATGTCTGAAATTTTAAGTTCTTAATATAATAGTTATTCCTGAAGAAGTTAAATTACCTCATAATCTCTATCAATTCTAATCATTCAAGTATATTAATTAAATAGTAAATTTATAAAAAAAAATACAAAATTTTGCCTCCCCTCTCCCCGCTCATCTTCTTTCAACAAAAATAGTATTTTTCGAGCCATTTTTGATTTATTAAAATCCATGATGAAGTTTCACTTTTAAATTCCATCATTTAATATCACTTAACAATAAATGTTCTGCGAAAGAAGCGCTCAAATATTTGTGAAATGAAATGAAATGAAATTTAACCCTAGGATACCACGCAAATGACAGTTTTTACAAGACTGGTTTTAAGCCCCCGTAAGTCCTCTGACAGCGAAAGAAGCGCGACACAGCCTTCACTATCTCGAGGAAAGATGCAACGTCTTCAAATCTCTTGTTCAACATTTTGCATATTTGTGATTCTGAAGGGGCAGCAAATGCAATTTCATCATTATTTTCACTTTTTATAATTTTTTTATTTTTTATTGTAGGATTGATAGCTTTAATTTTTTTTAAAGTGTGTGGTAAAATTTTCTGGATTGAATTTATCGATTTTGTTATTTTGCAATTTTTTTTAGTAGCATCATCGATTAATAAAGGTACACTTTTATTTCCTCCAGTTAGAAAATTTGAATCTGTGTTCTCGTAATGATCTGCTTTGCTGTTTGCGTTGAAAAAAGTGAAAGAATGAATTAGCCCACATATATGTGAATTTAAAATGAAATAATTTCATGAAGATGTGCGGTGGTCTGGAATTAATGACACGTTGACATAATTATTGAAATTTTTCTTCTTATTTTTCAAAATTTAATTACAAATAATTTAGCAATATTTTTGAAACATAAATTGACTTCAAAAAGTTTGAAAAATAGGTGTTGAAAAAATTGGTAAAAAATGAGCTAATTTTTCTGCACGATTTTTTAATAAATTATATTATTTAATGTAACACAAAAATATGAAGGAAAATTAGCACTTGAATAAAATAAAAAAGAAATTAAGATTCAAACTCCTCATCAAAACTTAAAATAAATAATTGAAAAAATGAATTAATAAATTCAGCATTATTATTTTCTAATAAAAATAACACATTCGCGTACAAGTGAAATTTTAATCGTTCCAACTCCATGTACCCGAAAATGCTTGAAAATACCAAAATAGCGAATACGCGCCAAATGAAACGTGACCACAACCCATAAAAATACGATTAATTGCTTCATAAAATAATGCACGAAAACCTTGAGAACGATAGGCTGAATGTAGCCGACGGCGTTAATAATACATCTCACTCCGCATCGTTCCATCTTTTACGAAAGAATAGATAATTAAACGTATTGGTTGCACAAAACCTATACAACATAGAGGAAAAGATGCCCCATTAATCCTGCCGGTAATTATATTCAAGTTGCATTGTGACGCAGAAAATGCTCTTCGATGTAATTAAGGTGTAGTTTTTACTCTTTCTCTCATTCAATATGAGAAATCTTTGCGTAATAAAATCCGTGAAATTTTTTTCCTCATCGATGAATCTTTGTTGCACTAGATTGAGTGCAGCTGTCAGCCATACGTGCTTTTAAACTAGTATAGGTTGTTTAAAAGCAAGGGTAATAAGGTATTCGCAGCTTTGATGTATAATTTTTTACAAAGGAATACTAAGTAGTGCGAATTTATGTACGTATAATTTCTCAGAACCTCGTGCTTTTTTTCTTTATTTTGGTGTCGTTCATTTAAAGTATAATTTGGAATCGTGCCAAAAAGAAATACGTAAACAATTGCGTCTCATTTTTCACTATATACGTGATGGCTGGTGAGTATGAATTATTACAATTCAGCGAGCTGAGAAATGAGAAATTTAAAAATACCGTAATGAAGAACAATTTCAATGGTTTGTTCGTTAAATTGTCTAAATCGTAAACATAATTAATTTGATTCGAGGAATATGTAATTGGTACTAGTTCTATGATAGTTAACAGTACATGGAGATCACAAGTTCTTAACGTAATCGTAAAAACTTCATCAATCCATTTCTGTCAACAAGTCATCCTAAATTTCGCAAAATTATAAAAATCGATGAAAAATTAGTTCCACTAAGCGAATACGTCCACTCCGTTGAATTCTTAACGAAAAAAATGTTTATCATAATTTATTTACAATTATAGGCGTAAAACGCGCACCCGTCTCGGAATAGAATCACCGAGTCAATCTACGTCGACTGTATTGGCCAGCATTTCGCAAGCCAGCTCGAGAAATTCGTCGGTTACAGATATCAGCGATTCGCACGTGGATATAAGTCAACATTCACTACCGGCCGTTGTGCTGGCAACTGAATACCCTCGAGGTTAGTTAAACAATAGCGTTGGTAAATTTTATCAAAAATAAGCGTCGAATTTAGAGGTTGATATTGTTTTTCACATGACTGAATTACTTAGCCGGAGGCCTTCTTTGATCTGATATGGTGGAGAAATTTGAATGGTTGGTTCGATGAAATACGAGTCGATCTTAGATGTACGATTAAAGGAATTTTTTCAATTTTCAAGTTTTCAAGTAGAGATAAAACGATATTTTATTACATGCTATGATGGTGCTGAGTACCTTGAAGTTTTATATGATATGGTGTGTTTGTTAAATTTTACGTTCTGCCTACGATCATAGAGCTTTATTTAATTTACGACGTGACGTAAGGTGTGAAAATTTTTTACGACTTCGTTTCAGATGTGTGAAGATATTTTTTTCTGGGTTGGAATGAATGAAGATATCTAACAGATTGTTGGTTTTTCATTTGAACCCAGTTTTTCAGTTTGGTTTTTGTGAAGTTGGAAAATCGAAAAAAAAAACAAAAATTAAGAAAAACACCTCTGTTAGCAGTATGAATTTTTTCGGGTGTCCTGAATTCTAATTTTTAATTTTTTGATGGTATATTTTATAGCTAGAAATTTCTACACTGATCATATAGATTAAAGAATGATATACCTATATTAATACTCTATCCAAAAATCACCCATATCTGTCCATTACCATCCGACTTACACCTGAAGTACTCTCATGAAACACTAAAATTTTTTAAAAGTGTTTAAATAATTACCACACATTAATTATTATTAATAGTATTTCTTGACCATTTTACATGATAATCGATATGTATGAATATTCTTATTACTACCTATAATTTTACTTCAAACATCTGAAAGTGAGATTCGAAATTTCGTTTCAATAATGCCTGCGACGTTATTGACGCAACATCCAATACATGAAAGAACCGCATTAACGCGATTAATACGACGTGTATATACCGTTCCTTAGTTATTTATGAAGATATCTTATTCCTCGTTGGTGTTCTTGCAGTTGCTGCGATTACCTATGTAGGAGAAAAGCAAATATACTGGTATTAGTGAGCATTAGCATGACTTGTGGAATTTGCTGAGAAAGCAAGAGTGAAACTTAATTATACCGATCATATTCAAATCCTCCCCTCCCCTCTCCTCCCTCCGCACCGTCATTTAATAATGAAAAACACAGTAAAAAATATTTATTAGTTCGCAGAAAAATTCTGAATGCATGATGTGAAACAAAAGCTTAAAAGTAGTAAAAGTTAGTTTGAAATGATGCCATAAAAATTCAATACAGTATTTTTAAAGTTGTAGATGTACTAGCTCCTTGTATAGAAAAATTAAAATTTTTCATGAAAGTTTTAACAGTTTTTGTCCCTTAACTTTGACTTTATGGGGGGGGGGGGAACCCCTGTTCGCAATCGGTGCATTTTAAGAATGACGATAGTTCCTTTTACCCCAGTTACGCCAGCATCATTTGTAAATTTCAAAAACTTTGGCTAAGTGAAATAATAACAAAAAAATTTACGTCATTGCGTTAGATGAAGAATTTTCAAGTATTTTATTTTCTGGATTTTCTCAATGGAACACGGTAAATGTTTTCATTTTCGCTTAAAAAATTGTTCAAAAGTATTCAGATCAAATTTCTGTGTTTTTAAAAATTTTTTGCTTGGGTATAAGATTTTTAGAAGAATGTTTTTTTTTTTTTTTTTTTTTTTATATAATTTGTTATAGTGGCATCTACAACTAGTACGGTTTTTACGCCACTCTCACGGAAAAGTTAATTCAGATGAGGTGGAAAAAGTTGCTTCTTTTGAGGAAGGTGAGGACTGTGAGGATATACGAAAAATCGTCAGTAATGGGGGTAGGACAGTTAGGAACTTTCAAGGAGTACCGAATATCTCGAAAGGAAGGGCACTCATGGAGTAAATGTACAATGGATGTTGGGGAGTTATCGCAAAACTGGCAGTTGGGAGGTTCACGAATACCTGAAAAGAGATGGCTGTGTGTGACTTTTGTATGGCCTATTCGAACTCTGGTCATGACTGCTTGTTCTCGTCTGTTTAATGATTAGAAGAATGTTTATCTTTTGGATTTTTATTTTTATTTGTAGTAATAATGAAAATGATGGTTATTTTTCGAGAAAATGTGAACATACTTTTAATTCTAAAAATAATATCCGTGTGTATGATTCATGTATTATTGAATTTTTTTGATTTTTTTTTTTTTCACAAAAAATTTCTAATTTAAAAATTAATTCTTGAAAAGTACACAGAGAGTCGCATAATAAGAATGCAACGATAGTTTTCATTTTTTGAAAATCTATCGACGTATAATATATGTCCAGAAATTTTAGCCCTCTATTTTCTCATTCATCTCCCTCATAATCATTTTTTGAAAAAATTCCAAACATAAATTTAAAATACATATGATAAGAAATTGTTTCCATCTTGAGACTGAATTTTATCGTTCCAAAATTTGAAAAAATTTATTTAATGGATTTTCTCTAAATTCGTCCAATGATCTAAAGTGTTTCTCATTCATTAAAAAAAAAAAAAAACATTTATTGTTTATTTTGTAACAATGTGAACCAAAAAATGTTTTATGTTTGTGCTTAACATTGAACTACTTCCTGAAATCTTATTCCACAATAATAATGAATCGTCGATCGAAAAATATTTATTTGCGATGCATAATTGTAATACTTCATTATCAAAATTTCCATCGCTGTTGTCCCTAAGTGAAGAGATAAGAGGGTAGAATTGTTTCAAATTGAAAGAAATTTTTCACATTTTGATAACTGTTGGTCCAAAAATACTCCATTGGTTAAAACTATATTATCTGATATTTCATTCTGTTTTTTCATGATATAAAATCCTCTAGATATGGCGTATGTTGAGTTGTGGAAAGATGCTACAAAATGTCTGCAAATCATCCAACAACCAAGTAAAATAACTACTCTTCCTTCTGAAATTTACTGGAATAGTCTTCTTTCTCTAAATCAACTCTTCTTGAGATACAATTTCGTAATAAATACAATGAATAATCGTGTCAAGGTATAGTAAGTAGTTTGCGAAGTTCCAGTTGCTATTGGAGCTTTTGAACAGCTTTGTACTATTTTTTAATTGGAGATGTCATCGCCAAATTTATAAATGGAGAAAATGTATATTAGCTTATATAACATTCTTCAAAAATTTCAACTGCTACTTGGTAGTTCAACTTGATTTACAGCATTTTTGGAATTTCAGCATCTCCTCTTCCTCTTCAAATACTCATACATGATGTTGCTACCATATTTGAATGAAAGTAGTGTAAATAATTTATAGTAAGCTGTAGTTTGCAAAGTCTTCATGGTGATTTTAGAGTTCAGCTAAGTGTGTTTTATTTTAAAATTTTGGGTCCTTCTGAGACGAATACTATGTAAAATTTCGATTTAAATAGCATAATTTTGATTAAGATGACACTTTGTTAGTGTGCAGGTTCCTATCTGGCTGTTTTCAAATTCTAATGAATGAAAAACACTTTTGGATCCCTTAAATTTGGAGAAAATTTATAAATCCCTAAGTGTTAAAAAATGTCAAATGATTAGAAAAATGGTAAAATTTTTCTACTTCGACTTACCTTGGGAGAGTGATCGATATAAACATAGATAACTAAAAATTTTTGGTTATATCGTTGAGGTCATTATTATCAGTAGATCGGCGCTAATTAGTATTATATGTTTATTGGCGAATAAATTGGCCTGACCCAGGGGTGCATAGTTGAAAATGAGAATTTATACTTGAAAAAAAAAATGTCGTACTTTACATAGGAATGATAAATTGTGGTAAAATGATCTATTTTTATTAATTTTTATTTGAAAAGTCTTTGAAAATACTAAAGCAAAATAATTGTACTGATTCATTATTCAACATTTTTTTTTTTTTTTTTTTTTTTTTTTTTTTTTTTTTTGGTGGCGTTTTTAACTGCCTTGGTTATCACACCACCTCTAGGATGATTAAATTTCAAATAGAAGGCCGCATCGTTGTAGAAGAGTCAAAATGTTATGGATATTTTGTGGGTTGTCGGTTGTTTTTTGTTTGATTTTTAGCGATTTTCGAATATCGTTCAATTTTGGACACAGAAAGAGAAGGTGGTTGACAGTGGTATTTTGTTGGTGACATAGGTTGCAGATTGGTGGTGGATCTGATTAACCAAAATCATAGTTTCATCTTAATTTTTTATTTTTTATTCGAATATTTATTTTTTTAACAAAGTGCATTAGTACGAACGAACTCGTCTGTACATCTGCTGAGAGAAAAAAAATTTAATGCAAACATCGAGCACATGTGGTACGTGGACCGTTGAACGATATAAAAACAAATAATTTTTTAAATGTATACTCATACGTACCCGAACGCCTACACTTCTCATAGTCTTCTCAACGTTCCATTTTTCCGTATGAATTAGCCGATGCTGAATGAGCGTTGATATTGGCGAACCATAATGCACGTTGCGGCGGTAATGCGAACGTAGTAATTAAAGTTGAAATATTCATGTTTTGGCATACACTCAGTTTTTAAAGGAGCTAGCTTGAGAAAATGCTGACATACATTACCGCGGCTATTTCTGCCCTAGGGTAATTTTCGCCAATGAGTAATTGCTTGGCGTGAAAATTTTATACGTCTGAAAAAATTATGTATAACAAATGGACACGTGAATACGTTCCGGTAGACTCTTATAGGAGTGTTAGTTGCGAGCATTTTAATCGGATGATAAAATTGTCTTACTAGTCTACTTTTGGGAAACGTATGTAGCGATATTATTTACATTTCTGTTGTGTAATTTCGTATATATGTATTAATAATTACGTAAAGATGAGCCTTTTATTTTGTGTACTAGAAACGATGTCCTAATTTCAACCGAACAGGTATTCAGGACGCCGGTATAATGGGTAAGCGGGTTATCAAACGTTTTAATCGAAGTACTGGCACGAGCGCGAATAGCAATTTAAAACGAATAAATCAATAACACTCGGCGAGCCAGAAAAGCGAGGAAATCACGTTGACAGATTTTTCGAAATACAAGACGAAATTCCCGCCACGCAGGAAGGATATGCGGTTGATTTACTTTCATTTTCGTGGTGACTTATGTGCACGTGCGGTGCATCTTTTTTGTCATCTTTACCGCTTAAATTATTACGCGGGTTTATTTTTCTAAAAAAGATAAACGTTTACGGTTGCGTATCCGTACTTTGTTGCGACTGTGGTAACGGACCGCCATGGTGAGACTAATGGAATGTGGAGGATTATAGGGGCATGGAGGCGTTGAATTTCGCGAATCGAGTATCCACTATTGTTTATGGCGCGGGTCACGCGTAATTGAGCTCGGCGCGTTTGAATAGGTAAGCTTAATAATAAACCATATAAATCACGTCACGTGCTCGATGCCAGTCGTCAACGCCGATGATATCTCGCGTCTGCGGTAGAAAAATTTTTTTGTTTCTTTTTCCGGTTCATTTCCGCAAGGTACCGAAGGAAGTTTTCTATTACGTTTTACCATTCGGCTCAAAGCCAACGGATAATTGAACGTTTTAAAGAGCCGGTGAATTGCGTGCAGTACTTGAGGCATCGGTGGGTGGATGGTGGAAAATACGAACGCGTGTACTGTTATGTGGTTGTTTTCGATAGTCGAGTTCGATGGTTTGATGGTAGCGAGATGATTTCGACGAGATTCGAGTTTGATAAATTGTGATTTTTTGTAACGATTAGTCTTTTCAATTTTTATTTATTTTTCTCGTAAATAATTGGTAAGAGAGCGGTTTTGATTTCGTAGCTGCAGACGATCGTAATAAGGAACCGAAAAGGAAAACTATAGTCGTAAATCAATGGTGAGAAAAATTCATTTTTACTGCAGTAGTTAATTGGAAGATTTTTACGAATTGACGGAGAAAGGGAATGCGGGAATAGTGAATGGGAAATTTCTCTTGATGGATAACAATTTAGGATACTCGGTTTAATTATTTTAATTTTGATAGTACGAGGAGGAGGAGCAAGGAAGATGATGTATGCAAGGGTAAGTGAGTGTAGATTCTGTTATGTTAAATTTCTCTCGATGAAAAACAATTTAGGATATTCGATTTAAATGTTTTTAATTTTGTTAGATATGAGGAAGGGGCTTGAGGAAGATAATTTATTTGAGGTTTTAAGGGTTTGTTTTATATATATATTCAACTTCAACTTTCATTTTAATTATAATTGTTGTCATAGTTGTTGCCTGTTTCTTTCTCCCTCTCTTTCCTACGTTAAATTAGCGTATAGCTTAAAAATTATAAAATAATAAAAATGGTTGAAATATTATTTTGAAATGAAGCAGCCAAATTTCGATCTATTGAAGTTCAGAGGTCAGTGAAACATTTCCATAATTTGTCGCGTATTTTCGGTCGCTAACTATATACCTTCTTGAAGGCTTCCTCCTTTCCCTTTCCTCATCCCAAAAAAAAACACCGAGTGAAATTTGTGCAATTTCTTTTTCTGGTAGTCAGGGCATCACGCTCGACGTATTAAGGCCATTTCCAGCTTGTTCACAAAGATTTCTGTATTACTTCCCTATTTATATCTGGATTAAACACATAAACCGTACTCTTAGACACTATACCTTTGGGAACCATTGAGTACTCTGTAATTATTATGTAACGTTTTGTGTTTCATATTCAAATTCAAACAGTGCAACTTTTTTTCATTATAGTGAAGATATCATGTACTCAGTATAAGTGGTCAAAAATCCAGTTCTTTAAATTTGGGAACCATTGAAAAAATTTTTTTAATGCAACGAATAATTACGAGTTTATTACGAAAATACTCTCAAGCAAGATGGAAAAACGATTTCTCGATGCAACAAAGTTCTTTGATGCCTGATGCATGTTCATTGTTTATTAATTTATTATGTTCAAATGCGTGTAGTTGCATGTTGGTTTGTGACACATAATTTTTTTTCGGAACAAACTCCATTATCTTCGCGGTTTGCAAAGTCGTACCAAAAAAAAAATTTATCGTTGAAAACCTTATTAAACGCGCCAACTTTTTTATTTGAAGTATATTCTCGTACAAGTAAACTACAAATTATAAAATGAATTTGAATTTTACATCACCAAAGCAAAAATGTGTGATTTTCAAATTTGAGAATCATTGGAATGAGATTGGGAAGATATGAAAATTCTGTTACGTTTTGTTCAAATTGAATCCAATGCGAGTAATATAAACCTTTGTTGACCTCTGTGGATACCCTTCAAGTGCCCTCAAACATAATGTATCTTTCTGTAGTGCCGGAGGGTAAATGGGGGAGGGGTAAGGTTCAAAACCCTTCTAAGAGTTTTTTCTATGTATGTATGTGTATGCAGTATTCATAATAGTATATTAATGAAGTGATAAAATTTTGAATAAATTTTAATTTTTACTTATATTTTGAAATTTTAATCATTCTGCTATAATGTTGGAACACTTTTTGCATAAATGTTGTATTTTTCTCTCTTTTCTTGAAAAATAATGAGAACGATTTTTTTAGAGGAGTTGGGGTACAAAATTCACCAGAGTGCCAATTATGCGTAGATAATTATGGTCTGTTTCATTATAACATTTGAACGTCACCCCTCCCCCTCTGAAAGAACTGCGTATCTACGTCACTCTTGGTGTGCTACTGTTTTTCACTTTTTCTGGTCCGGTACCCCTACTATAATGTTTGAAATTATTATTATTGTTATTACTGTTTTTTATATATTTATTTTATTTGTCCTTCCTTGGAAGGTAGCAGTGATTGAAAGATTGATAATTTAATGTTTTTTTTTTTATGATTTTTCACATCGTATGACTTTTTTTATTATTACTATGGTTATTAAATCATGTTATTGTTTTTACTTTATTTTTTTATTTTTTTATTTTTTTTGTCGAACTGAACTACTAAAATTTGTCTAATTTTTTTTCTATAAGTTGGAAAATCATTTTCAAACATTCAAAAATCATATTTAATGTTTTTTTTTTTTTTTTATCTATAATTTCTTACATTGTATGATTTTTTTATCATTACTATATTGTTGAATCATGTTCCTGTTTTTTTTGTTTTTTTCGGGAACTCCTAAAATTGGTCTGTTTTTTTTTTTCATAATTTAGAAAATTATTTTCAAAAATTCAAAATCATTTTTCAATCCTTTTGGACAATTTTTTCTTCAAAATGCCGCACTCCCACTTCACGATACAACTATAATTTCAAATTAAATGTTTTAAAAGTGTTTTAAATTTATTGTTTTTATTGGTTCCTAAAATATCTTTCAACATGCTTTAAAATTTTATAAATTAACAGAATGTGTTAGTGTCAGGGTTGATCGTACGATAAGGGAGAAAGAAATGCTCGAGAGGAAACCACATCGTATCCAGCAGGAATACGAATGCTCATACCCGTGAAGAACAGATACGATGCGGAAATGTGCGCATATATTTGGGGGTCACGATTTCGTCATACCCTTGAATGACACAAGTAGGTCGACTGTAGAGTCCCGGTCGAATATAAAACTCGGTTTACCATATCAAAAGCGACTTTGCCGGTGATGAGCATAGTTGATGATATCAATCGATAGAACGATAACAAAATTATACATTTAGATGTTTTCTAGATATTTATTCCAGTTGATGTAGTAATATGGACTATTGAAAAATAATTGTAGAAAGAAAAAAATTATTTGCATGTCAATGTCGTAGATTTGAGCTTATGAGATTTTTATTTTATTTTTATTTTTCATATTTGGTAAATGTTTACCTAATTTATCAGTTTGGATCATGGTTGTAATCTTTAGTCGCCGAATAAGGATATGAATGCTCAAACCAACACGTCTTTGTTTGTTCGAATTTAATGTTCCATATAATTTAATATCATTTTCATAATAGTCATATTCTAAGTTCGCATTGAATGGTGCATATTACGCGAGTCCGAGTTCAACGGAACTCGAAGCGAATGCGTTAAAAATACACCGAGGAAGTCGCACTTTATTATTCAATCGCACGTCGGTTGACGAGAAAAAATGGTCGAGTCTTATTCTCGGCCAAGGTAGCACTGATGGTAGTAACGTTGCTTGAACTCATCCGCGCCGAAAACTCGTATAGTTAGCGTAAAGCGCCGGGTCCGGGTGTCGAGATAGTTCTTTTCGTTAATTAGTTATTAGCGATTACGTACGTAAGAGTTTGATAACGTAACGATAAGAGAATTAGAGTGCGCGCGATTACGGCGACGATCGCGTTTGATGTGCAAAGGCTATCGTGTATGTTGTGTATCGAAACCTGTTCTATTTTTTTTGCGATCGGGATCTTTGCTGTTATTATTTATATCGCGTATTTATTTTGAAATGCGAAATATTCGTATCGACTTTGATTTGGAGGACGAACACTGTATGGTTTATGGCAATGGTGCAGCATTCATGCGTGTTATGTGCATGTAGATCACTAATATCGTACCACGTTATACGTAGTGTTGTGCTTAGCTGTACTAAAAAATGATGAAGTGACTAGAATGCGCGTGAAACGAATTCATCGATTCGGATACGAATGCAGATGACATTTGTCTTTGTTATTACACGTGAGCTATTAACTGCAGCCTAATGTTTTGAGAAAAATATCGAAATGGGCGCGTTGCATTCTAAAAAGGAGAAAATTCATCTGAAAAGCGGACCTAAAAATAAATTCTGCGGGAATGTCAAAATCTACTCCAACTGCTTGAGAGGTAATTTTATTAATGCACAATATATTCGTCTTGAATGAAGCCAAAACAGAGCTTCCAAATTCATTTTCCTACTACGTCTAAGTTCATTTCAGTCATGTGGAAAATTTAGCGCAACTAGTATAATGTATAAATCATATGAAAGTTACCGAAACGAAGCGTATATAGTTTGATTAAATTCGAGATATATGATGTGTAAATATTTATTACGATTTTACAAGCCACGCTTTTTTTTCTTCTTTCTCTTGTACATTTAGGAAAGAAAACTTCTAGTCTGTTATGCAGTCCGTTAAGCGAAGGAGCGGTTCCATGTGTAGCTTTACCGTTACCGTCGAGTCAAGCCAATGGAAATGTTAAAATTTCAACGCTACCGCGTACCAAAACAAATCTAAGTAAGTGCAATATACGAGTATACGATTTTTCTTTATAAGTGACATCTGCTCGACTGGTGTGGTTGATATTATACGGGATGTTTGACTTAGTAATGGAACATTTGCTTTGCGAAATTCATGCCCAGGTTTTACCATTGGTAAATAGAAAGTATTCAGTATCTTCGACAGATATTGAAGTTTCTCGAATGATTGGCGGCCTCGGATGTGGTAGAATGTTTTTCTATTTGAATAAAAAATAGTTATATTGATTTACTCGTGGAAGACGTTTTGGTTGAAATGGGCATGTAAGGAAGTTATTTTTGGATTCCTTTGAGTTAAATCTTTCGTGGCGATTAAAAATCTAAGATGACATTCATTAGCACTTCGTGAGATATTATCAATGTATGTATGCTGCATTACTGCTAATCCAAATTTTTGAAAATTTCGAAATTGTTGAGAAAAATACCCCTTGTCGCTGGAAAAATTGTTGATTTTTGAAAAAATGAGCATCGAATTAATTTTCCTCAAAACTGTGAGAAACCATTTATAGTTATGGGTTTCAGTAGCATGGCTTGTAGAAACAATCACATTTCGTGTGGATCATTTTTATTCAAAACATCTTTGATAACAAATCAAAACCACGAGAGAATAGAACCAAGGGGGCAAGTTATTTTGCATTTGGAGATTCCAATTTTCTACGTACTTGAAAGAAGTCCTTTAAAAATTTGAAATGGGAAAAAGTTAGGCAAAAATTTTTAAAACTAAAAATTGTCCTAAAAAAAAGAAAAAAAACTTATCTGAGATTAAAAATTAAAAATATTTCAAAAATGAAAAATTATCGAAAAAGAAAACTACTGTAAAAGTTGATTAAAAATTGTGCAGAAATAAAAATAAAATAAAAATGAACAAAAAAATCCAAAAATGAAGAAACGTTGGTTAAAAAATTAAAATATTCAAAAATGCTTCAAAAAATTGAAAAATGTACTCGTACTTGAAAAAATAAATAGATGAACGAGCTTTTTTTGAGTGCGCCTTTCACAGCTCGATAAGTTGGTTATGAAGACTTATAATGAAAAATGATAAAAAAAAATGTATACATATTCCTACGTTCTTATATTTAACAAATTTTAAATTTTCTTATAATTTTAGTCCCATGTGTCAGTAAATCGCAATCTAAAACACCCACCACCCATCTATCCATGCATCCATCCATTTTATTTAATCATGAAAAATTATTCAAAAATAAAGGTATCCCCTTTTTCAACCCTACACAAAGAAGCCAAAAAGTGAAGAGAAAATTAAATGAAAAAATATATGAAAATGAGACATTGAAAATTAAAAAAAGTTCTAAAAATGTATGTTGACAAATTATTTCAAAATGAAAAGTTAACGAATTGTTAAAACTGAAAACTCCACAAATGAAAAATATTGAAGAAAAAAATTGAAGTGATAACAAAAAATCTTCCAAAGTAATAAAAAATATGGAATATTAATGACTTTCCAAAAATTAAAAATCTTCAATCAAGATGCTTAATCTGACATGAAAAATTATAAAAGAATTTCAGAATTTCAGAAATAACGGATTTATGTACTTCACCTCTTCATCCCCCACCCCGCCTCTTCTCCTTCGAGGAAAAACTTTGAATGAGAAGTTGAAAATAAAAAATAGTTTAAAAAGGCTTCCCACAATGAAGAAGAATATTGTTGAAAAAAATTTATCAAAAACGTGTAATACTGATAAATTTTTAAAGAAGAAGTTTAATTCGATAATGAAAAATTATGCAAAAATTTAAGAAATGTAAAAACAGAAATCTCCCCTCTCCTCTTCCATAAAAATGTTTAAAATTAAAAATCGATAGTAAATGGTTTTAAAACAAGAATTTTCAAGTTAAAAAAATCCATCTTCGATAGATATCCCAAAAATAAAATTACCTACAATTAATTTGATAATGATTTTTTTTCTGATCCGTGCTGTGTACAGCATTGCAATGAATAATTGTGCAAGAAGTAAAAAATGTTTGGCAGATAACATATGCTCATATTTATTATTTTGAAAGTTAATGCTTGTATTTAAAGAAATATACGAATAAATAAAAAATAAAAGTAAAAATGGCAAATTGTCCGTGTATTTCCACTGCCCTTCTTATAAATCTACACATCGACTCATTTGATGATACGTCGCTGAATCCTAATGGCAAATTAAATCCACCTCAGTTGTCGAAGTATCGAACTGTGTATTGATACTCGTACATACAGCACATGCCCTTGAAAAAATTTAAAACACGGGCGATACCGGCACACCCTTTAAATTAAGCGAATTCGGCTCCTGTATTCTCGTCACGACTGTACATAAATACGAGTGTGTGCCCGTAGCGGATGATTTTCATTGAACTATGTTGGGGCACCGTTAGATCTAAAGTCGCATCCTGCAATCTACGGTCGACGACAATTACGTCGCTGTCGTTTCACTCGCCAATAATATTCAATAATATTAATTCGGCATCGCGCCCTAATAAAACGACGTTGTATTATTAACGAGAAATATTCATAGCGAGTTGTGATAATTTACGTGCGCGTGTCAATATGTGTATCTGTTTATCGCGTCGTAGAGCCGGCCCTGCCAAAGGTATGTTGTATGTACTCGTACTGGTATATTTACATTGATAGAAACGTATAATTGTATGAGAAACGCACTTTAAACGTCTAAACTGTTCTTAAAAGCTAACGAGTAATATTTTCGAACGTACGAAACCTTATTGGATTTACAGATAAGTGATGTTAACGCGTCGTAGATCGTAGAACTTATTCTAGAAACTATCGTTAATCTCGAATAAATAAATCATTCGGAATCGAGAGAGGAGTTTATGGGCCAAGAATTGATTTGTATTGACGTCCGTGTCTTATACAAGACACAGGCATATTGATACGATCGAATTTCGAAATAACGAAAGCGAAATCCCATATCGGTGGAGTCGAATGAAGAAAAGTTTTCCTGCACAGCGAACACGTATTATTGTAGAATCATATAGGCGTATAGAGATTTAAGTATGTTAATAGACCGTTAAATGTACGACTTCCTTCGTATTTAGAAGTTTGTAAGATCGGGTTCATTGGTATTAATAATATCGTCCATTAGCGAACCGTGAATACTGTATAATGTGTAAAATTCCCCCATAAGAGTACGCGACATACGACCGATGGGATGCTCGAATAACGACCTCGATAATCAACCACTCTATTCTCATAGCCGTAGAGTATTCGGTAGACAGGTGGCGAGATTTTAATTACACCGAGAGTTGTATCGTGTCACCCAGTGGAAAGGTAATACGCGCCAATTAGATACGTTCTAATTAAAAAATGATGGACGACGAGTCGTCTACTGGTACTCTCGATTATGAAATATACGATAGTTAGAGTCGAACGACGATGATTCGTTTTCACTATGGAAATAAATTGGACGCGCGGCAAAGTTTTAACTTTTTCGAGGCTTTTCGGTAATAAGGATAGCGTGCGTGGCTTTTAATGACTCAATTAGAAAATTTCACTTTCTATAAATGCCGCGTGTGTAAGTCGCGTTAAGTATAAGATGGTAATTACTTGTATGGGTTTTAGATAGAGATCTTGTGTTCTTGATAGTTCATGTAGCGAGTGTTCGAGTAATTAGTAATTAGTAAAGATTGAACGGTTGTTGAACGAATTGTTTCGATCGAATGGTGAAGATCGTGATAGAATGAACATGAAAAGCACTCGAGCTTCGTGAGATTGCTTCTGACGATTTAAAAGTGCGTAGGAATGGTCAATATTAAAAGTGAAAATTAATTCGATGGTTGAGATTTTTTTAATTGAAAATTTTTTGGCAATAAAATTTGAGAAAAGATATGACTATGAGGATTTAGAATGTGGTATCCTTGTTCTGAAGAAACAAGTTAGTATTTCATTATATCTTCCGTACAAGACCGTATTCAACATGGGGGTTGGGAGGATGGGCGTCAGAATTGCCATAACTTTTTTTTTATTAATATGGCTATAGTAATACATTATGTATGTAAATATGATACTTGAAGAACGAAATATGTGATTCATTATCCAATGGTAATATACGTACATACTTATTATGTATGCTTTTCATATAAATGGAAAATTAAATTTAAAATCGCAATTTTCAAATAAAAACCAGATTTTATTATAAATGATATGTAGTTTTAATTTGAAAAATAAATATATACTTTTTTTATTGAACAAGTAGAATTTAATTTTTACTTGAAAACTAAAGAGATTTACGAAAATTAAAAACGTAAGAAATATATTTCGACCTTATAATAAAAAATTCTCCAAAAATGAAAAAAGTTGGAAATTTAAAAAAATCCCCAACTTTCAACACTCCTTTCCTTGTAAATAAAAAACTGCAAAATGAAGAAATATTTAATGATTAATTGTTCAAAAATGAGGAAGTTCAAAATCGAAAAATTTCATAAAATTGAAGTAATATAGAAAATAACCCATTAAGCCCAAAATAGTAAACCTAATCTGATTAAAAAAAATTAAAAGATCCTTTCAAATTAATGAAAAATGTTTACAAATAATGAAAATAATTTCCTGGAAAAGTTTAAAAATGAAAAAATATGTGATTAAAATAATCCAGAAAATAAACAAGTAAAGCCGTAACAGTAAACCTAATCTGATAATGAACAAGTTCTTCAAATAAATGAAAATATTGAAAATTCATTCAAAAAAATGGAAATGAAAAAGTTTTCCCAGTAAAATCTAAAAATGAAAAAAATGCCGAATGAAAAATAAAAAAAGAATAAAAATGTTTAAAAATAAAAATTTGATGAAAAATTAAAATATTTTAAAAGAAATGTTCAAAAATGGGAAAAATATCCCTTGAATTTTTCATGACGTGTTTAAAATTATTTGTATCGAAGAAATCAGTCTTGCCCTGAAAGTAGGAATCATTTGTGAATTTGAATTTTTTGTTTGTTTTTTTTCTGAATTCTGTACTATGAAATAACAGCAAATTCCAAGTATCTCTTCTAGTTAGACAATTTTAATACTTTCAAAAGCATTTTTTCGTAGATACAGACCCGTTCACGGGGGGGGGGGTAGGGTCCTCTCTAATGAAATATTTTATTCAAGACAAAAATAACAATTGACAAAAAAAAAACTTCAATGTCCTCTCTGGGATTTTGTTATGCCCACCTGAAATGGCGTGCCACTTAGGGACCTGCATAGCGAGGTTATTGGTGATGAAAATTATGCATTTTTTTTCACCCCACTTCTGCTTGATAAGGTTCCAACATTCATTCAAAAATGGAATATTACGATTATTAATGATGGAAAGATTACTTCAAAAACTAAATTTTTGACTCATTTGTTAAGAGTGCAACCTCTCCATCCCCCTCCCCCTTCTCTCTCTCTTATTTGTTTTCTTTGTCTTTTGGCCTCTCTCTCTCATTTATCTATCTGTATATCTCAAGTTTTTCATTCACCTTGGAACTTGAAGAAAAGGCACGATTGATGAGATTCGAATATTGTATGTACCTATGTATGCGTAATAGCAGTTTTTACTTTGTTTTGTATACTCCTCTAGTGGGCTCATATGATTTCAATGGTACAAGAGAGAGTTCGCATGAATAAACGTGTAAGGTCGTCGAACGACCTTAGTGATGCTTCAGTTCGTTGTACATAATCAATTCTTTTTTTTTCTCTCTCCTTAATAATTCTCATGTACGCTACCGGAGTACCTGGTTACTACGCTTACGAAGTTCTTCGGTTTAGCCCATAAAAATAAGAAATTTTATTTATATTGCGGTCGACTTCAAACCGATATTAGGTGGTTTTATTGAATAATTTCTTCATGATTAAACCACAATTCATTTGGTCATCTTTTCCATTGCGTAACGTGAACGTTGAATATACAGCGTCTTTTTTTTTCAGCGATAGTAGAAAAAGTACATCGAGTTAAATCCCGCTTCTTCTCTTTTTGTGTACATCGTTACGAAATTGTTTACTTAGTAATATTCGTGGCGAAGAAAGGGAAAGAGGCTGCGAGTTTATATATGAAGCGTAAGAAATCAATATTATCTCATTCTGTAATAACCCTAGCTTTTTATAGGCTGTATAGTACAAACTCTATAAAGATGCTGCGGTGGTTACCGTCTGACGCTCTAGCGCTCCCACTACTTCACCGGAAGAGTAGGAAAATTCGCGTTGCTTCGGTGGAAAAGCTATGACTCATCGTTCGAATACCCGAGCCATCCCTGCGTAAAGTGAAAGAGATTTCCACGACGACGGTGCGACAGAGGTATGCTGATACACTGTATGCTCCATTCATTCGTGTTATGGTACCGGTGGTTTCGCCTTAATAGCGGCGTTCGTTGTTCGTTACACCGGTGTAATTTGGTTTTCTCGTTAATAAGAAAATCTCCTTCCGAGTGGAGGTAGCTGGTTTTCTTGTCGTTTTCTCCGCCGGTATTTCAACGTATACTTGTAATTATTTCGTTCCACGCTCGATGACCGTTCACACGCGCGTGTAGTGCTCGACGCCGGAGTTCTCGTGCGTTGGTGGTTTTTCTTCGGTTCGCTAGTGGTTACTCGATGAAGTGCTCGGTGCGTTAACGCGAATGGTGATTGAAGGTGAATATAGAATTGGAAAAATTGCGAGACTTACGATTATTTGGAAATTTAGAGGGTGTTCGATCGCGTAATATCGGTTATTTTATGTTTGTATGAATTGATCGTTCCTGTGAGTACATGCATTTTATTTTTTTTAAAGATTTTTAAATTATTGAATTTTATTTATGGGTTTTCAGCATGGTCTAATGAGTATTAATAGGCAATCTAATACTTGTACATACTATACACCTTTGCTAAAATAAAACTTATTTTGTAATTTGCAAACGATATATCATAATAAGCGGGCTCAGGCGTTAATTATCAAGAAAGTTACCCGTTTCGAGACCAGCCAAGCGTGTAAATATCGCTCACCGGTAATTAAAAAGTCGTAAAATTTCGCGTCAGCTGAATAAGAATAATATAGCTGGTGTTCTCTCTGTCTTCGTTGTGATGTGCAATACGCATATTTCGTTTATGAAATATGAAACGAAATACGTTGAATCGACAACGCTTGCAGATTTTTATTGTAATTGAAAGTTAAACTCGTTTGGAGATATTTTGGCGCGAAAATAGAGAATTTTCTCGATTTTAGGATTTTTGCAAGATCACGAATAGGTGTTTGAAGAGGAGATTGTTGAATTGAGCATGATTTTGAATGCTCAAATTTCAAAATTGGTGAGGTGGTGTTACAAAATTGTAACCCCCACCCATCCTCTTCCACCCCTCGAAACAGTTCAATTTCCAGAAAACTTCAAAGTTTCACTTTGCAAGGTAAAATTCCCCGAATTTATAGCAATTCAGAAAAATATCAAAATCTTGGCAGGTTTCAAAAATTTGCGTGAGTTTGAATTTTTAGGTCCTTACAAAAATTTTAGAAGCCCCTGCCGATTAATTTTTAAATTTGAGCTTATACTCATGTGTTGCAATTTTTCTGAAAAAAGTTTGAGATTCCAGAATATTCATTATATTTTTCTTTTTAAAGAACCCTGTTTTCTCCTGGTTATTTTTGAACTCTTATACCTGAATAAATTCATATGCGTAAATAATACGTGCTTATGATTTTCATCTTATTTTCGATTTCTCAGTTGCTTTTATATTTTTTCTACCTTTTTTGTTGCTTTATTTTTTGTTTTCTACTTTTTATTTCAACTTTTCAACTATTGATTTTTAAATATGTTATTCAATTTCTTTTAATATGGAATTTTCTTTTTTTTTTCCACGTCAATATTTTTTGAAATTTTTCGAGCATTTTAAAGGGTGTCTGTCTACCAGGTCGCTAAAGTCTCGAAAAAGTCGCTAAAAGTCGTACGAACTTTTATTTTCGATTTTTTTTTTGTGTTGTTGGAGTAATTTCTACTGAATGTTTATTTCATTGAAGTAAATGAAATTTTTAATTTTTTTTTTTTTTTTTCATATTTCTCGCAGTTTTTATACATTTTTGTGTCAGATGGGAACTACTGAAAATTGGCTTTTTCAAAAACTTCTTTAAAAAAAATTATGAAAAAATGTGAACTTCGTTGGAAAAGTTGAGGCCGGGGGGGATACTATAAAAAGGTCGCGAAAAGTCGCTATTTTTGAACATGAAATTTTGGTGGACAAAGTGCAATCTTCCTACTTTAATTTCGTTCTTTTAGTAATTTTTTTAATTTTACTGAAAAATCTTCTCTGTATATTCAGTTTCCTTGATTTTTACTTTCTAATTTTTCCTTTTGTTTTTCATCAAATTTTTATTTTTTGGGAAAAATATTATAAAAGTTATTGATGATTGTAAGAATCTTTTCTTTGAAACTTCTAAATTCTACTTAAAAATTTAACCATCATGAACTTAGTATGGTGACCAAGTGAAGTTAAAAACGCCAAGTGCATATAAGAAGAAAAAGACTGAACTCTCGATAGAACTCAAAGATCGTTCGGATGAGATGCTATCTTTATGAACTTTCTTTTTTCCAAGAAATTAAGAAATATAGACGGCCCAAGCTTTAACTGATTATCTAGGAGATGGTGATAGTACTCGCTAAGAACTGGTGGAATCTTCATGTACACCAGAACTGAAGGGTCTGTAATGCTTCAGAGGCAGTGAAACGATGATAATTTTTTTAGATTTGTTTCAGCTGTAAAGATTTCTCAATTTTTACAATCTTGAAACACCAACAAAATTAATTGTATGTTCATATGGCCTAATCTTGAAATTGTGGAGGGCTACTTTTTTGACAAAATTCAGAAAATCATGCGAATTTGGAATTTTATTACGTGTAGCTCCTTCAGTTTCTAAGCTAGTTCACGTGAACTCATAACCAATTATACTGTTTTTTCAACTTTTACGAATCAGTAAGACATGGTAAGACTTTTCACCGGAAACAATTAGAATTTCCATCAAAAATATTAACAAAAAAAATCATGGAGAAAATCAAATATAGGAATAAATTCTCAAAGTGACTTTTTACTAAATCTGTATAAATAATATCATGTCATGTGTAGGCAAAAAAGGGCACCACTCCTCACAAACTACTGTATAATGAATAAAATTCCTCCTAAATTTGACGAAATTTGAAATTTCGAAGTTATTTTAGGAAAAACTTCGTTACGAAAAGTTCAAAAAATATAAAAAATATGAGCATTATTAAAACTTTTTTTGTTGTTTTGATACGGTTTCATTTGAGATTGGTGTATTTAATTTGTTTTCCTAATTAAAAAAAATATATATAAATAGATATAATTTTAGTCATAGTGGTGCTCGTTTTAGGCATACGAAGTCATTGTGGTGCCCGTTTTAAGCATACGAAGTCATTGTGGTGCCCGTTTTTAACGTTGTGGTGTCCAAATCACCACAATGACTATATTCATATATTAAAAATTAAACCCCTAATAAATACTGGAGTTTATAGTGTATATACCTTGTGGTACCCGATATGGAATCCTCAAAAGACACTTTCTTTGTGTTGCCCGGCATAAGGCTGGGGCCTCATAGTTCAAAATATGCAAGGGCACCACAAGATATTGAATACGTATGAAGCCATGTTCTTTTACGATATTTTGCATCATGAAATTAAGGATTCAAGTTTATTCAATAAAATGAAAATTATCACTTCGAGGATCACGTTTGGACCTCACAGTACATTTTGGATGGAAAATTTCAAATAGTAGAAAAATTCGTACTTTTCCTTCAAATGAATAATATTACTAGCCGCAACTAGGGTATTAAAAAAGAGAAAGACTTCTTATATTCTGAGTAAAAGAGTGCTTATGGAATGGTGGTGATACAGGGAATGGAGGGGGGAATTGTAATTTATTTTGAAATGAATTGCTTTAGTGGTGGGTATAAGGGAGAAATGGGAATGGGCAATTTTGTTTTCATAAATGCACTACCGCACTTCCAACTGATTCTTTCCAATTATTTATAATTTTTTTTTTTTTTCAAATGCAAAGATACTGCAATACAATTAAATTATCAGTCTTAAAATTCATTGAAGAAATTCTAAAAAAAATTCCTGATTTAAAAATTGTGGTTAAACTCTTATTATATTATCCACTAACTGAGATTTTTGCGCTGATTGTACCCGAATTACTTAGACGCACGGTACGTATAATTTACCGTGCCACGTTATAGCCCCTTCAATGTTGAGATTAGACTATATGTTTAAATGATGAATTTCCTTATTCTCAGCGAGTATTATAATTATGTATCACTTTTCCAATCGAAGTTTGAACATACTGTGTGTACATAATATATATTTCATTTACAAATTAAAGAAACTTTTTTTTTGAACTTTTTTCGTTTTCTTGAAGCAAAAACTTGGAATACCCAAACCCACCGATGAAGTTCGATTCTATAAGAACTTGCTCTCTTTTCTCATTTCTCCTTAACAGCTATTCTGTGATATGTCGAAGCCCTCCAAGGCTCTGAAATTCCTCAAAACAGATTCACCGCTGTAAAATTAAGAGACCAGCCAATCATTCGCGAGTTATATCGCTGAGCCATGTCGATAATAACGTGAATAGTTACTTCAATGTCGATTTCACGGTTGCGTTTTTACGTGCCGTCTATTACGATTCGGATGCAATCACGAAGCAAACGTTGACCTAATGGAAAAAAGAGTGGGATCGATGGAATCGAATACGATTTTTTGGCGTACGGGTAATTTTCGTTTGGAATCGTACGAACCTCGCTTATCACGTCCTTGACGCCTTCGCGTCTGTCGAATTCCTTAATAGGCTCGAATTACAGCCATACGTAGGAAATGAAATTATAGATGATTCGGTTGTAACATAGAAGTGCTATTTTTACGCGGCTAATTCACCTGTGTGGTTTAATTTCACAGAACCAACGATCGGCAGCGTTAATTCACTAATCGAGAACAGCTCGTCGGCGATGAAAGTGCCGAAGAAAAACATCCATCGCAGAACGTTACCAAAAGTCGTACCCCTCAGAGGTGAGTTTTTAATTCGTAACGTTTGGCTTTTTATACACGAATAATCGGCGAACGCTGCAGTTGGCAAGTAGCCGGCTAAAAATAACTCGGTAGTTGGCCATCGGCGCGTTTTAATGAATGATTGATAGCGAGAGGCGAGAGCCGGTGTTTTCTTGATTGGAGCTGCTTACGTGTGTGGATTTTTAGACTCGCGGTAGGTTTCGGTCTCTTTAGGTGCTTAACGGCGACCGTCTAGCGTGGCATAGGTAATGTCGGTCACGAATGATTTACTAGGTGGTTTGTACGAGACTGCGGAAGGTTAGCGTTTACCTATTTCCACATCGAAGCCCGTTTTGCACGGTAATGCGGTCTTATTGTGGAGAAAGTACGAACTCAAATCGCCAAGATATTCATTCACATCAGTATCCACCAGAATTGGATTAAATTGCTAAACCATATAGTACCTATATACATTTTCGACACTCGAATTCAAAATCATTTCCTCATTTTGAAAATCTTCTCCAATTTCAACTCAAGGCTCAAATTCGTTCTAGTGTTGTTTTTTTCTATGAATATATTCTTTTCGTATACGTATAAAGATGTAGTACCTATACCAGTGTAAAACGGATCTTGCGAAAATTGCCCGAGGACTGGTGTAATTCTTACCCTGCGCTCAACCTTTATTGCTGGTTCTGGTCGCGCGGAACCGGCTTTGAATATTCGAATGCAGTTTAACCACGATCTTCGGTATACGCGGTAACGTTTGCACGTCGACATTGGTTTGACCCACGTGTTAAATTCGGGTATTTAAATATACGCTTTTAGAAAGAGTTTATTTTTAAATTCGGTCAATTTTTTAATTACACCAGTAATTCCGGCGGCGATACGATATAATTGAGTATTGTTCGGAGACCGTCTGTTCGTCGATTTTCGCGCGTGTAATTCGGTGTTAAGTGTTCCGTGATTTGTTTATTGCGTTCTGTTGTATACTCGAGGAAATGTAAAACGACCCGATTATCGGTGGTTCAATAGTGCATAAAGTATCGAAACAGTATCATAATTTGTATCTGCCTTTGAGAGTATTTAGTTTGATCAGTTGGAGGTATCGAGGTGTAGGAATTTTTCTTCTGTGTTTGAATTCGAAGTTGAATGTATTGTTTGATGAGATTTTGTCATTTCCTGTTACTCATTCGTGATATTCCCAATATGTTAATCCTGAAGAAAAATTAATTTCAGAATAATAATTTTTTTGATAACAGAATAATTTTATGTTTCAGTCATGAGGCTGCATCTTTCCCCCCTCCCCGTCCATTTGCATGTAGATAACTATGCAATAAAATTATAAAAATATTTCTCGATTGAAAAGAAAATTATTTATTGGAAAAGATTGGATTTTTAAACTATTTTTTTTTTTTATCAAAAATTCAAAAAAATGATAACTATCGCCACCCCCTCCCCCAAAAAAAAATTGCTGAAAGCGTTTAATTACGTTATTTTAACGTTTAAAACCCCTTCGATTCGCAAGATATGGCTTTAGATGTTGCATACATCCGTTACGACCTTATTTTCTCTTCTCTCCCCCTAACAAAAAGAACAGTAGAATGAGAAAAAATGTAACATTAGCTTGTTATGGAAGTGATTTCTTCAATTTCTGTGAAGATTACCATACTTCTGGGATTAATTGCGAAGAAAGAGGTTCGTTCCTCAGTACTGAAGGAATGACACCCAAAAATCGGTTAATGTCACCCTTCTCCCTTCATTGACATTTTACGCTTCTTGGTTGAGCTTTTCTGTTGATTGAAGTGGCAATTACTTGAGATACGAATATTAATTTTTTCAAAAATATTTTTTTTTCATTTGCACCCTGCCACCTTTTCTGAAGTTTTTGTGAGTTTTAACGATGGTGCTACGAGAAAAAAAATGTTGAAAAAATATATAGTTTTTTCGGATTGAAAATACATTCAAAAAACTTAATTCTGTATTTGTTCCAGACCATTATCATGGTTAAAAAAATTAATGAAGTTGAAAAAGATCATTCTTAGGGCAAAATAGGGCACAAAATTGCTTATTATTTCTGAAATGTGTCTCTTGATGTCAAGTACAAAAGGTTCGAAAAATCCGAAAATTGTACGAAATTTCGCGAAAAAGTAAGAAATTTTAATATTTGTTTTTATAGTTATGGTTTCGTCGTGTGAGAAATTCAGTCACTCTATCTATGCATATATGACTTAGCCTCAACAAAAGGACCTGATATTGAAAAAAAATTTTGGAGAAAAAGTCTTTGTGGTTTTTGCTATTTTTTTGATTTTCTCATGAATTTGTAAAAAAAAAAAAAAAAAAATTTCTTACACTAGGTCCTTTTTTTTTGGGCACATAGTCTCCACTTCATTACTCTGTGGAAATATGAAAAGTTACCAGGGAGTCGGGGGCCTCCCCATTGCAAAACCATCCAAAGTAAGGTGAAAAAAGTCGAATAAAAAAAGGTTTTTTTTACACTAGGTCCTTTCTTCGGGCATGGTCACAATGTAGAAAAATTATTTTATCTGCAAAAAAAACTTCTGAAAAGCAAAGTGGTCAAGTTCAAAACGAGTCTAATGTGTAGATGTATTGAACAAACTAAAAAAAAAAAAAAAACTTCAGGTACAAAATGACATGATACAAGCTCACAGATCAAGTTCTCCTCATTTCCCCTTAGAACTTGACGATCGTCATTAAGGAAAAAATAAGGATTATCATGTACCTAAACATTACATTTTATGAGGTATATCGCTCCTCTCTTAACCTATTTTAACTTTAATAGGATATCCATTTAGCTTAAATATATGAGTAATAGCTCAAAACGTTTTAACTTGAAGTTGCAAAAGGATCGCGTCGGGACGCGAAGAAATGTTGTTGTTGTTATTAGCTGACGATATTAAAACTCGCACATTATTACATCAGGAAATACATATTGTACATATTCTGAATATTCGTCATTATGATCCCTTTCTTCGGGCATGGTCACAATGTAGAAAAATTATTTATTCTTAAATAACCTTAAATAATTGTATTTTTATTGGCGGAGGAGGGGCTGGGGAAAATAAATTTTATGGTACCAAAAAATTGAGAATTTTTTTTTTTTTGGTAAACTGCATATTCTGCAGGCTACTCACTTGATTATTTTTGATGAAATTTGACAATTTTCCCAAATTTTACTTGAAATAAAAAAAAAATGTGAAAAAAAATAATAACTTTACTTATTATTACTCAAATTGAGCCTGAAAATTCGGATACTTTTTGGTTACTTTTTTCTTTTTGAAAGGTTACTGAAGTTGTGATCTTTTTGAAAACTTGATTGGGTGGTCTGCCTGCCATCAACTTTTGCCTGCGAGAAAAGTTTTTGTTCATCTTTCAGGTGAAGTGAACCCTCTCAAAAATGAGTAGGATGTTTCTTGATAGTGCCCACTTATCACTCAAGTTTTGAATCTAAATCGTTCCTGAATAAGTTCTCCATTCTTACGCGCGTGTGACCTTTTTGTACGCGTAAAAAATGAATACACTAATTTTTTTTTTTAATTACATTCATGACATAACATCGATGAGACTGTTTTTAGATTTTTGTGAATGTCTTAGAGTCACTAGTCCTACTTAGTCTCCTTCTCTCTCCTCTTTTCCTCCTAAATCGCTTATGTCCATCTTGAATATTGATATTTTTGTTGCATTCGAAATTAAATTTTTTATAGGCCAAAATGATTCCACAGTGTTATTTTCTCCTCTCCCCTTACCCTTATGTATTGTCGTTTCGATATGTAATACAAACGAAAACCTACGCTGAAAATTCACGTATTCGTCTCGGTGTCAGTTTCGAATTTGGCTTCGTCCCAACCCTATGGATGAGTCTTAGATGACATGCGTGTTATCTTTTCGTGTTGTCAATCTCCTAAGTAAATTCGAACCTGTGGTACTAAAGACGAGAGGCGAAGAAAGGTTTAGGAGTTTCGAAAGGAAAAAAAAACCGTCGTAAATAAATATCCGCTTTGGTCTCGCTTTACAAACTTGTCTTTCTGTTTCCGAACGTATACTCGACTGCACGTAACGTAGTTCGCCTATACCACTATACGATCCTTAACATATGTTCGGAACTAGCACGCATACAGTAACAGGTGGAAAGCAGCTTGGATGTTTACACTGTGTAGGCATTTTCACACTTTTTACGCGACTTCGGAGTGAGGGGAAGAGATGGAAAAAAATACTGTTTGTTTTGAAACGGTTGTAGGCTCTGCGGCATATTTTCGCCCCCGTTACAACTCGCGAGGTTACGTCGGTCGGTAATTTAAATACTTATTACTATTTATGGCTCTCGCGAGATACGATTATCGAAACGATGTCAAACGACGGCGGCACGTTAGCCGTTTATGGTTCGTTCGATGGAGCCGATTGGAAAATAATTCGAGTTACCTGACGGCGGCGTATTTAGAGTAATTAAAAGGTTATCGTCGCGTTACGTCGAGTCGCCGGTACCGTTATGCGGTGTACGCACGATGCGGATACGACGAGCCACGAGACGCGGTAGAAAGTAAAAATTCGATTTAAAAGGTATTATTTGACGGCACGCCGACTCGATACGGATGGAGTGTTATGGTATCGTCGATACTTTATCTTGACCGGTATTGTTTTTCAATTGCCCCGTACCCGCCTTTTCTCCACGGTGTAATATTGATGAGGGAAACGTTCGATGGTGGCGCTGTGCGTCGTGCAACCTGTTTGGAAAGCGGTTTAATCGGCTGCGCGCGACGGAAAATATTAATTAACGGCGATATTTTTCGACCGAATAGATCGGCGAGTTGACATTTTCGTCGCCGATACTTCAGGTTTAACGAACCGCCGCGCGCCGGTGAACCGGTTGTGCTATTGTGATACCGAGTCGTTTTATATTTTCTCATATTCGGTTTTTTTTTTCGGCGTTCGTAATAAACAGACAGTCGAGTGAAATAATGACGGAAAGAAAAAAGTAATATATGATGCGATCGTGTACACTTTACTTTTGCCGAACAAGCAATCCGACAATTAGAATCGGACATGCGAACGTCTCCGGACCAAGAACGGTGATTCGGAATTAATTATTAAAGGAAATAAGTCGACGGTTTTTTTCCTTTTCTGTGCACGCGCGCGCGGAAATGTAAATATTTTTATAATTACCGCTTTCGCGTATGTGTGAAAAAAAAATCCCATCTAATTACGCATTATATGGAATCGCCGACGAAGATGGAGCGTCCTTGATAATACGTTCGGAATGAAATTAACGCGTAATAATTAATGAAAGAGAAAAAATTTCGCGGTCGTGCGATTCTCATTTCGGAAGATTGAAACGAACGTTACGCAATGGTGGAAAGTCTGAGTAAAATCGCCTTGTTTTTTCGCGGACCAAAGAGTAAATCCGATTGTTCGCGGAAATCGCGTACAATCAACGATTTGAATAACCAGCACCAGTTTCCGGAACGCGATAAACCGGCGATTAGGTCACCGATCGCTCGCCACAGGAGATGGTCGTCCTGTCATAACCATCGCAAGCTTATTAAAGGTATGGTAAAGTTGAGGCATCTTTTTGTGCCATTTGCTCTCGTATTATTATGATCTGAGGTGATGAGACGTGGGAAGAATATTGTATTCCAATGTTGGATTTTAATTTGAAAATTATCCGACTTATTTGTTGCTAAAATACAGCTTTTAAGTGGATAATCGGACGTCTCTAATTAATTTAAATATTTTTCCTGAAAATTATACCGATTATAGGAAATTCTTGACGATGAAAAAATCACAGTCGATATAGATGAGGAGCTAACATGACGTGGTCCCATTAACATTTCCATGGAGAGAAAATTATATTTTTAAATGTTGTAAAGAACGTGCTTTACTCTCCCTCCCTCTCCCCCCCCCACTGTATGTCCGCTATATGTGGTATTTTGAAGGATTAGTAAGCGAAGTGCCCTTTCTTCGACTGCAATTATCCCTCATGCTGCAACATGTAGGTTAAAAAGACTATATATGTAAAAAATTGATCATTTTTCTCGACATGATATCAAAAATGACAAAATTTATGGGTTATCAAATCATTATAAATGTTGCCAATTTTTTTTTTTTTTTTTTGGAACAGAGTATGTGCTTTTTGACATCATTTTGTGTGTAAGGTGGTGCTTTGTGAGGATTATCCCGACTACCATTAATCGTACGTAAAAATCCTTCTGAAGGAAGTAGCCTCTCTCTGACTACAGTTATCTTGGCTACCACTGGTCGTAGGTGAAAAATTATTCGATTAAAATAAAGAGCTTTGTATTTCAAAGAAATGCAATTGGGACTGTACATCAAAAGAGTTGGCCTCTAGCGACAACGAAGGAACTTGGTGTATCAGTGATTATGGAGTAAATTTAACACGCGATTAAATGAGAGAGGCTTAATTTTTTGATTTTTATGCAAAAACTATAGTATTTAGAAGAAAGTTTGTTTGAACATATTTTTAGAGGAGCAAATTTCTTTTCCAACGATGTAAATATATTTATGCTTCCTATTAGAGTTACATTGTTAATATGATTTACTTACAAAAGTTGATATATGTTTTCCAATTTTTTTATATTTATTTACATTTTTACTTTTCCAAAAACTATCAAATTACTATCAAATTACATCTAATTATTGAAAACTTCGAAAATATTACATTATGCGCATTATAAAAAAATAGAAAATATTAGGCACATTTACAAAAAAAATACATTTACGCTACTATTATTGTAGGAGATAAAAATGTGTTAACATGATTGGAAAAGAATTTCATTTTTCTGAAAACAAGTTCAAATAAACTTTCTTCTAAATATCACAGTATCGTCGTAACATCGAAAAAACTAAACCTCTTTCATTTAATCATGTGTTAAATTTCCTCCATGATCGCTGATACATGAAACGACACCAGCGCGCCAACCACTGTGCACGGTCTCAATAGTATGTATAAATTCAGGATATCTAACGGTTAGTAAAAGTAGTGAAAATAGTGATATTGTAGTGATTTTAAAAATGGGTGGTGAAAGTGGTGAAAAAGTATTATGAAAAATCCCAAAGTCACGAAATATTTCATTATATTTGAAAAAATTACAAAAAGTTATTTATTTTTGATAAAATCTAGCAATTTTTTATGGATTGGCATCACTGTCGGAATATGTGACGTCTGTGTAGTGTATCGGTCTGATCTTCGAATTTGAAATTTTTCTGAGATAATTTTGAACTCGTTAATTTTTTGAGGGGTGGGGGGTTGGTGGAGTTGAAATCTTTCTAAAAAAAAATTGGGAAAAAACTAGTGAAAAAGTAGTGGTTTTTCAACAAAACCCCCCTCCCCTCCCGCAATATCATCAGGATTCACGACAGCTTCTTGTCTAACATATCTATGATATGATTTTTTATGATCGTCTGAGATTTACCCTCTTCTCCTCCTCATACCTCTTCTCTTTGGCAGAATGAAACATGAAAACTTTTCGAAATTGTTTATTTTTTATTTATGTTTTTTGTGTTGCTTGAGTTGTGATTTTTTCTTCTCTCTTCTCTCCCCCTCTCCACCCTCCTCAACCTTGTTTTAGATTGGTTTCCTTGTAAATCCAGTCGTTCTCCAACAGTATGATTCTTAATAGTAATAAGTATTGAAAATTTGTGATCTCTGCCCTCTTCTCCCTTTCCACCACTTTTATATTTAAAAAAAGAAGTGAAACTTCATTTATTTGAAATATCAGTTGTAATTTCAACAAAAGCTACAACCCTTCCCCTTGCTCTTCTTACTAGCCTTCAGAAGTATCTGGGAGGTAGTTTTATTTTAGCTTAAATTTGAATTTTTCAACCTTGAAAATCGTGAAATCGATATGTATACGAGGTCTTATCGCTACTTGTAATTCCCAATCTCCTTCCTTTTCTTCATTTGTTTTCTCCATTCATTTGTTTGAACTCGCTTTCAGAGGCATTTACGAGATATACGAATTTAGATTTGTATTTTGGGATCATGGAACTCGTGAAATCGGTATATGTCAAATTCTTATCACTGCTTATACCCCTTCTCCTTTCTTGTTTTCTTCTATTTACTCCTGTAAACTCGTCTTATCGAAATTCAGAAATCGATATATGTGTCAAATTCTGCTTCTAGCTATGATCCTTCTCCCCTTTCTTTTCTTTAATTGTTTTTACACGTTATAGTTTGTTATTCATGTTTGTATAATGTTTAATGTACCTACATACTATTTATGTTTCATATTATATTTTATAACATTGAAACTTTTGAGGGGAATGGGACCAACTACTGGTTGGGTTTCTATGGGAAAATGTTGAAAAATGGTCGTGTATATCGATCATTAGATTTTTAACCCCTTCTCCCCTCCCGCCCCTCCAATACAAAATCAACAATCATTTGTCGATAAGAAAAAATTAAATGTAAGAATTAGCACTATGATGCAAACATTCCTGTATTAAAGTTTGCATTTAAAGAAGTATCAAGAGCTAAAACCAGATGCGGAGAAATTTTAAAATCATGTTAATAATCGTAAAACAAAATAGTCATAAAAAAAGCTAAAAGCTTTACTTGGTTAAAACCCTTGAGGGAGTTGAACATATCCCAAAATAATTTTTTGTTTAAATAAAGAAGTATAAATTTCCTTGGTAGAGGGAGGATCGAAGAACGTGCGAAGAGAGTTGAATTTTTGAAAATAATGAAAATGTGTGAAAATCGAATGTATCATCGTTTGGAATAATTTGATCATTTTAACGAATGATGGTAATATTTTCGTACTCCACGACTAGATAAAATAAATACTATGTTCTTAAATATTATTTATGGTACTAAATTTTCATAAAATTCAATTTTAGGCTTACGTTTGGCCTACCTCTCAGGTATAAAGTCTTCTACCAAGTTTGTGGACTTGAAAAATTATTGACATTTTGAATACTTCTTTAGAAAAAGTTTTTCTCTTAATTGCTTTTCAGTTCATCGTTTCTTGTTGTGTTTTTTATTTTTACGTAATATGTTGGAACTACCACTCGTCTATTTGAGCAATTTTCAAAAACTATTTACATCATTAAATAATTCCATTTTGAAATGGAGTACGATTTTTCTTCGCATGACGAACCTAATATGCATATTCAAGTTATAAATTCTGCGATGGAATAATTTCGGAACAATTAACTTCCTTTTTATACCGAAGAAGTAAAAATTACCTAACTAATTAGCGGCTCTTTTTGATGAAAATTAGCATTTTATTTGTAGATTTTATCTTAACTTTATGTTTAAAATTTAAGTCGTCTTTTAATTTCGATATAATATACCGGCAAACTAGCTACTATACTTCTACTCGCGAATTGTAATTTAATATTCATGGTAAATTTTCGACTCGATAAGTATCATCGTTGCGTTTATATCGTATTTTGTGATCTAAAGGTAAGAACAATGTTCGCCATTTTGATATGATAATCGATTGTATGTAATGAAATTTAATTCGGGAGTATCGAACTGGTTCACTGAACCGAAACTGCATCGTTGAAATAAACGTGCCCGGTTATGCGGCCCGAGTGTACGAAACAAAAGGGCAAAAAATCGGCGAACGGAAATTGCACGTCGCGAAACCGTATCAAATGGAAGTGAAAAGTAAAATTTGCAACATAGTATACTTTCAGATTCGTGAATCTGTGCATAGCGCGTTCACCAATCTCTCCGAGTGCTAAGGTCATAGACACGCGGACACGCCGGATCCATTTTGGAGGCGAATTAGGTGTAATTTTCGCGCATTTCTTTCGTCGCTTATGATATACCATTTAGAGCAGCATTTAAGTCACGATTTTATGACCGTGAGCTCTGGTTTGAGATATTTTCTGCTGTGTGTAAGTGAACTTTTCATATATGGATGAAAGAATCGAGAAGGTTGTAGTTTAGAGGTAGTTGGTCGAATAAAAAGTCCACAATCGTTTATAGAATTCTCTCGTCACGGTTTCCAAGGATAATTAAGACAGGGTAAATTACTCGAAAATATCATAATGCGTCGTTACTACAAAGTATATTAGCCTATAAAGGAGCTCACGTGATTACTTTCGCGTTACGATCGAATAAAATGTTTTTAAGGTGAAATTTTAGAGCCCTTAGAGGTCTCTTAGAAAACCTGTACCTTGGATTATGCGTTCGAAAGAGAGAGATTTTATGAACGAATGGACTCGCTTTACCAGCTTCAGTAGAGTAGTTATGGTTAATCCATAGAGGTACAAGGTGCTACTATATCTCAGTTTTAGATTTATTTATTTTTCTTGGTTTTATATGTAAACGGCAACAATGTTAACCAATAACGTTGCAGAATTGGTGATCTTATGTAAGCTCTATGGTAGATTGTGTAATTCACTCGGGCAACGAATTTTTCTAAAGGCGTATTTTATTTACAGATCAAAACCGTTTGGCGAATGGTAGCGCCGGTGCGTGTTCGACGAATAAAACTGCTCTGAAACCGTTAGCCAACGATCATAGAAGTCATGAGAGCTGTAAGAATGGCAAAACGAAGAGTAAAACTACGGCTGTGCAAATTTCCAAAGTTAATCCGCTGCTGTCGCAGTTGAAGTACACCGCCGATGGCATGGAAGCATTTATTATATTGTTTCAACGTCTTACTGCCGATGTGAGTATGATTTGGGGTTGAGATTATGATTTTATTTTATTGCAGCGTAATTAATATGTATTGGTGTTTATGTTTAGATGGATGTATTCACGTTGCCATATATCAAACGCGAATTGACCAAATATAAAAGCGAATGGTTGGACATGAAAATGAAATTGGGTGAGTAGATTACAAAATGTTGGATTTTATTTCCTCAAAATGGTTATATAAGTGATAATAAATTTATAAAAACATATTGAACTTATTTTTTCACGATTGGAAAATAATAACTGATTACAAAAAAAAAAAAAAAAGTTGAATAATATAACCCATTTGTTTATTTGTAGAAGAGGCTAACGTTAGTTGTAAAAGACTAAAAGAAGATATTGAAACTCAACAAGCCCTTCACGAGCATAAACTTGAAGAATTACGTCAAGCACATACAGAGAAAATGAACGCGTTGAATACATGTCACAAAGAAGAATTCGGAAAACGTAAGTCAGCGCATAATTTATTCAGGACCGGATTAGCGCATAATTTATTCAGGATCGGATTCGTTCATTTGCCCGTTCAGTCCCTTCTGCTCCTAGAAACAAACCTGTCATAGTAATTTTGAGGAAAACTTGTAATCTGTACTTTTTGTCTATAAGATTTGCTAAAGCTCAAGTCTTCGTTATATTTTTGCCATCCGCCATTTTGAATCGTTTTTTACCTAAATACAAGGAGTCATGTTCTTATGCTTAAGTAACTCTACATGCTAACCTTTACCTCTCTATGTAGATCAATTTGACGAGGAGATGTGAGAGATTCATAGATAGACAGATAGATATAATTTATTTGTAGAGTACTCTATGGAGTCATTACAATGTCTGAACAATAAAGAATAATCTAATGAATAAAAAAACAAAAATATAAATTTTAATTGAATTATATTAGTTGGTCGTGCTTACTTTATCATCTGATGCCATAATTATAAATCTCCAACCTTTGCTTCCCCAACCCATATTTTGAAGACCATTAGGTTTCCCTTCTAAAATTACATGTATTGGCATATAACATACTTTCATCACTAGTAATCGTATGAGTGTATATATTCATTAAATCTGAAATATTTGAGGTTCCTCAAGCCTTCCTAAAATGTTGACCATCCACCATTTTGGATCCATTTTAACCCAAAGTTGAAGGGTTATACTCTGGTACAGAACTAAATTCGCATACAAAGTATAACCTTTCCAGGTCGATTTGGTGAGGGTTATGTGAGTGATTGAAGAAATTCCATTACTCAAAACTTCCTTCAGAAATTTGTTTTTTGTTCCAACTCCTCTCCAAATGCTATTGAGATTATGAAATTTCGATATGTTAGTATCCATAATTCGCTCTTTCAAATGAGACCAAAAAACCAAAATTCTGAGCTATTTACCCTCTCTCTGCCTTCTCTTAAAATTTGAGTGAAGCATCATCTTGAGGTGAATTAAAAAAAAAAAAAAAGCAAAAAGTGGTTAAGCGAAACTCTACAAGTTTTCCTCTAAATTTTGAGATTTTCATCCATATCAGCCGGTGCTACGCATGGGATAAAATATACGTGTATAAATATTCTAAAAAATTGGATTTTTACCTGACGATGATTACAAATGGTCTGGAATCATGACCGACATGTTAGAATGCAAGAAATGAAAACCCACGCTCTTCCGACTGCTCCTTCCCAAATCAGGTAGGCTGTAATAAGTATCGTTTTGAATTGAAAATTCAGCGAAGAAATGTCCAAAAAACGAAAAAAGTCCTAAATTTTAGGAATAAAAAATTTCAGTTTTTCGAAACCTCTCCAAAGTAATTTGCAGCTTCCCAAATTTTGGCTCCATAGGTTGCAACCCTTAGGACCTTTGCGTGAATCCGATGCTCAACTTATTCGTTATTGGTAAAGATACAAAAGCATTACAAATAAACGATTTTTCTTTTTATTACCATTTCAGAATCCGAAAATTACGAAAAACAATTGAAAGAGATGGAAGAAAAATTAAAGACTCGGGTAAGCGAGAATTTTTCGTAACAAGTATACGACTACCGATGTCCTTGTTGGCATTGAGAAATAATTTATAACGATAACTTTGCTCTCAAGGTCGTGATTTAAAAGGAATGAAAAAAAATTCTAATTTCAACTTTGCGATTCGTTTAAAAAAAAAAAAACGTTAATAATCCTTTCTTTTTCTACCAATTTAGGAGACATTGTTGGAACTGAAATTCAAGGAAGACCTGAGATCTATCCAACGCGAAGCAGAATCGAAATTAGAGAGTATTCTGGAGGAGACGAAACGACAAGTCGAAATCCTCAGATGCGAAAACGAAGCGTGGAAGCAGAGGTTACGAAACGAATCGAAAAAGAGTCTCGATGATGCAGAAAATAAAGTTAAATTGCAAATCGAGCTGATCGAAAGTAAATACGAACGACGATTGAATGAAGCTGCTGAAGAATTGCGCAAGAAAGAAGAACAGTTTGTCGCGTTTTCTAATAAAAGAGCCGAAAATTTATTAAAACGTAAATTAAGCAATGTTAACGAAGAACATGCATTCGAAGGCAAACCAAACGCAGAGGTAGTGATTTCCATTGATTAAAATGTTTTTATTTAGTTTTTTAATTTAAATTTTTTCCGCAAAAAAAGAAATTAATTTGCTTTTGCTTTGATATATTTAGTTAACGTGCATTTTTTTTTTCATTAGCAAAATGGTATTCCTCACGGTTTCAAGATGGAATTTCAGAATTTAGAGGAAGAAGTTTGTTCTCTGCGCACTGTACTTGAATTGAAACATTCGGAAATACAAGATCTTAGGAAGTTAAACGAGAAGTTACACAGTGAAGTTCAAGATTTACCCTTTATTATGCAGAAGTTGGATTCCGCTCAAGCTAGAGTTGAAGATTTAAATGCGCAGCTGCAGACGAAAACTGAAGTTGAAAAGTGAGTGTGGATGTGAGAAATCGATTTCATGATTTTACATCGGTATATTTTTTTATCATGTTTTCATTACGTGAAGCTCGTAACCTTTAAACTTTTATATTTATCATTTAAAAGATATATTATTCGTTTAAAAAAATTACTATAATGATTATTTATTTGATCACGAAAAAAATGTATATATTTCTCTTCAGAACAAAGAATTGAAATTCTTGAAAATATTTAAATAAAATGGAAAAGCAAAGAAAAAATGATTCAATGAGAGCGAACATGAAAAAAAGAATAGAAATTGAATATCCATAACAGCCTCAAAAATTACTCAAAAAAGTTTCGCTAAATATTGTATCCTATTTTCAGACATTTATTGAAAGAGAACAGAAAATTGACGGATATCGTTCACGCTGAAACAGAAAAAAGAAAACGATTGACTTTCCAGAACGAAGAATTATTATGGAAATTGAAAAGGAGTTCGCAAGTAGCAAAGACGTTGGCAGTTTTCAACAGCAGTCAAAGTAAAGAACATTCTGGTGAGTATCTAGAACTTGATAGTATGGGGATGAATTTTGTTGGATTTTATACAGAGCATTAACTGATTTTTGGGTATTTAAGAAAAAATATTATAATTATAGCAATAATAATAAATGCTTAATTTAACAGTGTTTTGACCATAAGTATTAATTCAAGGAGTTGTTTACTGTTTGTGTTGAAATTTATGATTTCGATATGGACCTGAAAGGTCGAAATATTAATTTCTAAAATTTTATGTAATTAATAAATTCATAAAATTACTATTGGAAGAAACAAAAACAAAAAAAAAAACATTTCATTTAAAATTGAAATCATGAACCACAATTTTGCCATAATTTGTTTTTTCATTTTTTTTACCAATGATTTTTTTTAATAATTTTTTCAATTTTAAAATTTTTGCATAAAAATATATATATTTTTTTTCAAGTTTCAGAATCAGAAGTTACTTGCCACTCTACGCCAGTCAATACAAATAAGCATTGTCACAAACAATTGAATTTTTCAAGGTAAACACGATTAGCTTTTTCATTTCATTTTTTGCACGTCGCTGTATTTGAATGCGTTTAAACTTAAGGCAGATAAAAATGACCCTGACTTTTTTACCATTTTTCGCCCTAACATGGTCATGATATAATATAGCTTTGCATGTCATTTCTATGTTTTGCACGTGTCTGCAATTGCACATGAATTAAAATAATTGGGACATGAATAAACATAATTATGCTAAAATATGCTTTGATGTGATTATCTGAAAAATAGATTTTTCCTGTAAATCTCTCCCTCTCCCCCCGCAAAAACCGTTAGTATGTTTTTCAAAGCAATATGTTCTTTTACTTGACTCATTATTTGTTTGTTTTGTTCATTAACGTGCCATGTACACTAAGGTAAAAAGAATTTTGAAAATACATTTGGTTTACCACTTGATGGTTGTAAAATAACTCCAAAAAAATGTTCCAAAATTTCAGCTCCTTACATTATTTTATACCCTTCATAATTCTGTCAGAGTTTGAAGATTTCTACGAATTTTGAAAAAATATTAAAAAAAATTAGGTATGGACATCTTGAAAATTTTTTATATTCAATGATCTTATCTTGTTTTCTGAACTTCAACTTATGAATAATATGAAATATAATGCAAAAATACACGAAATAGGAATTTTTCCATGTATTGAAAATACTTTTAGAACCTTTGAATGTTGAAAAAATATAAAAAATGATGTGTGTTTGAAATTCAGAAGACAAAATAATTATGGTTTTTGGATGAAAAAAAAATCATATTGATGAAAACTCATTTCTTTTAAATTCGTAAAATTTTCCCTCTTTGACCCAATTTCGAAAAATGCAATATTAATATAGAGGGTTGAAATTTCTTGGGCATACTTTTAAGTTCAGTTTGGAACTATGTACTACGACTAAACTTAATCAGTTTTTGTGAAAAATAAAAATTTCTGCCATTCTAATGTAAACTGGTGCAGTGAATGTATCAAAAATGGCCTAAAATTTTTCTGGATTTTTTTACGGGGAAATATGAAAGTAATATGACTTTTATGACTCTACTAACCCATAGAAATTTTCTTGAAAAAAAAAAAAACTTGAAAATTTCTCCGGAGTTCCGCCGTACCTTAAAAGTTACAATTATCGCTTAAAATTAAAAAAATGTAATTTTTAATTTTTTTTCCTTTGTAATATGTTTATCGGCCTAATAATATGAACAAAATTTTATAAATTACCTTACTCCAATTTTTCTAAGCTTCATCATTAAAATAATTTAAAAAATTGTATTTCCAATTTGTCCCAACAAAACTTACGTTAAATTTTGAAGTCTGCAGCTCTTGAAAAGTTTGATAATTTTTCAGGAAAATATTGTTACACGCCGTTGAGGTTATAAAATTCATTTTCTCTTTAATGCTAGGAGGAGATTGTCATTTGTTAAAGATTTATTTTGAATGAAAAAAAAAAAAAAAAAAAAAAAAAAGATAAATTCCTTAAAGAAATAATTAAAAAAATCATTAAAAACAGTACGGTACTCCGTTGTTCTCGAAAAGATATTCTCAGTTATATTAGTGTTATTTCAATCAGAATTCTTTCAATCTCTGTGGTATTAATCAACTTATACAATTACAGTATAAGAAAATATATTTCAACTTGCCTTAATTATGAAGAGCTAGTAACACCCAAACGTAATTATTTGAATCATCAAACCTATGATGGTAAATTCTACAATCGAGCATTGAATTAACGAAAACTGAACGACGAATTATTTTTCAAATTATCTCCATAATAATTATTTTTCATGCTTACTAAATTTTCGACTTCAAAATGAAGCAGTTGTGAGGTTGATTAGCGAAAAAAATTTTCCGTTGAAATTTTTCCTATTAAATTTTCCCTGGCACATGATTATCTTAATGGGTACTCGGATCATTTGAATTCTAAATGGTTGTTTTTATTTTCGGCGTATGTGATTTTTATAACTTGTTTGTGAAGAATTTGGTTATTTAATATGCCCGTTTAGTTTTTAATACGTAATATAATTATAAGGAAAGCTGTATTGTCGCTAAACTTTCGCATGTCCGGTAAAGATTTTCGCTTCAGTTATTATTAAAAAAAAACATACAATTACAGTCTAGCAGTAATTATATAGGAAGCCTGCCACGATTGTGTCATGTATTCGTTGTACAGCTTGTTTGGTTTTTATGTTAGCCTTATTTTTGTCGCCATTTAAAGCACCTTTAATCGCATAAATCGCACGCTTTACATACTAACGTCTTGCCGCTTGAATAATCGCCCTTACAAACGTCATCGTAATGGTATGGAATTTTTATAGAAGCGGTTGCGAGAAATATTTGAAACGATCTCGAACAGATAACGATCTGAAACCATCGTCAGAATCGCCAACCGAAGCGGACGTCTCGTCCAAAGTACTCGGAGTAGTGGAGAAAAGTGACTCCGTATCGTGGGTATTGGAAATTGACGAATCGCCCATTGAAGTAGCGTCGCGAATGCTCCGAAGAGCTAATAGTTTACGCGGTGTACCGTCCAAGAAAAAAGTCAGCCATACTAGACAACTGTTGACGTTACCGACGCGTAGTAAGAAACACGATGGAGATGTGGAAACGTCGAAGGTAGATTTCGGCGTCCAGTGCTGCGATATCGACTCGACGTTGGATCAGTTGAATATCAGCGGTAATACGATACTTAGATCGAGCGTAGAAAATGGCGATACTCCGAAGGTCAATGTAATAGACGAACCCATCGAAGCGAGTCAAAAAATCAACGACGAAGATGATAACATTATATTAGATATATCGTCGATTTTCGATTTCCTTCAGGATTCTGATTTCGATACAGATACGCCATTGACTTCGGAGGAAAATAACGTGGTTGGATTTTTCCCAACTGATAAAGCCCTGAGGCTGCCCTTTTCGACGTCGAGTAGCTCGAATAGTAGTTTAGATCTGGAGGTTTATAGTAAAGATGGCCATTTCGAATGGGTTTCCGATCAGAACGCTGGTATCGATAAAGGTATTCCGAGAATGGCTCCGAGTGACAGTTGCTCGTCCAGTTCTACGTCTCATAGTGTTTCTGATATTGACGATAGTGAATCGACTGATGTTAGCAGTTCGTCGTATGTCGACGGAGATGGAAAAGAAAAGACGATTAAGGGATGAGAATTTTATGCTTGTTCTCGATGATCGATTCGTTATTCTTGGTTCTTCTCATAACTACTTTAATTTATGTTATGTTTAGCGAACTGTACTTTTTGTTTGGAATTTTGTTTTTATAATAATGACCGTCATGTACAATTATTTGTTAGCTTCGCGCGAAATAGTTTCATCTGAATTTTAGATGGAAAAAAATATCGCAATTTTCCAAACTGAAACAAAAAAAATTATTGTCATCATTTAGGAATGAACATATTGCTATTGTTTTATTTCGAATAGAAATTTGACTATCATAGGCAAAAATTTAGATCATAAATGTTTTTAAATTTCATCCTTGATATGAGTTGAGAAATCGAAACGAAAAACTTTTTATATATTTGTCTTATTGATTAATTATGATTCCTAACGATAATTTTATACTTGTACAATTTAATCGTACAATACGTTCGATCGTCAACGTGACCATGTTTTCTTAAATCGTATTTCAGAAACATAAATAAGTCATTCCTCAGGAAATTTATACTTATATTAAGCGTGTTCGCGAACCAACATCGAATTTCCATTTAACATTCGCCGCCTTAGAATGTAACGTAAATCTTGAAAAATTATTACTACTTATTGCGTTTCTGGAGTACGCGCGTTTATGGATTATATTTTATACTTGTTAAATTTTTAAGCATTTCATCAGTATTATCATTTTATTATTAGAGATTTGTGGGAAATTATTGTTGTTATAATTGTGAATTTTTTGGTTATCATTTTTTTTTTTTTTTTTTTTTGTATATTTCTATGTAAGTATATATGGAATTTTGAAGTACCTAATTTAATGGAGTATAAGATAATTCTTTTTTTGATACTAGCTTAATGTAATATATCTAGTCATACACATCTTTGGTGTGTTTAAAAAATCAAAATAATATGTTTATTGCATTTCGAAATATTATTGGATGAAATGTGATGAGGTGTGAATCCATTATAATTTATACCTAATATGTGTACGGACGTAGTTACGTACTAAGTGTACAGTCTTATTACGGAGAATTTATTGATATATAATCGATTAGTATTAGCAATTTCTGTTACAGATGAGGAAAATTTTAAGAGTTGCACTTAGGGTTAATATTTTTATTTTCGGGTTGTGATTGGTGAAGTATCTAGATATGAGTATTGAGATAAACGTACCTACCAGAATACACGTGTGATTTAAAAAACATGTGTATGTTATCGATTTAATTTTCTATTTTAAGGTCATTTTTGTTGTATGATTCATAGTGCCGTTATTTGCAAATAAAAATTTTTCAATATTATTTTTTTTGTGTTGGAGAATTCAACTGAATATATTATGCATACTTGAAACTGGTAAAAAGTAAATGAGTGATTGTAGAATTTACTGTCAGGAGTTGCGTACCAGATTATTAGAAAATGAAAAAAATTCATTACATTCTTTCATCCCATAACTACGATTTTTTTCAATATTCAGAATTTTTTTTTATTAATTACATTATGTTGAAATTTAGAGGAGATAATATCTCTAAACAGATGGGATGAGAAATATACCAGAGTATGTCCTGTACAAGACGTCCTTCATTTTGCCAAATTGTGTTGGAAGTGAAAAAAAGCTTGCTGGAATCGTACACTTGCTCTAAAGTCCTGCATTCTTCATTTGACAATCCCCTCAAAAATAATGTTTATTTTATGAAATGAAAATAGTTTCATAAGTATTTTATCAAATACTTATTAGATTTTTGTGAGGGAAGGGTGCAAAGAGTTGAACTTTTGAAAAAATCATGTCGAAAATTCTGCAGAATCGCTGCATTGTATATAACGATTTTTTAAACGCATGCCAGAACTTCGGAATAATTTTTGAAATGAATATTACAACAAGAATAGATTTTCTATAGCTCTTGTCTCAAGTTTCTTGAAGAGGAACATAGTTATTTTTATATTTTCACTCATAGTTCTCATCATAGGTATTTAATTTTAAAAAAAGAAGATTTTTTTATATTTAAATAAATGTAATAATTGATTAATAATTTTTATGTATATTTTTATTTTTTTTAAATAGTTTTTTTAACTTCATTTTTGGTTAATAAAAATTCATGTTAAAGTTATCATACTCGAGAAAAGAATAAAAAATGTTGTCATTATAATTAACCTGTATTGTAAACTGAAGGAGCTGCGATAATTTGAATTTTCAAGTGCTTTTTTCAAAAAACATTTTCTTGAAACTTGTTTTGTTATCAATCGAAAATATGAATGAAAATAATGATTTTTTTCCTAGTGAAAAATTCTTCAAAAATCAAAATTGAAAAACACATGAAATGTAAAATGTGAATTTTTCCATGCTCTCTTTTATAAAAGAATAATCTTTATCATGAACTTGAATTGGTTCCTCTTCTTGTAAGTAGTACTTGTAATACAGAATAATTTAAATTATGTGTGAAAAGTTGAGAATAACAAAACTTTGCTGAGTTAGCTAAAAATATTGGAAGTTCCGTAACCTTTCAGAGTTCCTTCGATTCGAATCGTAGGCAACTTATTACAAATGGTTTATATGTGCTAGTACTATCTGTTTGAAATTCGGCAAAAAATTTTGGCGGATAGACGTGGCTTTTCATTTTGAGTCATATTTCTATATTATAAATTAAACTTACGTGAAATTGTTGGTTTTTCAGTTCTTACTAAAATGTGGACTCTCAGACGATGGAACTTTGTTTTTCAGAAATACATAGTATGTAGTTTTGAATACTTATCAGAACTGAAAGAGGGTAAGAAATTGTAGTCTCCTTTTTTTTATTATTTTAATTTTCTCGAGAAATTAAAAATTTTATACTCAAAATTATTTGAATTTTTTTTGTAGTTTTAGCCAAGTTTTGATACTTAAAAAAAAAAAAAAAAAAAAAACTTAAACTATTACAGCACACCTTTATTTTCAAAATGACAATCATTTTTTCCAATTACATGTATTTATTAAAAAAAAAAAAGAAATTATGGGTGTCATGCCTCTTGGGCTCGTAGCATCGATCAAATATTCTATGAATTTTTTGATTTTTTTTTCTTTATTCTAATTGCCTTTTAGAGAAAACCAAAATTATAATTTTCAATTTGTGAGATATTGAGTCAATGAAAGTTTGTAGATTGTGCAAAAATAATAGATGTTTTTATAAAAGCGAAGGGTGGTTCTCCACTCGTGTAAAAATACATATCATAGCATGCTAATACGACAAATTGAATTTAGTCTGGGAGGGGGCGAATCTAAAAATCTTCACTGCATAAAAGTAACTTTATGATTGAAAAAATTTCTGGATCTTAATTCATAGCTATTTCATATATTCTTCAACTTTTGATGAGAAGAAACCTACAATTAAATTTTGCCAAGTGAACAAAATGAAAATGCCAGCACATAATTACGATAATTGATTTTCACATTTCCACCCGAAACTCGCCCACTTCTAGCGAGTAGGTGAATACCTATACCTAACTGGAAAAAAATATTTATTCTACCATCCGTGGGTGGAAACACAACGCGAAACGCTTTTAAAGGATAATTAATATCCGCTTAATTAATGCAACATTAACGTGGAAAAATCTGCTAGGGAAACGGCACGGTTTCGACGAAATTTAATACTGTTTTTCATCGGCTTCGGGTGAAAGAAAGGGAGCGGTAAATTTGGGTCATCGATAAACCTTTATAAAGTAAAGCTCGTAAAAAGCGATCGCGTTAAAATGTAAACAACTGTTAAAGCGGGTGAAATTAATGGAAGATAAAGTTGCATCGGCGTTAAGCACGTGTTTGTGAAGCGCGAAGACCCGCAGATAGAAAAAAACGTAGAAGAGACGACGAAGGCGCAGCGAAAACATAAACAACCATCATCGATTACAATAATTTAAAATTTTCACCGTACATATATTTACCTGTGAGACAAATTATGGGGGAAAAACGTTTTCACAAGACCCCGTATTAATCTTAGTAAAATCGTATAGCATGCAAGAAAAACGAAACCCGCACGTGAAAATAGAATTAAGGGGGAGAAGCCATTTTGCGAAGGCAAAAGGCAGGTGTAACACGAAGGACAAGAAAGCTCCCTTCTGGTAGGGACGGTTATATCTGAAGTAATATATCTCTAAGCATGCAACCTTTTCTCGGACTAGTTAAAATTTCTATTGGCCGTTGTTCTATATTTTTTTGAACATGCAAATTCCGAAAGTTACCCCTATTTTGTAATGGGGATGAAGAATCAATGTGCCAGTTACGAATCAACCCTTAAAAAAGATTCCACATTTTTATTCGGATGTTTAATGGCGTTCGGGGTTTGTTTTTAAATTGGTTTATGCATAAAACATTTTTTTCTCTTTATTTTACCGAGCGGTGTTTTCGCTGCGTTTATATTGTCGGGTGTGGAAATACCATTCGATGTGTTATTTAATGTGTTAGGTGTTTCAGAATGATGATTATTTGTGAAATTGGTGATGCAAATGGCGACACCGATGACCGGCTTTTTTCTGGTATGAAGTGAGCAATTTGTAGCCCATACTTGCACCTCGCGGTTTTGCTTGTATTTGCACTTAAATATTTCTTAATAGGCAGAGGCGATATCCAGTATTAAAAGAAAATTAGAAAAGTACCTACATAAATGTAAAGGCGATGAAGTTTTAAAACTTTCATCGAAAAATACGTCTAAGCCAAAGGAATATTTTGATATCTAAGCTTTACAAAAATTCTTGTTTTGAAGTCTAAATTTGGAAATTCAACTCTTCTGTAGAAAATCCGCGAGAGTTCATTATAATTTTAATCAAATGCCCACAGAGCGTTCTGGAATTGGAATTTCATTTCATTTCGGATTTTAAGCCCCAGGTGTTTGATTTATTATACTAGTCTTCGCTTAATGCCATGACTGATTGACTCGAGGAGAGCTTTTCGTTTATAATTGAAGTTTTCTCTACTCGTGCTGACTAGTCGAATGAAAATAAATATCTTAACAAATAATCATCGTTGGCTTAAATTCGTACGTTAGCATAACACTTCAAAATAAATTGAAAATACCTTTGTGGAAGCATTATGAACTTTTATAGGCGAAAGAATAGTTCATTAATTTGGCATTCGCATTGCTATTAATAAATATCGAAGTTTTATGCCATCATCCAATACAACGAACACGTAAAATTATCAAACGAATTTTACAGCTATGAAGAATCCGTGAAAAATAACTCATTCAAATAAGCTCACCCCTTGTGCTATGTAATTTACCAATATCGCTGATAAATGAAGAAAATGTCGACACCAGGAGGTAAGAAGACATCGAACACTAAGCCACCAGCCGAGGATAAAGCATCCACCGGTAGTGGAGGCAAAGACGAGAACTTCTCGACCGAGAAGCGAGATTCTATTAAAGGTGGGGACGAAATTCGCTTCTTTTTTACGTTGTAGACGAAATTACTTGAAATTTCATTGTAGGAGATCAGCTTCCGGGCATTAGCTCGAAACCCGGTAGTGCCGGATCTTCAAATCGAGATGCAGCTCAGAGAATCCTACAACTGTGTCAGAAAGGAGAATGGCCTCCGGCTGAGCAAGCCATCAAGAATCTTGAAAAGGTTATTGCCAGCGGAGGCGATGATGTTGGTTCGATGCCTTTGGCCGGAGTTGCCGATTCGGTAATGCGCCAATATTCATCGAAATTAAATGCTAACTATATGTTAACTGAATTGGCAAACTTGTATTTTAGGCTACTGGTATGACACCACTAATGTATGCTGTTAAAGAAAATCGATCCTCTTTGATTGACCGACTTATCGATCTCGGATGTGATGTATCGGCCAGAAATTTCGTAAGTATTCAATGATTTTGGTTGTGAAGTGTATGGCACGTGTAGAATAGTCTTCAACGATGTTGTATGCGGATTTATATACAGGGTGTTTCATCTCAATGAAATCGCCTTCATATCACATGAAAGACAACTTGTGTTGTACTCGTGTATAATGATTTGCCTATTCTACTTGTTGAAGGGGTTGAAATATGGAACTTTGAAATATATTATTTTTATATTGGTAACGAAGTGATGGTCAATTTGAAAAATGTTTATTTCACCTACAAGGCAAATAAATGTACAATGCGTTCTCCAGAACTGCGCGTACATAATTTAGTATGTATTATTAACAAGGAAGTGGTCAGACTGGAGGGAGTAGATATGGAGAAATGATGAAAAAATTTTGAAAAATGAAAAAAAAAAATAGTAAATTTTTCATTTTTTTCTAATCAGTACCTTTTGATCTCTCTCTAAAAAGTGAAAATAGGTGCTACCCTCATCAAAAATTAGTTTCTTGACAAACTTTTCATGAAAATTTTTAGGAGAATTTTGTGCTTCATAACTAAAAGGAGGAGGGAATGTACACTTTATGCCAAAATGTATAATATACAATGTAGTAGGTACTACTGACAAAAATTCAATGCCAGTGGAGGGACAAGGCAAACAGAAATATAGAAAACAGTTGTAAAATAATAATTGTAGAAAATAATATTTTTTTCATATTCTTCTACAAATTAGTTTAAAAATTGTCCCGTTAAAACCATTTTTAAACATTTCTTTGAGATCTGCAATCCATATCCTACAAAATACTCTTGGCTGAAGCCACATGGACAGCCTCGAGCAGCTTAGATAAAATTTCAAAGAAATAATTTTTTTTTAATTTACTAAAACATTATTTTTAGGTTTTTCATATTTTTCCTTATTCCCCCTCACTTTCCCTCTCCATTGCTACAAATTTTTTTGTCACTACTATTACACTGTGTGGTGCACATTTTGGTGCAGATTGCATATTACTGTCTAGCTTGATATTTTTTTTAAGTGCCTTGTACACTGTACACTGTACACTAGGGTGGATCAAAGAAAAGAACATATCTTGGATTTTGACCCAATTTGATGAGGTGGTTTACTTTGAGTGGGAGACTTCCCAAAAAAATTTTGAGCCCCCTGTATGAAAGGGGAGGGGAGCAGGAGGGCCCCAAAGTGCATCGTCTTTTGAAAAAAACGCTGTTTTTTGTGTTTCTTAGCCAGTCAAAATGGTGTGAGAAAGCCTTTTTAGCACTTTAAAACTGCAATTTGAGTTTCTGAATCTTCCTAGACTATCGCCATCCTTATTGGACGAAAATTCAGACTGCTAAAAGGGAGTCGGAAAGTTGCAGATCGCGATATTTCAATATTATGAAATTTTCGTCAACTCTGCATCAATTGTTTTTTGTCTTGGTAAACTGACCAATTTTTTCTTCAACCTCTAGTAGTTTATTAGGAAAAAACTTTTGAAAATTTTCGGTACCAGTGCAGCCAGTAATAGATCGCAGTATTCTAATATTGTGAAATTTTCACTAACTTTGAATGTATTATTTTTTCGCCTGAAAACTTCGAGAAATTTTTTTTTCTGAAGCGCGCTAGAAATAAATTCTGAAGGAAGTTTTGAAGATTTTTGGATACCAATGCAGTCATCTGCTGATAATGAACTACTAGAGGATGAAGAAAAAATTGGTCAAATCACCAAGCCAAAAAATAATCGATGCAGAACTAATGAAAATTTCATAATATTGAAATATCATAATCCGCAACTTTTCGACCCCTTTGTAGCTGTCTGAATTTTCGTCCATTAAGGATGGCGATGGTCTAGGAAGATTCAGAAACTCAAATTGCACCTTTAAAGTGCTAAAAAGACTTTCTCACACCATTTTGACTGGCTAAGAAACACAAAAAATACAATTTTTTTCAAAAGGTGATGCACTTTGGGGACCTCCTGCTCCCCTCCTCTTTCATCTAGAGGGTTCAAAATTGTTTTGGGAGGTCTCCCACTCAAAGTAAACCACCTCACCAAATTTTGTCAAAATTTAAGATTTTTTTTTTTCGATCCACCCTACTGTACAGCCATAGGAGGGCTAGTTGCACGTACCTTTCGAAAAGTTGATTTAAGATGAAAAATTCCTCAACAAATTTTTATGGAAAGTGTGTAAAGAAATTAATTTTTAATCGGCATTTAGAGCTAACTTGACAACTACTTTGACTATACATGAAGAATAAAACACAGAGTTGATGAAGCGAGCAAGCAGCATACGTCTTGTCCATCTTGGATGATGAAAATTTCCAAGTTCATCATTACCAAAGTTGAAAAAATATTTTTCATTGTTTCATCTCTCGGCCCCTTCAGGAAATGGAAGAAACAAACTATCATACATGCGTGCGGTATATGAATGAGGTCCCATTGAAGTGAAACACAGCGTATTTTAAAATGCCCCTTCATTTTACATGATGAGCAATCTACAGAATATTGGTGTGTCTTCCTTGCATTTCCTGATCTCCAGGGAAATACAATTTTGTTGGATATTTGATAATAATTTCAATTTTTCATGATTAAATTACACTATAATCCAACTACGCAGCCATCTCAGTGTGTGGAGATTTCTATTCTTTACGCAGTAACTGTTTTTTTGAATATGTACTTACATCTTCAAGAGCATGCATACACAAATATTAACGTTCGCTTGAAGCAAATATGCTTGTAATTTCCCCGCCTATATTTTTGAAGAGATAGGAATTTCACTTCAAGTTTTTTCAATTGCAAGTTTCTTTAAAATTTAGGTAGGTAATAGATAATAACCTACGATAGTGTTATGTGAAAATTTACCTATCTGAAAGTATTTTCAATGTGTATGAATTTTAATTTAGCCTTTTTCAATTCCTTCATTACTTCAAATAGGCTGTTGTAGGCATTCGAAACCTAGATAACAGCATTTTATGAAAATTTGTCTTTAGGGTATGTATGACAGGGTATAAACATATTCTTCATAAAATTAAAATCACCGGTCGTAGCAAAAATGGTGCGAATAAAAAGAAGTCGCAATACAAAATCAAATGAAATACAATCCTTTTCGTTCATTCGTTACCTGAAGAATTTTTTTTATAGAAAATCCTTATTTACCATAAAAAATATCTAAAAACTTCGTTCTTTTCCTCAAGTTTTTTTCTTTTTTTTTTAATAAAAATTCCTTATTAAATGAAAATCATACGTACGTGGGAAGTGAATAGGAAAGGTAATGACGTCATTCATTTTTTCCTCTCATGAATTGTTGCTATGTAATCGTGTTTCATTTTCACTCGGTCAACGAAAATGTCCGTACTTCTTGTAACTATAAATCGCGAATTTGTCAGCTCAAACGTTGCATTTTCAAAATACGAATTCGATTCTGCAAATCTGCATAAACTCAAAATTCTATATATATTTTTTTTTTATATTAAAATCCGTTCGCTAGGTCTCTCAAATGTAACGATACAAATCCCTAATAATATTTATAATGACGATATCGACCATTAGCTACAGCAATATATTAAAATTTGCCTATTTGTGTCAAAATTGATGAAATGAAAAAGTAACTTTTTGTTTTTTTTGTATTTAAAGAAATCATGATCTGTTCAACTGTGATTTTAAAAATCAAACAACAAAAAGCTAAGAATAAAATATGAACATTTTGTTAACTCTGCTCTCCTCACCCCGTCCACAAAAAGTTTCTGGCCATGTCATTAATTCAGTTGAACTTATTTTCATTGGCTCTGATGTAGCTCAATGAGTAGTAGGAATGGTGACTCGTAATTGAGACTTTGAAAACATATTTATTTAAAAATTCACCTGAATTCAACTTACCAGCGCTTGAGTAATAACTTAATGGTTTCAATACCAACGTCATACGTACTTTGGGTTAAAATATCAATTTTAACATTGATTTTTGCAAGAATTCATGCATAAAATTGAGAGTGCTTATCACTTAATAATTTTTTCCTTTTTTTTTCTTTTTTTATTTATTGATTAATAATTATAATATTTAAGCAAAAGGCTTAGAATGCATATTTTGATATTTCAAGCCATGCCCCCCACTCCTCCAACCTACAAAAAAACTTTAAAAACGCAAATATTAAGTCTTGAGATCCCAAAATTTTGTATTAAATCTAAACCCTCTATCCTACAAGAATTTTTCAAGTTCCCTGTAAATTTCAAGGTTTTACGTCAACAGGTACAATACGAAATAGCAAAATTTTCAAGAGTTTGGTACGATATTAAAATCTTAATCAATTTTAAAAATATCACATTTCGCATTCAAATTTATCCGTGAATGTTAACATTTTTTGAGAGGGAATGAAATGTATAGATATTAGAAAATTCCAAAAATGTTTTTACATATGCAGGAACTTAAATAAGGAAGGGGGTCAATACCACTCCTGAGAGTTCAATTTCTTGAATATTGCAATGTTGTTTATCCGCTTTATTCTTCAATAATCACAGTCAACATATGGATCTATATCTACTGAAAACACCAACTCAAATAAAAAAAAAAAAAAAAAAATAGCGGTCAATACACTATGTCTATTATCATTGCTATGAATCATTAGCAAGCAAAATTCTTACCTCATCAATTTATTGTGCATCGAAGAAATTCATGCTCTTGAATTAACGTCTCCCCTCCTCCCTTCTACACAGCCTGTAGACCAAAAAAATGTGTAATGATGGGAAAATCTTGGCCAGTTTTTATTTCATTTCTTCATAAATTCTTTTGTCATTTTTTATTTCGTTTCATTTTCTCTAATTTTTTCCACCCTGTTATGTATCTTCAAAATTGCGTAAAATTATCCCTACGTGTTTTTGAACGTGAACCACAACAACAGTGTATGAAAAATTGCCAATCTGCACTTCCGAAGGGGTAAAAATTCAAACGAAGTTTTTCCATTTCTAGTTCGTTTGAAAGCATAGACGGATTTGTATACGTTGGTGTGACGTTGGTGTACGAAAAACTGCCTCAACCAAGGCCACAAAGGTCGAGGTTTCAGAGCAGACTCCAGTTCCTTATTTCTATCGAATTCGTTACGTTTGCAAAGACCTTGGCAGATTTCTACTCAATTCGTAATTTTCCTATATTAAATTGAAACATAGAACGAAAATGTTTTCCTCGTTGCGTTTAATAAGGTTGTCATTTTATATTTAAAAATATCCCAATCGACTTTCCCATTTCACATTGTCACCAACTCACTGCGAAATCTAGTTAAACCCGCTCCGCCTACATAAAACGGGCATTAAACGAGCTACGGGCGCGTGTTTATTACCTAAAAAAACGAAATTTCTTCAAATTAAGCTAGCTTTCGGACAACTTTTATGATAGAAGAAAGAAATAAGAAATTATCGCAAATTACGTTAAAACGCACGAAAAGCGACTCGCGTTAACCGTTATTTTCTCGACGGGTTGTATATTTGTTAAGAAGAAAAATGGGTCGACCACTCCCCTCACGGTGGTTAATTATTTTAACAGCTTTTAAGGTGTGTTCGTCGGGTTAAACGCGTATTATCCTTTAAATTGATTAAATTTTATATAAAATTCACCCACATGACGGCGAAATTTCGGCTTTTCTTAATTTGTTGTGAAATATTAGAAATCGGGCGAAAACGTCCGTTTTGATTTAGCGCGACCGGATTAAATACCGCGTGGGTGTATATAATTAACTTTGATAGCGGAGAATGTATCGTTATAAAATGGTATTAATCGGTTTTCGGGCTTTTATTAAAAGCTTACCTGATTTAGAAATATCGCTACGGCGAAAATTTATTAAAATTACCATAAAAGTTTACTCGTTGCAGTAAAGCGAATTGGACTCTTGTTCGCCGCGTTACCGTAAATGTCAAGGATCGCGATAAGTTTTAATGTTCAACTTTTTTTTCTCTACCCCTTGTCACTCTTTTGACTCCCATGGTTATGTTGGCATTGCATGTTTGAACGATTGTTTCACAAGAATTTAAATACGCGAAAGAGAAACGAGTCTGTGAACTTGTAAACAATGCTACGATGAATGAAAACTGCGTTAAAAATTTTCTCAACGACCTTGCTCAACTAGAAGGGTTTTAAAAATGTTACGTTTCATTAGATTTATGACTTAATTAGGTACACGTTGGTGGTATAATTGATCGAATTGCGGCTACTTCGCTATTTCTTGGTGGTAACGAGCAATCAATAAAGTGGCAATGAGAAGATTATGAAAAAAATTAAATTACCATATAACAAAAAAATTACTCTCTTCAGTTATACCATATGAGGTCCAACACAAAAAATCGTTCAATTTATTTTTTATCTTACAGGTTTGTGCTTTAATGGCAATAACAATGTATATAGATAGGAACTCAAATATTAGACTAAAGGGCTCCCTACATATGACTCTGTAAATGCTCCTTGGAGTGCACTGCAGATAAAGAGAAATAAATAAATAAATAAAAACGGGTATTTTTTAAATACCGCCCGCAACGATAACACTTATAGTCTAGTCATTTTAGGTTCGGACCTAGAAAAAATTACAGGAAAGATGATTTATACAATACATGCGAAGAATGCGTTCCTAAGTAACATTCTAAAAGTTGCATCCCCTACCCCTCTGGCTAAATGTGTGGGAGGACAATAACCTCTGAAAAAAGTGATTTTTGCTTATAGCTCTGAAAGGAGTAGGAGGAAGGGTAAATTAGATCAGTAAAAAAATTTCGTTGCGGGTGATATTTGAAAAATACACGTTTTTATTCAAACTTCATTTTTTTTCAGCATGTTGCACCCTCTAAAGGGACTTTGAAAAAATTATATGTTGTACCTAAGGATATGACGAAGTTATGAAAAAAAATTCAGCGATGGCACCCCCAAAATCTTTTTAAAATTTTTTCTGAAATTTTCAACCACCTCAAAAATGAAGAAAAAATTAAAAAAAAAAAATAGAAAAATTATCGTACAAACATACATGTACTACGTATAATCAGTGAAAATTTCAAATTTTCCCTCATTTTTGCTGGAAATATCGCGAATTGAATTTTTAGTATATAAAGCACGGTAATTCTGGAAAGGTGGGGGTAGGGGTTACAAATTTAGGTGGAATGTTTTTAGGTCCCAAGTAACATTTGGAACCACTTTTGAACAAATTCGTGTCAAGGGACGATTTCATCTACTTAATGGGGGCTTTCAGTTTTAAAAATGTAAAGTAAAAAGAACCATTTTAAGTTTTAGAATGAGAGAGAAAATGAAACAAAAATTAAATACAAATTTAAATAGTCTTAAAACCACAAATAAATGACCATTAAGCTTATGGGCTGTAACCATGGGAGGTGAGGGTTTGAGGTCAGAACTCCTCACATGAGCTCAATTTTTTAAATATGACTACTCTTGTTGCTATGGATTATTCGTAAAAAAAAATTTTATGCTTTTAAATTTTGTTCTGAATTACGTTTATGAATTTCTTACGAGATGAAGAGCTTTATGCTTTTAAAAAATTACGTCTGACCGCCCCTCCTTCAACAACAGTGCTGTAGATCAGCCCTTCTATTGATACGTCCAAGCTACAGAATAAGAATGCACAAAGATTTACGCTCCGTAAGTGGAGAGCTAACTGAAAGAGGGAGGAGAACCCTTCCTCTTTAAAATTGAAATTTTGTTCGAAGAAACATTTTTTTTTATTCTGTTTCTTTTCAGATACTGTTATTAATTTTTTCAAAAATTGAAATTAAGAGTTAATATGATGTCTACGAAAGTACAAAATGTTTCATATACTTTTCCCATATCAAATGCCAGTAGTGAACCTCCAAAATATAGAAAGAAATATAGAAAAAGCGAAAAAAATTTGCACACACTGTAAAAGGACAGGTCACAATGTAGAAAAATGCTTTAAAAAAATCAAAAAACGAGTAAATGTCATAAATCAACCAAAAATAAAAAAGCAATAGATGTAAGCTATTCATGTGATAAGCATGTTCAATGGTTTGCCTGCTCTGCTTGCGGAAGAAGACAAGGTACAAAAGAATGACCCTAAATATTTCATGACGAGTTTATCGCAATTAAAAGTTCCCAACGTTGAAAAATTAACGATATTCCATTACCGAATGTAATTAATTAATTAATGATGGATCTAACATGATGGAGATACTCTAATATCACTTCCAAGTGTTTCCTTGTCTGTGATGTAGATAATTATATTCGTATAATTACTTACATTATCATAATCTACACAAATTAAGTTACGAACAAGGCCAAACTAGAAAAAATTTAGAACAAAGGTTTTTGTTCTGAAATGCGTTCGCAAGTCTCCAAGTATTAATTTCCATAAACTCAAAAGCCTCAAGTCGTGCAGAAGCCCCATGGGAATCTCGAGAACTAAGAAATATGAGACTTGAATGACTGCGAAATATGGATAAAATTTTTGATATGATGATTACAAACATAACTCACTTTGAGCAAAAGCAAGTTCCAAGAGAGGAGATTCAAAATTTCGGAAATACATTATACACTAACCGAAATCTATTCTGGAGGTTCATTTCACTGAGTAAAATTGGTAATGAAGAATCAAATACCTATCGTGAAAATTTCACCAACCTTTATTCCTATTTATGCAATTTTATGGTATGAAATGAAGGATCCAGTGTGAAGGAGATAACAGAATATCATTTATATTGTTTTTACTGCTGATATAATTACCTACCTACTTAATTTCTCTGTTTTCTTTTTTTTTCAACTATGTATCAATAAGTAAATTTAAAAATAAATTTCTCGAGCTGAAAATTTCATTCAGTTGGAATGAGAACTTCTCAATGTGAATTCATCTGTAAGAGGATAAAGAATGTAAAGATAAAGTAGTTAAAAACGCCACCAAAAAAAAAAAAAAAAACTATAACACGAGGATGTATTTTCCGAACTATTTAATCTCCATGAAAATAACTTTCTCATGCTAAAAATTTCATTTTTGGGAATAAGAAGTTCCCTACTTAAATTTACCTTCAAAAGGATAAAGAATATGAAGATATCAATATTGATCTATTTATGAAGTCGTACTTATTCTTCGTAAGACTATTAATTTATGACGGCTTGAAAAATGCTACGAAAGATGTCGTTGTGCTCTTTACTCTGAAAATTATTTTTTTCTCCTTCGTCACAGAACGTTTTATTTATTTATTTATTTCTTATTTGGCTAGCATAATTTTCATTACGGTGGTTATAATAATAATTTTCATTTAAACATGGAATCACACCCTTATTGCAATGAATGACGTCAACTCCTAGTTCAGTAATGAGGTCATTGTTTTTGTCGGATTTTTCAGTCTACATTTATCTATGAGAGGCACGGAGAAAATGGGGAAGCCTAAATGAAGGATTTGATTTAAATAAATGTAAAATATTAATATGAACAATAATATTATCAATAATAAAATAAAAGAAAAAATAAAATGTAGAATGAGAAATCAATTAATTAAAACTATAATATTATATTAATATGTGTACACATGTAATTTAAATTCACCATGCTACCGATATGGCTAGAGTGATTTTATTTTCATTTTTTTTTTTTTTTTTGAACTTCAAGTTAGTACCTCTAATATTATTCAATTTCATTAAATAAGAATTCTATCTCAAAAATTAAGTAAAAAAAAAGTTGAATTAAGAGGTGACGTATTGAGGTTGAAAATTCACCATTTCTTGTAATATAAAAGTACTCCAAAAATGGAAAACTTGTTCAATTATGAAAAAATAAACTTGTCAGAGAAAATGAAAACAATTTTCGAAAACATTTGGTATAATTTGTCAATCTGAAAAATAAAAAACAAAAAAGTTGACTTTTTTCAAAATAATAAATTAAGTACATTATGAAATCTTAATGTGCCACCATTTAAAATAACTTTTCAATTTGAAAATTTGTATGATATTTTTTTAGTATAAAAGGAGCTAGAGATGATTATGAGCAAAAAAAAATTTTTAATGTGCGTTTTTGAATCACTTGCACATAAAAAGTTTCTTTGATCCATTCATAATAAATTTTTTTTTTCTTCATTGAAAAGTAATATTTATTTTTTAATTTAAAAAAAGTTTTTTATCAACTCCTTGTCTATAATTGTGCTTGAAGAATATCTTTATATAAGAGGTTTATAAACTCTTACATAAATTTAAATTCACAACTCTCCTACCCGACTGTTCTGTGTAACTTCAAGGACACTTTTACACGTTTAGCACGAACATGTGAATGATGAAGGGTTTATTGATTGGTGAAAATAAAATAATTGTTATAAAAGTAAAAAAAGAAACTGCCTCTTGAAAATCGCTATTTATTCGACACAGAGTAATGGCTCGGTTTGGACAATCAATCGTTCATTATCACTGCAAAAAGAAAAAAAGTATCGAAAAAAAATCCTAAATCAATCAACATTCTGTATCTCCCTTCCACAATGGCATGAACGTATAACGACCTCTTCTTTATAAACTCTCACGGTTCGATTCGTTTGTGCGAGCACCCACACGACATTTAAATGAAAATCTGTCGACATATGTGAGAAACCATGTAATTTTGATTAATTCAACTCCGTGTGATTCTAAATTTGGATGGGAGGCTTTTGACGTTATAATTTGTCGGATAAGGCAAATCGTTCAATTTGACCTCTAGACCTATTCGTTTCGAAGGGTTGAAAAATTAGCACTATTGATCCCAAAGGGATAAAATTTTTCTTCGAAGTGGTGATTACTTTACACGAGCTATTTACGCGGTTTACTAATGGCGAAAATGAAAATATGGGTGAACTTGAAACTTGTAATTTTACGGCCTTGGTTTATTCAGTCACCCGGGGCAATTACCTAATTATAGGTTGCGAAATGGTTGATAATTTTTGAGATGTCAAATAAATCATCAGAATGTATAATTTGGCGAAATTATCATTTTTTCGAAATGAAAATATTAAGGTTGAATTAAAAATTTGAATTTTATAGGAAAACTACAATGTTTTGCATATCGCCGCCATGTATTCCAGGGAAGACGTCGTGAAAATGTTGATTAGTAAAAAGGGAGTCGATGTTGGCGCCCCTGGCGGTGTGAGTATAATTATGTTACCATGAGTACCTTTAAACATCACCGAACGATTACTAACTGCGGACTTTTCACAGCCTAAGCTGCAATCGGCAGTACACTTGGTGGCGAGCAGACAGACTGGAACGGCTACCAGTATTTTAAGAGTACTGCTCAACATCGGTGGAAAGGAAATTAGGTTGAAACCCGATGGCGTAAGTATTCCGAATCGTGGATAAAACAAAGAGCGAGGTATAATTTGGGAATATTTTTAGGGCGGCAAAATACCGCTGTTGTTGGCAGTCGAAGCTGGAAATCAGTCTATGTGTCGAGAATTATTATCCGTCTTACCTGTGGAGCAGTTGAAATGTTGCACCGATACGGGCGATACAGCTTTGCATCTAGCGGCCAGACGGAGAGATTTGGATATGGTGAAGATATTGGTGGATTACGGAGCCAATGTGGATTCGCAAAACGTAAGCCAGTAGTAAAAACTGACAGTCTTAAGTGTTGGAATGAAAAACATTGTGATACTACGTTCGATTTTTAACTCAGGGTGAAGGACAGACTCCGTTGCATATAGCTTCCGCCGAAGGAGACGATTTGCTTGTTAAATATTTTTACAGTGTACGTGCCAGTGCTTCCATTACCGACAATCAAGGTGAAAATCACCTCATTTTGGATGTACATTTGTACATATATCTACTGATTTACTCGAGTGCCTGTTTCCTTCCTGTAAAATAACACCAATATTTTTTAGATCGAACTCCGATGCATTTAGCTGCTGAGAACGGACATGCGACCATAATCGAGTTATTAGCTGATAAATTCAGGGCTTCCATTTTTGAAAGGACGAAGGATGGCAGTACGTTGATGCATATAGCATCTCTTAATGGGCATGCTGATTGCGCTATGATGCTTTTCAAAAAAGGAGTGTATCTCCATATGCCAAATAAGGTGCAAAATTAAATACGTATGCATAATTATGGGTACCCATGTATATACAGAGTGTTTCCTTTGAATATAAACTCCTTCATACTATATGTAAGGTTACTCATGTAACTATAATGTGTGATAGTTTGCCTACTCTACTTGTTAAAGGATCCGAGATATCAAAGTATGAAGAATAGTTTCATATCTAGGTAATGATCAATTTGGAAAAATTTTTCATCATTATTTCAAAGCAGATTTAAAGATGACATTTGAATCAAAATATAGTTTATGAAATGTAGCATTACGAAATAAGAATTATTATTAAAAAAATAATGTAGGGAGAAATGATGAAAAAGTGTGAACAATTATGGGAAAAAATTCATTATTTTTTTATATTTCTAGCAATGCCTTTGAAAAATGCTGACTTCAATTTTTAAACTTTTTATCAACCCCTAAAATACTCCCCTCCCCTCTCCCTTCTCAACTTGTCATGCATCTAGTTAAGGCACTATAACCCGGGTGGGGAAATACGTCATATTTGATCCATATTACTAGTGTTGTAATTATACATTATTTCATCACATAAGAGAGAATCTTTCCAAGTACTTTTTACGTACTTTGATGGAGCAAAGCAAAATGAATAGAGGACTCTTTGGGCATCTTCTTTTCAAAATTCTAGCTGCTTAAATTAATCTGGATAGGATATAGAGAAGTTCAAACTTATAAGAAGGGTAAAAACAGAATACAAATTGATGAAAATTGAAAAAATTTGATTAAAAGCCCAAATTTATTAAAAATACAATATTTATGTTATACATCTCTTTCAATGCCAAATTTTGGAATCTTGTTTCCTTTGGCTAGTGGAGTAGGCAAAACATCATACAGGAATGTCACATGAGTACCCCTACATGTGATGTGAAGGTACTCATACAGAGCTGAAACAACCTGTATGTTATTTTTTCAGTATTTATTTTGCATTCTTAATGTTCTTTATTTCTTTCACCTTTAATTTTACAAAAAATTAATAATCAATTTTATTTTGAATTGAAAAAGAAAAAATTATTGCCAAGAAAAATTAATGAATAATTCCGAAATAATTTTTGTTTTATTTCATAATGCATGTTTTTTAAACATTTTCGTGCTTTGTATTGCAACTTTGAAAAAGTGAAATAAAAAACAAAGAGTTCAAAGTGAAAAAAATTGAAAAAAAAATTTAATAAGGAAAAATTGTTGAAAAATGTAATTCGTGCATATCATACTTGAAAAGGAAACTTCTCGCTATTTAAAAAATATTCCAGTGTCTTCGCTTCAAAAAATGTTTTTATTCCTCATTTTATTCACTTTTTAGTTTTTCCATTTTTTGAATCCTTATACTTGAAAATTTTATTACACCCAAATTTTAAAATAATTTTTTACTATTTTTTCATTCTATCTTTGTTTTTTATTATTTGAATTATAATTTTTCAACAATGTATCACTAGTCGAAGAATTTTAACATGACATTTCTTTAAATCCGCTAAAACATCTGTACTTTTTGTTCAGGGAGGTGCTCGCAGTATCCACACGGCTGCTCGTTACGGTCACGTCGGCATCATTAATACACTTCTGCAGAAAGGCGAAAAGGTCGACGTCACCACCAACGTAAGTATACGTTATATCATTCGGTAAATTCTCGCACATATCTTCTCAGTTCCACAATTATCTGACACCTCGATATTAAATTTCTCGCAAAGGATAACTATACACCTTTACATATTGCCGTCGAGTCTGGTAAACCAGCGGTAGTAGAAACCCTTCTCGGTTTCGGAGCCGATGTGCACGTACGAGGTGAGTGCCCTTGCTCAAAAGACGACTTATTCTTTGCGAGCATTCTCATCGGTAGGTATTTCCGTACGTAGGTGGAAAAATGAAAGAAACCCCGCTTCATATCGCTGCACGGGTTAAAGACGGAGATAGATGTGCTTTGATGTTATTAAAATCTGGAGCTGCTCCGAATTTAGCAACCGACGACGGTGAAACGCCGGTTCACGTGGCAGCTAAGCATGGCAACCTACAGACGTTATCGCTTCTTTTAGACGACGGCGGAGATCCTCTGTTCACGAATAAAGTAAGGTTATAGACGTCGCAATAATAAAGAAGGAAATTTTTTTCATTAAATTTTTTCTCGCTGTTGAATTCTTCAGAAAGGCGAGACCCCTTTGCATTTAGCTTGCCAAAGCCGCCGAGTCGAGGTTGTCCGCCAACTCATCGAATTCGTGAAAACACGCGACGGCGTCGAAACAGCCACGTCGTACGTGAATAGCGTCAACGAAGACGGCGCTTCGGCTCTACACTACGCCGCCGAAGTGGTGAACGCCGAAGCGAGCGCGCTAATGGCTAATCGTGAAGTGGTGAAATTACTCCTAGAAAACGGCATCGACGTGACTTTAGCCACTAAAGCGGTAAGCCCTTTGAATAACACGGTCGATGTACATGAACACATATAGTATTAAGTTTTATTTCTTAGACTCACGAGACCGCGTTTCACTACTGCGCCGATGTTGGTAATAACGACGTGTTATGTGTGATACTGGAATTCATGAGTACCGCCGATGTACAGAAAGCCATGAATAAGCAGACTACCATCGGATGGACGCCTTTATTGATCGCTTGTCATAGAGGTCATATGGAATTGGTTAATACCATGTTGAATAATCACGCTAGGGTTGATGTGTTCGATTTGGAAGGCAGATCTGCTCTACATTTGGCTGCAGATAGAGGGTATCTGCAGGTATATAACGAATGACTAATTGATGTAGTATTTTTATCTCGATTAAGTGATTAATATCGTGTTGAAATGTAGGTTTGCGACGCCTTGCTTACTCATAAAGCGTTTATCAACAGTAAAACCAGAGTTGGTAGGACTGCGCTTCATTTAGCTGCGATGAATGGGTTCGCAGATTTGTGCAGGTACGACGATAGTTTTCCCAGTACCTATCGAATTAAATGAATTTTTTTGTTAAAATGTATCAATGGTATAGTGAATTTTTGGGGGAATTTTTTTTGCATGTTCAAGAACTATAAAATTACAATGAACTCTTTTACATATCTTATCGTATCGTCGTGTTATTATTATTAGCTGAATTTTTAATGAAAACGAAGCATTACAACGTACCTGAATTTGCATGGTGTTCGTTGGAGTGGAAGGCGATCCCATTTCTTAATATTTCAAACTTTTTTTGTTGTAGATTGATCAATGTCCATTATGATGCAAAAATAATTATTTATTTTTTTCACATTTTAAAATCTCTGACAGATACAAAAATCGCCCAAAATATGGTGAGAGAGTGTCCCTGTGAATTTTTAAAACTAAGTTTTTCAAATTTTCGATTCAACTCGAAGAGCTAGTTCACGAGAATTGCACCCCAATATAAAGGGTGGCTGAAGAAACATCAAAATTGTTTAAGTTTTCTGTTATGATCTCATATACGATTGATTTAATCAATACCATCCACATATTCAAATTTCAGCATATATAAAATGGAATTGGAAAAGAGTTAAAAGAAAAAAAAAACGATTTTTAAAAGAGTTTAAAATATGATTTTTTGTTAAGTGGTCCATAACTGCTCCACAAAAGCACTTAGGAGCTCTTACTTTTTACGTAAAATTTGTTAGAGATTGCGATATGACCTCTTAAGTTAGAGTCAAAATGTACTCAAGACAGCAGATGTTTCAAAATTCGAGGAGAGCTTGGGGAATTCGAGATGATTAAAATTTGATAACTATAGACTCGTTTGAATGGTCCTTTCAGTCTGATTTTAAAATGTACCCAAAATATCAAATGCTCTAAAATCTGAGGAAAGCTTGGAATCTCTACTAGTGAAAATACAAGAGGTATTGACTCATATGATTATTAAAGTCAAGAAGCATTTACTTATTTATTTATTTATTATTTATTTATTCATTCATTCTTCATTCATTCATTCTTTCAATTATTTATTTATTTATTTATTTGTTCATATAATGCCCCTCCAAAAGCCGTTCGTTAATGTTGAAAGGAGATCATTTCATAACAAGTACTGGATCTCAACTTTATGGGAAAAACAATGAAAAATAAGAAATAAAAAAATGTATCATACAGACTGAAAAAGAAGAGTGGAGGAAAAGAGAAAAAAAATACTAAAAAAAAACACATATGAACCTAAACCCCTCCCCTTGCAAAGCAGACACACTGTCATCCTGCAAAGAACGCTCAGTCGGACATCGCTTGATCTATTACTCGCAAAAAATTCCATATCCAAACCAAACAGTTCCAGGGGTATGAGCTACCATTCGTCATCAATATTCAGTGATGGGGACATGAAAATTCAAAAATTTTGGACTGTGATTCCATAGTATGAAAGAGTGAGCCCTTAATACCAGTATAAAAAAATATCAGCTTTCTGTAAGTGAATTTTGAAAGAAATAAAATCAAAAATGTTTTTAGAAGGAGGGAAATGAGGACTACAACATCATATGAGTTCTCCATATGTATGAGTTCACTAAAATGTATCTTGAAAGCGCAAATTTAGTTTGCAGAATTAATGGGAAGTACCAACTACAAATGACCTTCAGGTGTGGATGGAAAGGAATCCAAAAAGGAATGCTTAAAGCGTCCTACGTAGTATAGATTTAATTAAGTATTTAATTTGTGGAATTTTTTTTTTTATTATTATTTTATTTAAATGATATTATAATAGAATTAATTATTATAAAATTTATTAATAATTTTTTTTTGTTAGTTTACTTGATTAAATTTTTTTTATTTATATATAATTTTAATATAAAAAATCACCATCATATAAAAATTTATTACTCGCGAGAAATTAAAAACACGTGTAACATATCCTAAATTCAATCTTCCAGAGGTTTTTAGAGGGGATGAAGCGTGGTTTCACTCACCAAAATGTTTTAACTGTTATAAGAGTGAAGAGAAAAGAGAAAACTTGTTATTATAATTCCATGTGTTGAAGTGAGCTGAAATTACTAGAAAATCAAAATTTCAGTTTTCTTGGTGAAGTTTGAATTAAATACTTTTTTGGTATGGGGGGAGGGGAAACTAGATGAGAAGCTATTAAATTTCTTGATCATCCACATGGTTTTATGAAATGTTCCTGGGGAGTGAGAATGAACTTCGTACCTAGGGATAAATTGAATGGGCATTATGATTCTTCAAGTTTAAGTCAAAATAAAATAAAAATGACGAAACGACCAAAACTTCAAATAAATAAAATTTGATAACTATGGACTCGTATGATTAATAAAACCAAGCACTTTTGTATATTCCAGTTTCAGCTTCAAAATATGTTTCAAGGAAAATGAGTATGGGTGGGGGGAGTGAAATAATTAACAGCATTGTTAGCAAATCTGAACTTGTGTAAATCAAAAATTCAGCTCTAATCATGCGGTATGACTGCTTACGATTTTTTATTTTTCGTATTCTTGAGATTTAGCTAATTAAAAAAAAAATTGTAGATATTTCATCGAATTATTATCTTTTTATGAAAGGGGGCTAAATACTTATTTTACCTTCATTGTTAATTTGTTTTTTTCTGATCCAAAAATAATTATTATTTTCCACATCATATATTTAGATTTCTCGTACAAGACCACAATGCTGTCATCGATATCTTAACCTTACGAAAACAGACTCCCTTGCATTTAGCGGCAGCTGCCGGTCAACTAGCAGTATGCACCTTACTACTCGAGCTCGGGCCAGTATCGACGCCACAGACGATCAAGGCCAAAAACCCATTCACGTAGCCGCTCAAAACAACTATCCCGAAGTAGTGAAATTATTCCTGCAACAGCATCCATCGTTAGTAATGGCATGCACAAAGGTAACCCATCGGAATGCGAAATTAAATACCCTTGAAATTCTCTCCACTGACTTTGAAATTTCCCCAGGGTGGAAATACTTGCGCCCACATAGCAGCAATGCAAGGCTCTGTACGTGTGATAGAAGAGCTAATGAAATTCGACAGAACGGGTGTAATTTCGACGCGAAACCGTATCACCGAAGCGACACCGCTTCAGTTGGCGGCGGAAGGAGGGCACGCAGAAGTGGTAAAGGTGTTGGTGCGGCGGGAGCTTCTTGTACCGAAGAAAATAAGGTACGGTGTTTGAAACTTAATCGAGGTTGAATTTCCAAGTGTTTTAACCCGTTTTCCTTCTAGGCTGGTTTTACCGCTGTTCATTTAGCGGCTCAGAATGGCCATTTGGCTGTACTAGAGGTACTCCGATCCACCCAATCGCTTAGGTTATCCAGTAAGAAATTAGGTTTAACTGCCCTTCATGTGGCTGCCTTTTACGGACAAACAGGTACGAATTTCAAATAAGTGGAATTTCGGGCGAAAATTTAATTGGAGTTTTAATATTTTATTATACCCGCAGAAACGGTGCGAGAATTACTCTCTCATATACCAGCCACGGTAAAATCTGATGCTCCCACCGGTATAAGTATACTCGGCGAATTGGGCACTGAATCTGGAATGACGCCTTTACATTTAGCCGCCTACAGTGGTAACGAAAACGTCGTACGATTATTATTGAATTCCGTCGGCGTGCAAGTTGAAGCGGTTACCAATGAAAATGTGAGTTTATCGTCGAATTATTATATCGTATGAAAAATATCCGCTAATAATATTTATTTAAAAACGTGATTTTTAAATTTAATTTCAGAGCTACAACCCCCTACATTTGGCTTGTTTCGGTGGACACGTTGCTTCGGTGAGTTTACTACTGTCAAGAGCCGCTGATCTATTACATAGTTCGGATCGAGGAGGCAGAACGTGCTTACATATTGCCTCCACTCACGGACACTACCAAATGGTTGAAGTTTTATTGGGCCAAGGAGCCGAAATCAACGAAACAGACAAAGTAACTTGAAAGCAAATTATTCTACGATTCGTATCCTACAGAAAAATGTTAACCCATCTATAAAGCTTCAATTTTCTCGATAGAATGGTTGGACAGCGTTACACTGCGCTGCCAGAGCGGGATATCTTGACGTAGTGAAGCTCTTAGTGGAATCAGGAGCGTCACCCAAATCCGAAACTAACTATGGCTCGGCTCCTATTTGGTTCGCCGCTCAAGAAGGTCATAACGACGTTTTAGAATATTTATTAACTCGTGAACACGATACTTATAGTTTAATGGATGATCGAAGGGTATGTAATTTTTTTTTTCAATGTTGAAAAAAATATGTTAAATTATAATTTTTTTAATTTGGTTTTCAGTTCGTATACAATTTAATGGTGTGCAGTAAAAATCATAATAATAAACCGATCGAAGAATTCATACTCGTTTCTCCAGCTCCTGTGGATACTGCTGCCAAACTTTCCAGTATTTACGTGAACATGTCCAACAAAGTAGGTGCCAGTGATGGGTAAACAGAATTTGTCATTCTATATTACATTAACCAGTGACGTTCCCACGTGGTGGAAAAAATTAAATTTATTAAAATATTTGAAAATAAAATTATTAAATAACAATTAATTATTAAAATAAAAATATTATTAGAAATTTAAAAAATAATAATGAGAAATAAATAAATATAAAATTTATAGAAATAGTTTACACTAAATTAATTGATAATTTTTTTTAATTGGGTTGAGAGTTCAAACCCACCCTTGGTATCAGCCAAAAAATAAAAATTGAGTAAAACTGAAAAAAAAAACGGACTATATTAAAAATAAATTAAATGCTGTAATGAGTATAGGTACATTTACGATTCTAATATTATGAAATGTTTTGTTTCTTAATAAATTCTCAATGTTATAACATTCAATGACCACGAAAATCAAAGAAGTAACAGAACTAATTCAACTACGTTAGCGCTGATTTATACCTTCTAAATGTTTATAAATTAGGTATTGAAAATATTGTGTTGCTTACCAATTCAAATGTGTTCACAGAAAGAAGCTACAGTTCACTAAAACGCCTAAAAAATGATTTAATAAATATCATGTGGTAGCAATTTCTGAATAGTCTAGCCCACCTTAATACCCATAAATATATAACGGCAAGCCAGAGGAAATATTGGAAATATTTTGCCCAAAAATGAGAAAATTGAATAATTTTGAGATGCTTACTTATGTTTTTAATCATATTTCGTGGTAATAAAACTATTCCCAATGTGCACACTATGGCTGATAGATATCCGTTTGAATAAATAGACGAAAGACACCATTTTGAGGATTACATGTCTTATGAACATCTTATATATATACACTTTGGAGTTAAGCTTGAATTTTTACATTCAGAACAACGCGAGATTGTGAAAATAATCAAGCAAAATCGAAGGGATGAGTTCGAATTTTTTTTATTTAATATAAATTTTCTTTTATTATTATTTCATTTAATTACATAGGAAAAAGAACGTGCTAAAGACCTCATAGCTGCCGGAAAACAATGCGAAAACATGGGCACCGAATTACTCGCCTTAGCTGCCGGTTCAGACTCAGCCGGAAAAATACTCACCGCTACCGATCGTCGTAATATCGAATTCCTAGACATACTGATCGAGAACGAACAAAAAGAAACAATCGCTCATACTGTTGTCCAACGGTACCTTCAGGTTTGATTTTGCAAAAAAATGTGAAAACCATCGTCTAGTGGTGATAATCGATATAATGTGAATGTTCTTTTGATTGCAGGAACTCTGGCAAGGAAGCTTGAATTGGGCAGCGTGGAAAACGATTTTGATGTTTTTAGCTTTTCTTTTTTGCCCTCCAGTATGGATTTGTTTCACATTATCACTTGGACATAAATACCATCAGATTCCCATTATTAAATACATGTCCTACCTAACCTCCCATTTATACCTAATGCTTTTATTAATGATCGTTGGCATCACGCCTATCTATCCTATACAAAGACCTTATCTAACTCCGTATTGGTACGAATGGATTTTACTAGTTTGGCTTTCCGGTTTGTTGCTGTTCGAATTAACCAATCCAAGCGATAAAAGCGGTCTGGGATGGATCAAAGTGGCGGTATTGTTGTTCGGTATATTCGGCGTCGGATTTCATTTACTCGGACTGGTATACGTTGGGCCCAGTAACTGGCCTACGTTGATGTATTTGAGAAATCAATTATTCGCGATCGCATTTTTATTGGCTTGCGTTCAGATTCTGGATTTTCTGTCCTTTCACCATTTATTCGGTCCTTGGGCTATTATCATCGGCGATTTGATGAAAGATTTGGCGAGATTTTTAGCTGTATTAGGTATTTTCGTGTTCGGATTTTCTATGCATATCGTGGCGCTCAATCAGCCGAATAAAACGACTTATGGAACGTCCAGAAAACTTTTCTCCGATGGTAAATGAACGCGAAATCGAGAATATGAGCTTTATATTATTCAGACTTGTAATCTTTACGTATATGTTATAGTTAAGATGAATCCAATAACTGCCTTTGAATTGTTATTTTTTGCTGTATTTGGTCAAACGTCAGCAGAAATTTTACAGCAAGAGAAAAATTCTCAAGAATGGACTACTGTATTGTTTAAAATTGTATACGGTGTTTATATGTTGGTTTCGGTCGTTGTACTGATTAATCTACTAATTGCTATGATGAGCGATACCTATCAACGTATTCAGGTAAAATAAGTTTATAATTTTACACCTATTTTAACAATTTTATGAACCTTTATGATGACATTTCTTCGAAGGGATGAATAGAACTTCTCAAATAGTTAAATATCCATTTAAAAGAGCTTATAGAAATGGAAAATTTTTTATTTAAATTATTGAAATGTTGGTGATGTTTTTGAATTTTTGATCCTTCATTTATCACGCATGTAGAAATATCTTTAATTCAGCAAACTTCCCGAATATAAAATGAAAAGAAATAAACTATATTTACCTATAATTTTTATAATTATTACAACGCACTAAAGTAAAAAAATCTATATTTGAGGACTCAAATTCGTTCATTTATTTGATTCAGTTCCCCTGCTGGCTCGACCTATTGACGTATAATTTTCGGTTAATTTTCAAACAAATTATGCAAAATGATTTATATGCGTTGAAAATGAGAAAGAAAGTTTCCATAAATTTTTCCATCGTCGGTTGTTAAATTGGACACAAACTTAATGAAACATTAGTTTTAATTGTTCTCTTTTATATTAACTTGTCTCTTCCGGAAGTAATTTAATATTCGGTATATCAATATAATGAATCACCACTCGTTTGTCAAATTTTCCAAACGACGTTGAATTTTATAAAATTATTTTATTATCTTTGTTTCAAAACACGAAGATGATGAATATGAATAGAACTTTAGTTTCGCAATTTGAAGATATAATAAATTTGCCAAGTTGTAAAAGGCGATGACTGTCGAATGTAGAATCATCGAAAAATTGCGTCAAAAGTTTCGAGAAAATGTGTAATAAACTCCAATTTCCGTGGTGTTTTACCCACGTCTTTGGCAACTGTCAATTTCATATTTTTTTTCGGATGATTAAATTTTTACGAGTAGGCAGACTATAAATGTAGTGAAAATGATATATAGCTTACATTTTTAGGCGCAATCTGACATCGAGTGGAAATTCGGATTGGCCAAGCTAATCAGAAACATGCATAGAACAACGACCACGCCATCGCCGTTGAACTTGATAACAACTTGGTTAATGTTTTTGATTCATTTATGCAAACAAAAACGTGAGTTCTTCGAGCTCAACTAAGTGTTATACTATATAAGCTACATGGTATTTATTTAGTTGACAACTTAATAGGTACGTAATCTTGTGCGTAGGAAGGGACAAAAACGCAAAGTATTTTAAATTTTTCGAAATTGAGGTTTGTTCGTAAACTTGTAATTTCAGTTAATGTGATGGGGTGGGGAGGTACAAGAGATGTCAAAAGGTTTTTACTGTGGTGTCATATGCTAAAATGAGCTCAAGTAATTAATCTCTCTTGATTTTAGCTTCCCATGCGAATTTGGTGGGGAGCTTTTACAAGGGAAATTCCTGCAGGAAATCTCATGAATCTTCCATATCTCCTTATCTAATCGACCTAAAAATGTCAAACTTCGTTCGTTGGCTTAGTTAATGACACGAATATGGCCTCTGAAATTTGTGTCAAAATGGATCCAAAATGACGGATTGTAAAAATTTGAGTTACCTCAGGTACTTATAATTTGACAAATGAATGTCTTTTTATGATTATTGTATGGTAAGAAACACTACATTTGTTCTAAATTTAACTTTTTGAGTGTTTTGGAAGAGATATGGTAGGAGTTTTTAGACTTGGTATTGGGTGTGGCCTGTAGACTTGAAGGGATTGGTAGTGTTATTTGCAAACTTGAACAAGCCCCAGTTAAAAACTCAGCTGCAGTAATGTGACATGACTGCTTACGTTTTTCTTCTTTACATTGGTTTATTCGCATGAGCGTTAAATTGCAACGGTTGTTGGATAATTAAAAATCTTGCAATTCTCAATTCTTATGTATCATGTGTAATGATACTCCGTAGATTATTCAAAATTGGACATTTCCTTCGATTATTCTCGAAGGAAATTTTCATAAAGTTACAAAGGATCTAAATTTCAACGATATGAAGAATCCCTTCTTCCTCAACTCCTTCTTCCTGAATGAGGTAGGCTGTAATAGCTGTAGTTTTTAATTGAAAACTCAGTCAAAAAAAAATTGAAAATCCCAGGAAAAAGAAACTTGAATGCTCATGCTTATAAAATCGAAGCCTGACAAGTCGTTTTAGGATTTCATCGATGAGATTAAAAATGTTAATTATTTTTTATGTGCATTGCAACGAAACCAAAATAAAACAAACACAATCTCGCTCTCCAAAGTCATAAAAATGTTTTGATGATAAGAACGTTGAAACGTTTCAACTTTCGTCAGCATCATTTCAACATCGAAACTAAACACAGTTGTCAGCTACTCGTAAACGAAGCGATGAAATTTTATGAAATTTCTTCGTTTAATTCGATAATATTTGTTTTTCGCAGTGAAACAGCGTAAGAAACCTAGTCTCTTACAACTGGTGAACTTCCATTCTAAGAATCGTCTCAGCGCTAGAACAAAGATGGGCGCGAGATGGTTAGCGAAAGTGAAAAAGAGTCAAGTCGTGCCCAAAGGTGAATCTCTCGTTTAATTAAATCATCCATAAATTAATTAACTTTTTCTTATCACTAACGCCCGAGTAAAGTAATTAGTGCTAGAAGTTTGAGTTTATTAACATTTTCAGATCAAGTTACCGTCGGAGTTGTTCACCTTAGCCCTCTCGGATCACAGCTAAGTTTCGGGAACACGACAAGAATAGAAAACGTCGCCGACTGGGAATCGATAGCGAAGAAATATCGAGCATTGATGGGCGACGTGGACGAGAATAAAACCCGCGACACGGCCGCCGTTAGTACCGAATCAATTGTGATCTCAAACGATAACGAAATTGTCTTACAAAATAACATAAACGCTGTTAATCCTTCGGTTTAATCCAACAAATATGATAATTTGTTTGAGAAATTAAAGGCGCGAAACGCGAATCGTCTTTTCGAATAATGTTTATTCAACGATGGTGTATGGCGTGAAAGCGCGCCGACACGATTTTATACAACGGAGGTTTTTGAATACGTATTTTATTATTGTTATTTGTATATTTTTAATAAACCGAGAATAAAATTAACGATTTGTTTTTACAGCGATGAAATGGTTTTAAACGTACCCGTCCGATTACACGGTATCTCGAGCAGCTCGGTAACGTTAATATTTTATTCGTACTGGTGGTGGTGTATAAATTTGCATGCGAACGTGTATATTTTATTAGGAGCGATTTCCTCGTTTCTAAAATCACCGAACTCGAAGCCCTTACGCAGCAATTAAATTTCTATTAAACGCGTTTCAACGTTTAGCTTTCGTCAGGAATTCGTGCGAAACTATAATCGCTTGCAATTCCCATTTCCCCAACTCACCGGTAATTAATTATCGTCCATATTGTGGCAAACATCGTGGATTCGGCATCTGTAAAATAATGCCTACTTTATTCGTTCGTTTACTAACACGAATTTTATTACAACTCACGCCTTCTTCGTTGGCACATTTTTAAAGATTAAACGTCGAACTTTTCAGTATTATTAGAAATCGTGTGTCGGAAATACGAGCAGTCGGGGCTAAGGCGCGGATTTGTCGTTTTTTATTGTAAGATGTGTGCGATTATATAACGTCAATCTAACTTACTCGATTCCATTATACTGCTGCGAAAATCTCCAACACAAATATCAACTTTCGAGGAGGCGGAATTTTTAAATTATCGAGACGTAAAATTCGGTGTTATTTTATGGTTCGATTGGTTTATATATCGTGATGAACAAGATTTTTTATTGGCGTAGAAACGCGGTCGGCTATAAGTTTTGAATTCATTGAAAATGGTGTGGGCTTCAAAGGCCTTAATGTTTTTCATCATCTAATAAATATTTAACGGAATTATTGATTACAGAGATATCTATATTTAATACAAATGGCAGCGTTGTGAAAGGTCTTATCATATTAACGTCAAAGTGATTCAATGGCTCTTTGGCTTATCTGATGATTATTTTGTTCCCTTATGATACTGAGGTATAAAATACTCTTTATGATGTACATACAAAGAGATAATTTCGATAAATTGAGTTTTCACTATGGGAGCGTATACAGGGTTACACATAATGTTGGTAATCTCTACACCCACATCCAATACTGATTATAAAAGGCATAATAGCGGTAATCTGGGATCGAAGCAATAGATATGCGCAAAGATATACATCTTTGGGTATGGGTTATGAAGTATTCCATTCATAGACTTCATTCATAACATTTTTAGCGGCAGTACGCTTGACTGGGGAGAGGGGGAGATGAACGTTGGAAAATTTTAATTTTTTGAAAACTAAAAACTAATAGTATAATTGCGATCCAACTTGTGGAACTTATTATGGTTAACCATATCAAATACAATAATAAAGCATGAAATATTGCCTATCCTGAAAATTGAAGGGGTGGGTTTTCGATTAAATGACTATGGTGTTGGACAACACGAAGGATCTGCATCACATTACCGTTGAGTTGCAGTAAGCAAAGACAAAAAACAAACGCGGCAGGTGAGGGAACCCCCCCTATTTCTCATAGCAGTCATAACCATATGGTATTCATATATGCAATGCAAACGATTACATTTTCGAAATATTTTTTTAGTCATCGGAAAGTAATCGAAAATTACTAGAAAAAACGTCGCATAAAAGGTTTGCATCCGTGCAAATTGAAGGAGTTATGTTGGTTTGAAAATTTGATTATCTGTAACTCCTTTAATTTTGTACATAGGCAATAAGTTTAAATGACGTTTTTTGCTTTAATTTTCAATCACTCTCTGATGACTGAACAAAATATTTTTTATTTCTATTTCACGAGAAATTCTATTTATTTTATGCTACATACGGGGCTACCCATGGCCGCTATCGCTATCAGAAATAATTATGTCTATTGCAAGTATTGCTAGTTTGTGGTGTAGGGAAGGAAGTCCTTACTTCAGAGATCACTTGCCTTCGATAATCAAATACAACTCATCATATGATCATAGACTGATAAGTGATAACAAAAGAGAGGGAAGAAGTGCCCCCTTATGTTTTTGAAGTGCCACTTTTTCCCTCTCTCGTTCACGAGGTATGTTTTGTTTGTATTAGTGGAATCACATGTCCTCTGACGTCAAACTCTTCTTGATAAGATACAACCTTTTCACCCGATCCTAGATTACCATTTAGGACTGTAAAGGTATCGTCTTCATTAATCATTTAAGTTTATACTTAATAGATATGAGCTATTTGAAGCCTCTCATGTATTCCTCAAATCATGGTTCATCAAACATTTTGAGTCCATTTCAACATAGACTCGAGAAGTTATGCTGTGTTCTCAAACTATTCTTACATACATGATTTAAACTTTTTTCGTGAGGAAATATGGAAGATTAAAAATTAAATTATCCCCTCCCTGTCATGGATTTTTGTTTTTTAAAGATTTCATTCTCGAACTTGGTGGAGTAGTAGAAGTGTTTTAAATAAAGTACATATATACAATACATTTATGAACAAAAACAATAGAGATTAATGAAGATCAGGCAAAAGAAAAAAAACGTAAGCTGCTACGCTGCATTATTGGAGCTGAGTTTTTAACTAGGGCTCGTTCAGATTTGGAAATAATCTCTTTAAGCTCTATATGACTACTGATCACACCCAATAACAAGTCTAAAAACTCCACCCTTTTCCTTCCAAAACCACTTTGGATTCATTTTGGCTCAATTTCCTACAGCAATTTCTCCTCCAAAATCTGTTTTTCGCTCAAACTTACTTGTAAATACACTTTGGGAGCTAAAATTATAGGTTAGTCACTTGGGCTCATTTCATCTTAAAATTTTCGATATCTCGTGTATCCCAGCACATTTTCAGATCAATAACCCCTTCTTCTCCCCTCCAACATCATGTATGGAGGTGAATTGGGATATAATATACTTCTTATTCCTATAATCATATCATTTTTACTAATTTGAGGTTCCTCCAGATCTTTTGGATCCATTTTGATTCAAATTAAGCAGTTCATATTATATTCACTAAATAACCCCACACACAAAGTTTGACTTTTCTAGCTTGAATTGGTGACAAGATATGGAAAATTCAAGAAATTTTTTGACTCAAAACTTCCTCAAAAATCCGTTTTTTACTCTATCTCATCTCCAAATGCACTTAGGAAGCTAAAATTTGGATTCTTTGAGGTCAATAACTCACTCTTTCTAATGAAATCGAAAAACAAAAAATTTGAGTAATTTGCCTCTTTTTCGGCTCACTCAAAATTTGAGTGATACGCCATTTTAAGCTATATCGAAAAAACAAAAGATGAATTTTTTTGTATTTTTAAGAACAGCCTCTCACCAAATTTTGAGCGAATTTCATGAATACTCGCCGGCGCTATGCGCGAAGAAAAGTACATATTATATACCAAAAAGTAGGACATTTGACAGATGATTACAGATGGTCTAAAACGTAAAGATTTGATGAGCCCACCCTCCCTCCACCCTCTTCCCGAATCAAGTTGGCTGTAATATCTGTATTTTTCAAGTTGAAAACTCAGCTAAAAAAAGCTTCTGTTTACAGGACTTTTATGTAAGCAAGATGGGGGAATTATTAAAGCAAGCAAAATGTTACAATTTCAACATTAGAGTGAAAGAAGCGTTCATAAAGAAAGTTAAATGAAGAGAAAAATAAAGCCGCAACCCTATAAGCTTCACCTTCAGAAAAAAAATCCACTAACCAGAACCTGTCTAAATCATACGTCTCACCCTTGATTTCATGTCTGCATTCTGTTCTTACTGGAAAAAAGTATAAGGCGGAAAGTGAGGAGAGGAGTGTGAAAGAGTCATATGCAGCTCTCTCCTATAATATGAGTATGAAAGGGTTCCAATTATATGGTTATTGAGGCCGAAAAGGGTTGGAATTTCGAATGATGAATTTTGGATATCTTGAAATTAAACTTAAATGATTTATAAGAGTAAAAAGTAGTGTACAACTTAAGACTATTTACAACTTGAAACTACTTAAGAATAACAGTTAGGGTGAAAGATTTAAGCTCACATATCTTGTGCTCAGTCGAAGATTTCTTACCTGTACGTATGTTGGAAATGGCCAACTTTGAAATTTTAAACTGGTGTTTTAGATCATGGGGCGATGAAGGGAATTAATTGAGGAATAACATGCTTGGTTTACCATAACTCGACTTTTTGGTGATAACGTAGAACATGAGAATATAATTTTTCGCTTCTTCTTTTTGAGTACTCAAAATTTGTCATAAAATATTCGTTAATATGAGCTGACATCCTTCTTCTTAGCTCTTCAAATTAAAGCGAGTCTCAGCTTGTCTGTGATGTGCCAAGGTCTTAGAGTTATAGTATAGCTTCAAGGTATATGCGCCATACATGTGTACACGAGCATCTCCCTTCCTACCCATAGCTTATTTATTCATCAAAAACCCGCCTAAAAATTTATATCGTCACGTAGCAGATTCTTATATCGTTTGCTAGGAATGAACGATACCTACAAATTTCTACCAAAATTTTCCTTTCCTGTTGTTTTATCGTTCATTGTTATTCTTTTCGTACTGAGTTTACCTTCTGAAATTTCCGCGAATTCGAGTAGGTAGCATTCTCCGGAGCATGTACAGGAAAACAGTATTAACGTTCTCGTTGGAAAAACGTGTGCTTAAAGTTGGTGAAAACTTTTCCCCAAAGTTCAGCAGATTTTTATCAAAATAATAGATGTTTTCCGATCAAGCCAATAATTAAAATGTAACTCGCAGACGATGCTGTAAAACTTTTACACGTGTTATTTGCCCCAAATATCTGCACAACAAGTCGAAACGAGGAAACAACGAAGTGACAAGTTGTCATTCCATTAACAAAAAACAACACCGCGTATCTTCCAGCACATAATATCACGTACGTGTTTGGCGGATTATTCGATATTATAATCAATATTGCGTTTAACTTTTACATAATGGAAATAATTTTGCGTCGATGAAATGAAGGAGAGAAGAAGCTATTTTAATGCTCAGCCTCGTGCCTGATAATATATTGAACGCAGTACGTACAGAGTTTCTTTATTCTTCATTATTTTCTTGTATGGAAGAAATATTTTACATGAAGGAGAAAACCTTTTCTTATTTGTTTGAATATGGATATTAGTTTTTATTCGTCGAACAAAACTACATTATTGGATATTCAAGGTAGGTAGCTATATAGGTACTATTTATTAGATATTTTCGTATGAAATATTCATGTAAGGAAACCATTATTACTTACGAAAAACCATCGTAACGTAGGATACAAGAGAGTAAATAAACTCATGAATCGAGGAGATTAATCGAGCATATTTTAAGCATGAATCACTGCTCTGCCTCAAAGAGTAAGTACACCTTGGCTCGGGCAGGAATGTTTAGGGGTTAGCAGAGGGAGTTTTAGAAGAAGACGTTTTATTTTAACTATTATCATCAATTTCACCCTTTCTCATTTTTCATATAAACTAGTGCCTCCTCGCCCCTTCGGGGCTAGCAATGAAAATTAAATGAAGAAAAAAAAGTTATTTTATCAGACAAGTACTGCTACATTCCAAACTGTATAACCCAATTTATTCTTGTTTGTTACCCCACCAAGAGTTCTTCCTTTCAGGATGGTCTCCCCCCTTTATCCCGTTGTATACCTCCCATTTTAAACAAATTTATGATTTACCCTTGTGCATGTACAAAGCTTTTATTAAAATTTACAACCTTTTTTCCTTTGCATGCGTGCTATCCTTTATATAACTTTTATACCTACTATTCAAAACAAGGATGCGCGCGCATCTCAAAACTGATTTTATTTTGATTTTAATATATAGAGAGATTCAGAAAAATTAAATTTAAACATGTTCTTCGACCATTTTTGGAAATTTTCATATGTATGCGGAGCTTCTTTATCTATCATTTGGATTAGAAAAAAGTGAAAACTTATAAGAGAAATAAGACATAAATGGTAGTTTAAAAAAAAACAGTGGATACTGAAGAAGAGAAGGGACTAATACAATGGCATACTTAGCTGAATTCGTCTTAGTAACCTCCTAACAGTTTAAAATTCTACGAAGAAATTAACCGAAGTGATGTGTAACCGAAGTGATGTGAGGAAAGTTGACGATTGCTAGAAGTGATTTAATAACTGAAAAAGAGCTGCGAAAAAATCTGTAAATTTACCCCTAGAATGAAATTTTAAAGTCCACACGTATGAAGTAATATAATTGCTTAACTACCTAGTTCCAAAAACATGAAGCACGTTATGGTAATTCAGAGTGTTATGATCCGAAACGTTCTGAACGAATATAAAAATATTTACTTTCTAATCGCACATTATCAAAGATTGGTCAACTAATTCCTTCAATTGAAAAAAAAACACTTAGAAGTTAAATTTAGAACAAATGTAGTATTTCTTGCCATGCAACAGTGATATGAACACATATTTTTCAAATTATACCTACTTGAGGCTTCTTAAATTTTTACAATCCGCCATTTTGAATCCATTTTGATCTAAATTTCAGAGGTCATCAACTAATCCTGCATATAAAGTTTGCCTTTCTAAGTCGATTTGGAAGATTCACGAAATTTTCTGTAGTAATCTCCCCTTAAAAAGCTGTTTTTTCCTCCAACTTTCCTCCAAATTAACATGTGAAGCTAAAATCAGAATAAGTTAATCACTTGGTCTCATTTCATCATATGACACCCCAATAAAAAATTTTCGATCTCTCGTGTACCTCCACCATACTTTCAGGTAGATAACCTCTCCTCCTCCCCTCCAACATCATGTGTTGCGATGAATTTAGGATATAGTATACTTCTTACTTGCAATAATCATTTGAGTTGATATTAATTACATTTTTCCTAATTTGAGGCTGCTCAAGCTCTACTCAAATTTTGATAATTCGCCATTTTGGATCCATTTTGACCCAAATTCAAGAGATCATGTTCTGATCACCAATTAACCCTACACACAAAGATTGACCTTTCTAGGTTCATTTGGTGAGGAGATATGGAAGGTTCAAGAAATTTCATGACTCAAAACTTCCTCAAAAAGCTGTTTTTTGCTCTAACTCCCCTCCAAATATAGTTAAGAAGCTGAAATTTGGATATATTAGTGTCCGTGACTCACTCTTACACGTGAGATCAAAAAGGAAAAATTCGAACTATTTGCCCTTACTCCAGTCCCCCTGTAAATTTGAGTGATCCGACATTTTGAGATGTATCCAAAAAACAAAAAAATTATTTTTTTGTATTTTTAAGAAAAATCTCTCACCAAGTTTTGAGCAAATTTCATGAATGCCAGCCGTCGCTTCGTGCGAGGGAAAATATACATACCAAAAAGTTTGGTATTTGCCAGATGAATATACATATGGTCTGAAACGCAAAAATTTGAAGACCCCACCCTACCCCGACCCCCTTCCCAAATCAGTTAGGCTGTAATAGCTCTCGTTTATAAGTTAAAAACTCAGCTAAAAATGTGTTGAAAGAAGTTCTCTTTTGTAAAATTTTTTCCAATCTGTGAAAGGAATTTGGCAAGACTTGTATGAAAAAATTGAAGGCAACAAAAGCTCAGTGACATCAGCGAAAATAGTAACAACGATTTTTTGGACTAAGATAACGATAAAATTGATGGATTTTTCTCAAAAAAAAAAAATATATATAATTATCAAATTTTTAAATGTAGTGTTATCGTCAATGTAAAAAAGGTAAATATTGATTCAAAGAGAAAAATTTTTTGAGTTTACTTGGACTGAGTTTCCTACCCATCATTGATTCTCATACTGTACCTAATTATTATGTTTTATTAACGAGTATTTTTTTTTATTGTATACCTAACTAATTATATGGTGCGAAAATTAAACGGTTTTAAATCTTGTTATTAGCATTATTTTTTTCTGTTATTATTATTTATTAGAATCTAAATGAGAATTTAAGGTAAAACTATGTACCAAGGCGGGGGAGAAATTTACTTGCAGTACCGAAGGGAGAGAGGGGCAGAGAGGGCAGATTGCCTTCTGAGCCTGGAGATCCAAATCGTAAGTTTTAAAACTTTTCATAATTCCAATTATTTTTTTTTTAATTTTCATCAATTAAAAAAAAAATTATTAATTTGAAAAAAAAAAAAATAGAAAATTGGCGCCCAAAAATTATTTTTGCTCCATAATCAGTTCTGGTTCTCCCGGTCCTGTTCACTTGAAGTGAACTGTAGTTCTACAGTGCTTCATACTTACTCTTCTTGAAATCAGTAAATTGAAATTTGTACAGCCAGAGATTTCTATAATTCTGCCGAGAGACTAGGATGAAGCTAACATGACATTGGAAGGGTTGATGTGACTTAAAATCAGTTTTTATTGAAAAAAAAATTATTTAATCAACAAATGCCTAATCTTCAAGAAAACACTTGAAAAGAAAGAAGAAATCTGCCTCCTAACGTCAATAGTGAAGAGTTGCTCATCTGCGAGGTTCATCTACTCACTGTAGCAATGGTATTATAAGTATTCAATGTTGCTAATTCACACAGTGCCGTTTTTGAGATCGCTCCTGGAGGCGAGGGAGGTTTCAGTTCCATAAAGTCAAGTGGGAAAAATAATAAATTGTTTAAAATTACGAAAAAGTTGATATGTATCCAAAAAAGTGTTGAGGTTATTTCCAATCATTACTTTTTTAATTAAAAAACCAGCCAAAACAAATTCGGAAAAAAAGCTGTTTGGGGGTCAGACACCCAAACCGCCCCTTCTTCTAAAACCGGCTATGGTCTCACATCATAAAAATGTAAATTAAAATGAAAAAAAGAAGGAAAAAGAAACGTCGAACATGACAATTCTTGTATATTTTTTCGATTCGTCATTTCCATTTATTTTCGTTCGGAATTTTATTTTCTATTCACTGTATCGTATTTTTTGTTTATTTTCATCCAAAAGCTATATTTAGGTATTTGCTATACGTCACTCTTTCAAGGAGAAAATATACGCTACTGTGCTCTTTTTCTAAAAATAGTTCGATATAATTAAAGGTTTTGATAGCAGCGTGTTATAAAATGGGCTCCGTGAAAGTATCGTTTAATTATTACAAAGGATATTTGAAATAAGCAAAGTAAAATTATTCGAACTTTCGAAAAACATAATTCCCTCCTTCTGAATGGGACAAAAGCGACGATGACGTCTATAAAGTATTCCTATATAATATTCGCGATATGACCATGAACCAACGCGTAGAAAAATGTTGAGCACGTTTTAGGGCGCGAATATTTTATACCTGCGAGTTGTTTGTTGTTTTTTTTTTTGTTTTTTCCTTTCGATATTTGCAAATAAATGCGAACACCTACGTACATACGTTTACGAGAGAAGTGAAAAAATCAAAATGGCATTTTTCGAGCATACTGTGCTTCGGCGGGAAAAGCGAAGAAAGTCTGTTCCAGTTTATTGCTCTGTGCGAGTTTTTAAATTCGCGACTATTAATATGTTTTATTAGACGTCGCAACATCCGAACGTATAAAGTTAGTCTGAAATGGCTGTATTCGTTCATCGATCAGACAATTATAGTTGGCCGTTGCGAGATGATTTAGAATGATAGCAGCCATTTTCCAAATGAAATTTACTCATCTAGAACATCTCGTCGAACCTAATATCCGGATAATGTTATTTTATACGCGCCAAACGGTTACAAATGTTGGTATAATTTTTGATTTATATCAACTACACCTCTTCCTCGGCTCGTCGAGTTTCGTCTTTTGTTCGGCGAGAGTTTTCTTCCGCTATTATGCGAAATTACATAACGACCGAGCCAGAGAGTTGTTTCGTAGCGTCGAGTAATTCGCTATTATGGTTTCTTTTTATCGGGACATATCTTCGTTTGTAAATTGATATTTGCTGGTCGCGATTTCGCGAAGTTTCGCTAAAATTTTCCCCCTTTGTTTTTTCTCCGAAAGAATGTACGAGGCGCCCGCAGCGAAACGCTGTTGATCGGATGTGAAATATGGTAGTTGAGAATTTTTCCTCGAGCTTTTTGTAATTTCGTAGCCTGACGAGTTCTCAAGTTGGTATTTTACGAACACGGTACGATGCGTCGAACTCTTAAAGTATCACTGTAACGTCCAAATGATTGAAACATTTCCGCATTTGTTCGAACCAAAGTGTAAAGAAAATTTCTCCCCAAGTTTTCGCCAACAAAAACCCAATTCGTGTCGCCGTTAAAGATGCCGAGACGTCTGGACTGTGGATACTGGAGTTGGAGACTTTCCGCGATAAAATTAGGGAACGCGAGAAGTGTAAAAAATTCCGAGAATAAGGATCACGTATAACAGATGGAAATTGCCAACGCAGACTGCAAACCATCTGTTTACATTTTCTGTACCGCATTCAGTAGGTAAAGTTGCAAAAGACGAAATCAAGGTGAAAGCGAAAACTATATGTGTAAAGCTTAGATATAGACGTGGGCGGCATATAATATGAAAATATTGAACTTGCGTCGAAAAGGAAGTAAGTTTGACCTAATTCTACGTTCTGTGAGAGCCGCGTCTGCGGCGGTTGAGAAAAAAATAAACCAGAATTTTTAGCTGAGTTTTTAATAAGAAACTGAGCTATCACAGTCTACCTGATTTATGAAGAAGGGAAAAAAAAGACATCAGATCATTTGTAGTTGATTGGCCAATTCCCACCAAGTACCTATGTCCATCTACCTGTTTCATTTGTTAGGCTTCTCGGAAAGCATTATAGGTGTACATAAAAATCGTTTAATATTTATTGAGTGGGTATTCATAAGAACCTCTACAATAGGTTTGTACCGATTTTTGATACGACTCAAAATGGCATTCAACTCAAATTTTGAGAAAGGTTTAAGGGAACTCCATAGCCTCAACATTTTTGTTCTTGGTGTTGTACACAAACACCAACATATACAATTTTCAGTTTCCCAAGTGAATTCAAAAGGGTCTTAGAGTAAAAATCAATTTTTAAATAAGTTTTTAGTCATGGAATTTCTGGAATTGTTCTATGGGCTCATAGGTTCATCAAATTTATTTAAAAAGCTCAAACTTTCTGTGTGGAAGTAATAGAGAACTATAATTATGGTATTTCAAGTTTAGGTTTAATTAATCTAATGGCGGATGCCTGAAAGTTTGAGGAAAGCTTGACAATATTTAAAGTCATGTAAAAATTAAAGTATATATATATATGTATACGTATATAAAATTAATTTAAATTAATATCTTATTTAAAAATTAATTTATAAAACTTATAAATATTAAATATTAAATATTATTAATAATGTAAAAATAATTTTATATTAATAATTTTTAATTGATATATACGTACATATATTAAAATTAATTAAATTAAAAATTTAAACAAAAATTAAATTAAAAAAAAAAAATAATTTTTTTTTTATTGAATTCAATTTATTATGATATTATAAAATTATTTTTTTAAATTTATTTATATTTTATTCAATTTTATTAATTAAATTATTAATTAATAATTATATTAGGAGGGCGGTAAATTCTCCATGAGATGTAGATATACTTGTAACTATATTTAATTATATGTACTTACTTGGTAATTATCGTGGCAGTGTGTGGGAATTCTTTAGTGTGTCTCCATAGAGGTCTGAACGACTTTGACTACAGGAGACAAAAAGTGTGCTATGTTCCAAATTCACCTTAACGAGTGATGTTGGAGGAAGAAAAGACGGTTTTATCATTTTCAAAATGTGATGACGCAAAGTAAAGGCCAAAACTTCGATCACGAACGGATCGCCAGCACCAAAGGGCCACCAATGAAATCCACGTATGTTCGGATAGGTTCGGATTCGCTGGTGATAATTTTGGTCAGAGTACTGAAGGCACAAATGAGGTCAAGTACCGCGACAACCTAACCTAACCCAACTTTGAGGTAAGGAATGTAGGTCTGAAAGTTCCAAGCCTTAATGTTCAAACAGTGAAATAAATAATGATGTAAAAATTGAAGAAATAAATATCTAAAAAAAAAATTAGCAGAAAAATCATCCAAAAAAAAAATTCCGCATGAAGATGGATTGGAACCCAGTATCTGCAACATACCGATTCGCTTTCATAACCGCAAGGCTGCGAGCTGTTCGGCAGCATTTGGCGAAAACTGCGTATAGTAGCATCCCATACTCTTATAACATGCTTCTACACATAATGCGTGAATTTTATTAGCGCCTCTTTGGTACTGGTGATCCGCTCTAACTTCGATCAGGGTTGTAGCCAAGAAGGTTTTGGAGGGGGTGGTGGCTGAGTAGCCTTAATGATGGGATTAGAATATTCTCAAAAAAAAAAATTCCTGCATTTTTGAGAATATTTTAGGATATTCTTATGTATTCTCGTGGGGCGTTGTATATCAAAATACTCATAACAATGAGTAGAGCATAGTAAATATGCTAAAAAAAATCATCCAGAACAGCACTAGGATTTCCTTTTTTGTAAATTTTGTTCACAAGTTTAGTATAACGTGAAAAAGATTACGCAGTTGACACAGGTCTGTTTTTTGAGAGAGGAGTCCAAGGAATAAATTAGCCGAGATTATGCTGTAAAATTTGGGAATATTCTTGCAAAAAGATTATTCGCGTATTTTCCCAACACTAAGTAATAAGCCAGTTTTCTCAGTATTTTAATATTGTTAAATCATACATTTCCTTTATAATAGCTTTTTGAAGTGAATAAAATTTCTAGTCATCCATATGTTTTCACCAAATTCACCTAGAAAGTTCATACTTTGTATGTGAGGGTACTTGGAAACCAGAATATGATCCCTTTAATTTGTTACAAAATGGATCCGAAGTGGTAGGTAGTCAAAATTCACGGAGGCTTGAAGAGCCTCAAATATTTCAAACTCGATTAATATAAGGTAATTTGATTATTGGGAAATAGAATTGTACTAAATCCCAAATCCAACTTCACATGTGTTGATGGGGGGAGAAGGAGGAGGAGAGGTTTGTTATCTTCGATATGAAGAGGTGAGGGCAGGGTAAAGAAAATATCAAAAATCTTCGATCATGGTGTTGTATGAAGAAATGAGTCTCAATGACTAATACATTCAAATTTCAGCTTTCTAAATAAATTTGATGGGGAGTTAGACTAAAAAATGACTTTTAAAGGGAAATCAAGTCAGGAATTTTCATAAATCTTCTTCACTTCCTCACCAAATGTATTTATAAAACTAAAATTTTGTATTTAAGGTTAATTGAAGATTGGAATATGATTCCTTATATTTAGGTTAAAATAGATTCCAAATAGGGATGTCGAAATTTGAGACAACTTTTGACGTGGATATATTTAAGACAAGTTGTCAAGAGGTTGACTGCAAGTATTATCTATAGAGAGGACCAGAGTGTGTCAAAAGAAAAGGTTCCAAAAGGAGATGGTTGAACAGCACTAGCTCTTTTTTTGAAACTTAATGAGGATATGAAAGGATTAGCCTCCATTAAAAACTCAGCTCGAGTTATGTTGCATAGCTGCTTACAGTTTTTGTTGTTTTTACAAAGTTTCCTTCGAATACTCGATATATACGTCGGCATCTGATATTATTTGGTTCGCGTGGGTGGTTGCCTTTTTAATTATTCGAGCCGAGACGATAGATGCGCGGTTTTAATCGTAGAGGAATGTTATGCGCGCCACATAAAGCTTTGAAAATTTCACGGTAAAGAGGAACTTCGCCGTTATGCGAACCCGCCAAAGCGAGCTATATTATTTTGGTTTAATCAAAACAAACATCGAACTAATGAAAAGTTGTGTTTATTTTGAGGTGAAACTAACGGTCGAGCGATTTTTTGCATTACTTTTATTACATCGGTGCTCGGTTTTATTCGTTTATTATTATCGGTCTACACGAAGTAAGCCACTGTAGCATATACCCTCGGGTTAAGTGATCAACGAAGCATAGGTTGGGTTGTCGTCGAGGTACCCAGTAGAGCTTATTCATTTACCATCAACTACGATGTGTACCAATTCGATGTAGTCTCCTGGTATTTATACGAATGGTGATGTAACGTACCCAGTTGTATGCAGTTTTGACTATGTTTAGGTTTGAAGGGGCCATTTATTGCGTTACAGTAGTGAATTTTAGCTCGGTGGAGATTGTTAAGATATTTTTTCTAGTAAAAAAATTCTATTGGAATATTATGTGTGTGAATCTAAGATTTTTCAAATAGTAAAATTGTGTAGTAATCAATCATTTTCGAAGTATTATTGCCAAAATTTTGGAATGGTAGATGCATTAGCCTCTAATTTCGTAATTTCGTTCTCAAAAGGATTTCAATTCATAGCACTAAAATTGAAAGATAACCGCAAAGGGTAGGAAAATCGACAATAATCTTACAAAATACCACCTGAGCTGAAAGGTTTTGAAGTTTAGATTAGAGAATTCCTTTGAAATGAACTTTCGAAAGTAATAGGCGTAAAGATTGAAGGTCACCCTGAAATTTTATTATGATATTTATCACAGTTAAATAATTTTGAAAGAGCTGTACTCTAAAAAAAAGCATATTATGGAGAAGCGAGGTGAGCAACTTTTTTCACCTTGAAACATGGATGGCTAAAAATATTTTTGCTAAAAAACCCTCGATATACAGTTGTTCCAAAAATAATGTTTTCAAATTGGATTTCTCATGAAACCCTATATTACCCATACCCATCATATAAGAACATTTCTCCTTGCACGAGCCTTACATAAGAATGATCAAAAAAAAATTTAAATCGTTTTCCTTCCTCATATTGACCTAATCCTATACAAAATGAACGAGCTGACGTCAATATGAGCAACATGAAATTTCATAAGTTTTGCTGGTCAGAGCGAAGTGATGTAACCTGCTTCAATACATCTATGCACTTTGCTTAAAGAATGGAAAAAAATAGGAAGATGTATTCTTTCATAGAATGGACGTGACCTCCTATTCTCTTGTGATCGTGTAAAGAGAGAAACTGTATAATTTAACCTAATACGTGATTAGGTAGGTAGTAGCAAAGAATGAGGATTTCCTCATATGTTTTCCAAAGTTGGCAAAATTGGCCAAAAATCTTTAAAAATTTTGCATCAGCAAAAAATCGTCAAACCAATGTAAGAAAAAAAAATTAGCGATTAGCTAACGGCTGGAGAAGAATAAATTAATTTCACCTTTTTCACATTGAAAAAAAAGCTCAATAAGTATAAATAGCGATGGGATTTTTATGTCATAAAAATCGTATTTTATGCGCATAATTTATGTTTTTCGCGTAATGAAATATGCGAAAAATATTCCTAAAAATCCGATAATATGCCAAAATATGTTGGATAAAAGAAGGGCAATATGGGTATCCAAATTCGTGGATTTTGACGGAGAACAATGATACGATAAAATCAAAACGGAAATTTCATTCAATTATTCGAAAAACGTAAAAAGAAAAACAAATTTTTAAAACATAGTTGTACACAAAGTGTATATTTTTTCACAATCACCATCCTGGGGAATAATTACAAAAAAAAACAAAATTACTGAAAAAAATATAGATTTTTTTCCAGGAGTATATTTTGGTCAAAAGTCATTTTTTCAACTTTTTTTTGTCTTTCAAAAAGTGTATTTTAAAGGGTAAAATATGCTCAAAGTATGTACCAAAAATATGTAAATTTATGCTTTTTACAAAAAATGTGTAAAAATATGCTCATACAAATTGAGCTCATTGTACTCAGAATTTTATAATTCACCAAGATATTACAAATATTCCTACCAACAGTCAACCAAAAATATAGTAAGTATTATTAGAGACATTTTTAAAATTTTCCCTCTCTTCCTCTCCAGTCATATGTATACTTGGAAGTTCAACTTCTAATTTTTAAACATTTTAGGAGCATTGAAGAATGCCGAAAATTGAAGTGGTTTATCTTCTTTCCCCTGAAGAGTCGGGAGAAGGAACAAATGAGAGGTTTGACATTTTTTATTATGATATAATTTGATAAAGGGAATTCAAGGTACGAAAGTATCAAACATCCAAGTTTCAATATTTTCGGGCTCAATTGAAAGAAAATTAGAATCTGTTGAAAAGGAACCCGATTAATGAGATTGGAGAGCGGAGAGGGGATGGATAAAACATCGATCATGTTTAGTGTATAGGTGTATAAAGACAACATAACTAATGAAACATTTTATAACTAATTTCACTAATTGGAGCGAAAATTTGTCCATATACAATTTCAGCAAAGATGAAAAAAGAACTTCAAGATACTGAAATATTTCATACATGCTCTCATAACATGTGTTTTTCAACAATTCTTCAAGTTTTAGGAATCCAGTCCCCAGGATTGTCATTTTTCCAAAAAAGAAACTTCTCATCTAAGCTAATTCTTAGAATTTGTTTTCTCTCTTTCTAATTACTAATTATTATAGTAAGTTTTGATCCCTTTGAAAACAACTTGATATTCATTATGAAAAATTGCATTCCCAAAAAAATTAACAAAAGCATTCTGGAAAAAAAATGAATTTTGAAAAATGCATGGAAAAAAATTCTACGATAAATTACCAAATTTGACAGCGTCGCTTCCTTTCTCATCGTTTCTTAAATCATCATTTCGAAAAAGCCGCCTTCGTACAAAAACCAGCAATGGTGTTAGCTCATTTTCAACGCCCGTGGATCCACCAACTCACCTAGGTGGCGCATAAACTTACACAGGATTTCCGACAACCGTGGGTACCGAGTAAAAAGAAAAACAAACGAGGTACACGGAGTTGGACGAAGTCTTCATGAATGTTTGAACGAGTACGTCATGGCATAGCGAACTCTAGTCTGAAGAAATCCCAAAAGTGTAGAAACTTCTGGAGCTTTGTTAGAAATTGAATTTTTCATCGCGATGAACTAATTTAAATTGAAAACTGCTGCTGATGACGTGAAAACACGAAAATTTTACGCCCTCCTACTACAATTCATAATTGAAAATGAGTTTCCATTTTCCAATAAACAACTTAACGACGCGACCAGCAAAAGCCAGGCGAAGATTTAATACTCGTTTCAATGATAAGACCAGACGAGTATTAAAAGCGAATATTTAAGACGAACAAAAAAATAAAGGAAGACAATAAACCTCGTGGGACAACTCGACAGTAAAATAACTTTATCCTTATATCGGGTAAGCTTAAACGGGCGCCGAAACCTATGTGGGCGTCAGCTACATCCAGGGACTAGCACGTGTGTTACATCTTTTTCGAAACACTTTTCAACTTTTTTTCCTTACGATGTTCTTACGCTATTATCTCGACAAAGTACCTTACATTGAGTAATACGAGGAAACGCGATGGTAACTGCCAGTTGTAAATTTCGCGGTCGGTGAATTTTTCACAGACGCCGGGCTTTCCCGGAATTAATTAATTTGAATCGAAAATACCGAAATGGCGAAAATTTCGAATAATTCATGTAATTATTTTTTCCTTTCGCATACCAATTCCCGGGCGACATTCGAGCGACGAAGAATTCCAAATACTCATTGTTGTTTGTATTACGAAGAGCCCGTGAACGGTATCCAATAGGAATGGAATTCGTTTTTACGTCGTTCTAATTTGTTGCACAACTTGCTCCATCCGCATATTCTTACGAAGTCGGTTAGACGAACGATGAACGAATTTTCGACGACGTTTTGTAGGTGAAAGCATTTTCAAAGTAACGCCTGCTGTCGATTTACACGCACCCACGTACTCATATTTTCCTCATCAGATGGATTAGAGGGTTTTCCATCGGATAAAAAGCGTTGACGAAAGTTTTCCCAAAACTAAAAAGAAAAGCAACAGTTTTTTTTTCGTCGAAATGAACGGTCTTTGACACGCACCTCTATATGACTCATTTCGTCATTTTATTGGTTCTCGACATTTGTTTTTTAATTTAATTCTTTGAAATGTATATAAACCGATTTCCTTTCAAAATTCCAATTAATTGGAAACGAAATGTAATTCGGACTTTCTCTTCAGAAAATCACAACGAACTGATAAATTTTTTACACTTTACGCCTCTATTAACGCCCACGCTTGTTACATCCTCTGTTAAGGGTTTACAAAAAGTTCTCATTATCAGAATCTACCCTATACTCATCTTATCCATTCCAATGTAACCTTGTAGTACACTTAATCTTCGAGATATTGCGTTCTAAAAATGGATATAATGGATACTCAGTGAACTGTTTCGAAGCAATGCCCTTCTATTTGTACCGTAGGCAGCATATCGTTTATGCACGTATGAACGCTTGCTTGTCTTCGTTTCTGAAGAGGAAGATTCTAATTAAGCTACGACCCACATTCCTTTGTTCTTTTCTTCGAAAAAAACAGTTTTATCGGAAATTTCTCAACGTATATTTTCCAGGTGAGAAAAGAAAAAGAAATGTATCGTTAAAGATAACCACCTACGTTTAATTATTTACGGTAATGAATCTTTATTGTTTTTTATTTCACAGATTTTATGTATTTTCCAATATTGAAGAATGTTATGAATTTCAAAAAATAATACAGGCAAATAAGAAAAAAAGCAAATTTTTGTTTAGCAAAGCTTTTATTGCTGAAAATTGTCGAGAGTGGTCCCCTTAATAATACCGAAGAGTTATCACTCCACAGATCTAAGGCTAACTTTTTTTTATGGTGGTTACTCTTTGGTGGTATTCAGGGTACTCTCGACAATTTTCAGCATTTTTTTTTTTTTTTCAAATGATGCCAATTCGCCTACACTAAATTATGAATGATACTCATTTTTTATTAGCATTAAAATAAATTATTACCCTGCAGTTCATTGCTTACTAGATGCGTAGCTAGAAGGGAGGGTAAGGGGTCAGAAGGGCTCAATTTCTGGGAATATTTAAATATCATTTATTCTTATAATTCATCTATGATAATACTAGTCACACAAATTTACACTGAAATAGTTTTCTTAAATTCAAAAAAAAAATCATAATTATATATAAAACTTTTGTCTAGAATTTAGCATGAAAATTGGTGGCCATATTTCTTAATATTCTTAAATTACCCATGTCACTTACATATCTACTCATAAATTTTAGAAATTAATTCCCGAAAGTAATTGCGAGCTCTGATGTTTATTTTATTATTTATTCATTTTTAATTATGTCTTTAATAACGAATAATTACTAAAGAATTTAAAATTTTGCAGAAAAATTGTTGCTTCTAAAATTTCGCCAGCTTAGGTTGTAGCCTATGTATTCTTCACTGATGAAATGTTATTGCATTTTTAATCATCCTCCCACCTCTACTCACAAACTCATGAAATACTTTATTTCTATATATTCTGTACACTATTATTTTTATCCTCTCTTCTTCTCCTGAAAATCATGGAAACCCTCGATGAAAAATTCTAGATACGATTTCATCTAATATGAACTAATTGGATCGAAAGGGCATAGGGGGATAAGAATGGCAAATCAGGCCCGGAGCCCAATTTCGATGAAATTTGGGTGGTAGGTAGGTACCCTTTAGAAACTTTCATGGACAAAGTTTCAGACCCCCTGCCCTCCTCGTTTTTGAGAAATTAATTTTTAATTGCAAAACCAATTCGAATTTTTCTTTCACGCAATAGTTGACTGATTTTATTGAAAATCTAGTATGTTGTACTGTTCCATAGAGGGTCTCATGGAAAAAATCAGCAACCCCCACCATGATTTTACCTCCACCAAAGACCGTTTTTTAACTTTATTTAATTTTTTTAACCCTGATAACGCTTTGGCACAATTATGAAATTGATATTTTTAGATGCCCCTTTGACCCCCAAACTACGTGAAATTTTGTCAGATTTTTCACTCGGGTACGCCATATTGAAAAATGACTTAAACTGATAAAGGTTCACATGTTGGTATAGTCTAAGAGCCGAACCTGTGAAAATGTGCCGAAATAACTGAAAGCTGGAAACACTCCTAAAAGTTGGTATATGTACTCTTACTTCGAAAATTACCAGTCTTCCGATCCCCAGGTACTGCTTTTAAGCACAACGAAAGCTCAAAAGTTCACAATTTCCATGAACTTTCGGCCAAAAATACTGAAAGTTGAAATTAGTGTCAAATTACAAGATTTTTTGCGCTGAATCCGAATATGTTGGTCTGCCAACCCTAAAGTGCTGCCAAAGGTTCGGCAAAAGTGGTCAAAGGGGGAGAAAACTTGAAAAATCACGTATTTTTGATGAAATTCACATAAAAATCGCATAATTTAGTTTGAGTGGGTTTAGTAAATGCTTTTAAGTATTACTCATGAACTACGATGACTTTTTAATTTCAAATTTTTACAAAGTTTCACATCTGACGGGGGTGGGGCATAGGAAAACATCTACAAACTCACGTAGCCATTTTTCAATATGGCGTACCCGAGTGAAAAATCTGAAAAAAATTCACGTGGTTTGGGGATCAAGGGGGTATCTAGAAATATCAATTTCATAATTGTGTCAAAGCGTTATCAGGGTTAAAAAAATTAAATAAAGTTAAAAAACTGTCTTTGGTGGAGGTAAAATCATGGTAGGGGTGGCTGATTTTTTCCAAGAGACCATCTATGGAACAGTACAACATACTAAATTTTCAATAAAATCAGTCAACTATTGCGTGAAAGAAGAATTCGAATTGGTTTTGCAATTAAAAATTAATTTCTCAAAAACGAGGGGGGCAGGGGATCAGAAACTTTGGCCTTGAAAGTTTCTAAAAGGTACCTACCTGTCATCCAAGTTTCTTCGAAATTGAGCTCCGGGCCTGATTCGCCATTCTTATCCTCCTATAGTTTCAAGCAGATCAAAATTGATATGAAAATGGAATGTAGTGATATCAAATTAAATTTAATATCAGATCCAATTATAGGAGAATATGAGCTCTTATACAGTTTCACAACATTACATTAATTTTTTTTTATCTTTGTTGAAATTTTATCTAGTTTTATTCATTAATATTATTTATTTCAAAAACTGAATGAATAGATGGAAGTATGGGATATAAGGTTCAGCTGTTATAAGCTTGTTCGAATAGTTTGGAATTTTCCCAGAAGAAAACAGGTGTTAAGAACTAACGTACTGATGTATTATAGAAGGGACGGGAAGGGACGTTTTTTAATCCCTAAATAGAAGATTAAATTTTCGTAAAGCGTGCAATTTACAGGGCTTAAGTTTGGGATTTTCTTTAGGCTATTTTCTGTACTTGGTATTATCGAATTTTTAAAAAACATTTTTTTTGTGAAATTTCGTTCAAGGTCATTGTTTGATGATTATTGTATGGGATTCTCAAAATTTTGACAATTTTGGATATAATGAACCAATGAAGGGAATTGGTTGAAGAAATATTTGTTTTCTAGTTAACGTCTTTAAAATATTTTAAAATATTTTTTCAAATTTATACGAAGTTTTCAACTTCAAGGTAATCTTTCAACAGTGGTCGAATTCATTCATTAGATTATGGAAGTATGGAGCTCCAGCCTACTTCCGTATTATCGTGTTATCAGTATTAATTTACCCAAAATTTACGTAATTTAATTTCTAAAAACAATTTCAAGTGATTCCCAAAATGCGATGAAAAGTTCGCATTAAGCATTGAAGCATGCTGATGATTAAATTATTACACTGGCTTGCTTTGTTGAGAAATGAAAATCATCGCTCGTGGGAGTAAAAATTCAATGGCTGTGAGCAGTAATAAACTGAGGAAAATGTTTCGACGAAGAAAAGAAAAACGATGAAAGATACTATTCATTTTGTACTTAATTAAATTTTCCTTCATTCGACGATTTTTATGTGCGAGTAGTACCAGTACGGAAAAAATACGCGATTTATAACACACAAAAAGAGCCGGGTTCGTTATTACGAGTAAAAATATTAAAAATACAAAAAACTTTTCATTTCACCGCAAAAAGGTCGAGAAAAACCACTTGTTGATATTTTATTACATGAAAAGCGAATAACATAAAGAAACCTTCGAAAAGGTGAAATAATCTATCAGTCTTCGGTATATTTTTATTTCGATTACGCAATCCCCTCGCGAAAAAGTACCCAAATATAGTCTCCTCCAGCAGACCTGTAAACATAGACGTATTGAGAAGGTAATGGCCGAAATAATATTAAATTATCGTAAATATCGCCCCCCCCCCAGCAATAACTCGTATTTATCGAATTATCGTAATTTTCATCCATTTATTGCTCCAGTAAATGGTAAATTCGATGACGCGATTCTGTATCAGGCAACTGGAATCTTACGGGTTACCCCTCAACGCTCGTTGTGTAGTTGCTGACGTAAGTACGCGACACTGGGACGTGTCGGCCGCACGTGATGATTTAAATACGACCTAACCCGTATTCCGAAACGATGAACATTGTTTTGAAAACAAGTGGCTCGGAAACATTACGTCAACTCTTTCGGCCCTAAACCCGACGACCATCCGAAAGGTATTGATTTTTGCCATATAAATGAGATTACACGGAAGAGGGCTGTACCCTTGTACGGCGCATGTTTCGCAGTTTCATTGAGAAACTCGCCGCGTGCGTAGGTTGAATGAAAATAGACGGGGGTGAGCCCAATTCGCAGAAATTTCAATTATTGTAGCGCTATGTTTCGAGTTGCATTTGCATTTTGACTGTTTATCAGTGTGTTACCTTTTTGGCTGAGTATTTTTTTCGTTTTATTGAAGAGTTTTTCCTTCGGCAGCATTTTGGATTATTATAGGTAAGTTGATGGTTTTACTCTCGAGGGATTTTATTTTTTTATATCGTAGATTTTATTACACGTACGTCCGCATTGCATTGTAACGTGGTTTTTCATGAATAAAAAATTACAAGAAATTATTATTTTGGCAGATTTCGCTCAAAGAGTCCTAAAAAGAGGTACTAAATCATTTAGAACTTACTAGTTGTCGCAGAAAATTATTTGGTTAATTTTATTATTTTTTTTATTAATTTATAATTTTTTTATTTTTTTATTTTTCAACTTTTCATTTTTAATTTAATTTTAAATTTCAAATCGATTTCTAATCTCATTACAATGAAATTTGATGAAAATAAATTTTACTCTTTCAGGTTCATAAATATTTAGTTTATACTCAGTACACGATATAGTACGTCAAAATTTGTTTTCCCCACCCCGTCTCCTTGCCTGCTCCCCTAGCTCCAGCCGGAAACAAAAAAAAAGGTGAAAATGTGTAATATTGTTTCTAGGCATTATTAATCTAACGATTTCTTAATCCTTTTTTCTCCTCTTATTTTCGAAGTTATTCACCAAAATAACTGTGCAAAAATTTCAACCATATAAATTTATTAGTTTTTATTTATTATTATTTTTTTTTTACTGCGAAAAAAGCTGAATGAATAAATTTATTTATATTATTCTAATATTTTGATTTTCTTGACCAAAGTCAGGTACAAAAAAAATTTACACGTGTAATTAAGAAGTCTTTGAAAATATCCCCTTGTTAATCTTTTTTCTCGAAAAAACTGATCTCCCAAAAATCGAAACAATATCAGGGCCGTGCTTACGGCCACAGCTGCAGGATACAGCACGGCAAGAATAGGTAACAAATTTGTTTTTTTGTTTTAATAGTTTAATTTATTGTTAAATTTAATTTTTTTATATTTAATTTTTTTATAAATTTAATTGAATTTTTTTTTTGATAAATATATATTTTTTTAAATTATGAATTTCTATACCTAAATAATTCCGAGACGTATTTTCTCTCTCTTTATTTCCTCCACGAATCCTCGAATAAAAGCATATATCTTGATTTCGATTTATTCCATACGACAGCATTCGTTAGAAAAGGATATCCGTTCGGTATAAATTTTCGCGTGTTCGTACCTCTCATCAAAAATGACTCAACGTTGGTATTTCTAAGAATGAACAACCCAGGTAATTCTAAATACTTATTCACATTGGCCTGAAATATTAACCCTTCGGTAATAATAGTATTTTTCCGTGCCATCTAACATAATTAATGCAAAAGTTCGAGGAAAAGCTACCTTTTGAGATAATTAATTGGTACGCTTAGGATAGCGCCAAAAAAAGAAAAAATTATTTGAACATAAATTATGCCTGTTCTCAGAACTATGGGGATTATAGAATTGAAAAATGTGTAAAAGCATTAACCAAAAATTTGGGAAATTTGGAAAACTTAATCGTAGAATTTATTGGATACTTCATTAGTAATAAAAAGTATTCAGTGCATAAGTTACGTATCTTCAATATTACAGGGGCTAAGCATAGTTGAAGTACTGGTACTTTGATTATCTGTAGCGCCTGTAATGTTGGTGATAAGCTACTTGCTCGCTACATTCTTTTCGTTGGCAACTTTACGAGTTTAATCAATTCCACGCGTAAATGTTTTCAATTTCGTAAATTTCAAGTCCATGTTTTTGATATTTTATTGCATTTTACAGCTCTTCTAGCTCCTTCAATTTTACGAATAGGCAATATGTTTACGTAAGGTTTTTTTTTAATGGCATCCAGCTGTATTCAAATTTCTAGGTTAATGATGTAGTTGAATATTCTGTGCAAGGCTTTTTCATTACATCATGGAAATATGTCTACTCCAGATGTTACATTAAAATGAAAAAAAAAAAAAAATACCCGATAAAAAGAAATATTATTCCTCTTGAAAAATTCACTACGTATCGTGGAAAACCATAATTACCAATCTATTCAGCTATCTAAAATCTACCAAACTTCTCTCCAAAATCTGAGCATCCATCCATCGGTGCCTCTGGCTTCAGTTTGCAGTATTGGTACGTAAATGGAAAAAAAAGGAGATTGCATAAAATTATATAATTTAAATTAAAGAATAAAAAAAAATTGACGATACTGCCTAGTGAAAAAAATTATTATTTCTCTTGAAAAATCTTACTACTTAATTTAAAAAAAAAAAATAAAAAAAAAAAGTAAAAATTGATTTTTTCGAGTATAAAAAGTATAGAAGGAAAAGGAATAATCTATAATTTTCAGTTATCGTTGGATTCATCGTTAATTTCTAAAAACTACCCACCACGTTGAAGACTTGAGAAGAATCGAGATAGATGTGATATAGTTCCGACGATTCAGTGATTTTCTACACACCCCTTTTAGCTATGACGATTCTAACCCTCCCTCTTTAGTATAGAATCGGTCGCCAATTAACCATTATAAATGTCTTCGATTGTCTAACTCTAAAAATAAACGCTAATTATACACGAAGACTACGCAAATAAACATAGTAACGCTTCTAGTCTTCCTGTCTTCCATCAACGTATCAATGAAACTTCTAGAATATTCGAAACAAAATATGCGTCGAATTTTACCCGGCACGTCTTGTCCGCGAAACTTTTATATTGTATATTTTTGTTTTTATCACTCCAAGTTATTTCCTTTAAATTTTATGATTTGGCGGAAATTCACGTACGTGGGAAAATTTCTATCCCATCTGTAACGAAAATTACGCGGAGGATGAAATTTACGAGTCAACTTTATTAGTAGAATTTTTTTCCTTCATAAAAATGGCGCGTTTCGTTTTATTGCAATGGCGAAGATTTCGTTGTATTTTATTTGTTTGTTGTAATGTCGCGAAATGGTCCATGAGGAATTCTTTCGCTCGTGGTATACTCCGGTACAAGATTAATTAAGCCAAGAGGGGTTGTTACGGTTTTTGGTGGTTTCAAAATTCAAGGACTCCGGTTTAGTATTAAAGCTGGTGAAATTAAAACGAATTTTTAATGAGCTAACATTTTCACCGACAAGCTAATGTTAGATTTTCGAGATGAAATGAAAGTGAAAAAAAATTGCAATTAATTTTTCTTTCGTATTGATTTAAAATGATTTGAAACCTTTAGGCAATGAGTAAAAAAATGTACGCGTTATCTGAGCAGCAAAATGAAAGGGAATCAAGCAGAATTGGCTCTTTAAAAAAAAATTACAAAAACTTTCATGACTTTTATATCAAAACAGATTTGTAATTAAGAAATGAAAAAAATTAATTTTTTCATATACTCGGAGAGTCTCGAACATGGGTACATAAATGAAATTTTTTTCAAAATTTAAAGAGAAAAATAAAAAAAACTCGTACATTAGACATGTTTTCCTTGAAATATTTCTATTGATGAAGACTTTTTTCAAGGTCACGACTCGCAGCTTTCGTCATTTTTGTGCAGAAAAATGCATGCGGCGTAATTCTTATCGGGAGGGTTAGTTTTTTGGCGTATTTCCAGTATGATAAAATCAATGGTTATTTTAACAGATAGCTACAACAGCTTGAGAAGTTGAAAAAATTTGTCTGAGTGGGCGTGGAAATTTTAATAAAATTTCCAACTTTAGTTAGGGTTTTATTGTAGCGAAAACGACCTCGTATTTATTAATTTATAGCCCATAGGATAAGTTTAATTTGACGTTTTGGTTCTGCAGTGTTTTTAAATGATGGATCTATTCGGTGTACCGTAACTTGGGGCTACTTTGAACGATTTTGACTACTTTTTGCCAAGTAGCTAATTGGATATTACTTGTGAGAAAAAAAGGTTTCTGTGTCTCATTAGTACTTGATGAGCTCTTTCGATTGGCGCAAAGCACATTTGCCTATCTCTTTTCATTAAGGCGCAATCTGGGAACAAAGAGCCGTTCAAAGTCATACGGCGACCGGGGCTACTTTGAAACCCCCCTTTTTTATTTCAAAAATCGAAAGATCTCCCTCCCAACATGCAACCTACAAATTTTCAGCCCGATCCCATTCGAATTACCCGAATAAACCGCAAATTATTATTTGAAATACATGAATTTGAACATATTCCCATCATATTTTACATTTAACTAGGTAGGTATGCTTTAAAATACTTCAACCTTAAATCCTCTTTGGCATATGTAATCAAAATTGAAAAATTATAAACTCATAAGAAAATTTAAAAAATTAAAAATATATGCTAAACCAACGTTAAACCCTGTTCAAAGTCGCCTCACGTCACAAAAAAATTAATAACTTTAAAACGATGCATTTTAGTACATAAACAAGTTTGGTGTATTTTAAAGTAGAAGCATGTGGAAAACATTATATAGTGGTACTTACTTCGAGAAATTAAAATTCAAAATTCCAGCAGGCAAGATAGTTCACCTTCGTTTTTTGAAAAAAACAACAGTCTTTTTCAAGTAACGTTAAAATTGGTTTATTGATATTTTTTGATAAATCTAAAGCATAGTATCTACTCGCCAGCTCTTCCTCTACACGATGACGCGATTATCGTATCGAAAAGTTGATTCTATGGACCGCTAGAGGTCACTAAGTACCAAAATATCAAACGTTCAAAGTAGCCCCGTGGTTTCAAAGTAGCTCCAAGTTACGGTAGCCCTTATAGTATCTTATTGTACTTTTGAATATGAGTACATACAAGTTACTAAGTAAGGCCAGAATTTTTGAATTTATTTTTTGCGTGAATTAATTAAAAATGGGTATAAATTTTGATGATTTAGTAGGTAATATTTATTTATGATGATGATCAATGATAAGATAAAAGAACATGAAAAGATGCAATCTGCGCCACATAAAGAATGAAACTGGTACCTATTCCAGGGTGTCTAACGGTCCTCTTAGTCTTGTTTGTCCTGCTACAGTCCTGCTTTTAGCTTGTGCATCATGTTGTACTGCTATTGTTCTGCTTTTAAGCAAAAAGTCCTGCTCTTTTCTCTTTTTTTCAGTCAAACTAAATTTTTTTTTTTTCAGATGTATTGGAAAAAAATTCGACCCCTCCCATTTAATAAAAATTCCCGAATTGGCTGAGAAAGTCCTGCTAAATGTCCTACTATTGTTCTGCTTTTTCAGACTGAAATTTTGTTAGACATCCTCGAAAAATGTACTCATCTCAAAAATTTTTTGCAAAAGAATAGTTTAATTAATTTTATAAAATAAAAAAATATCTGAAAATGTAGTAAAAGAATTACCTAAAAGAATGAAAAAAAATTATAATATTTTTGAAAATTATTTTAAAGTAATGCACTGTTCCTAAAATGGATTTTTGTGTAAATATTGTACAAAATGTCAAGAGCCTAATATTTTTGTTTAAAAAAAAAAAAAATAAATAAATAATAATAAATAATAATAAATCTACAGTAATAATAAAAATAAGAACATAGCTGAAACGTGGAAAAAATTCTAAAAAAGAATAGAATGAAAAACATAATGTTGAACAATAACTGATCTGCGTGTAGAAGTGGTAACAAAGGAATAAAAATAAAATTTAATTTTACATAATTTTAAAAGAACTCTCTCTCCGACTCGACGCTTCGTTTTTGAAATATTGAAAAAAAACTTCAAAGTTCAAAAGTTCAACTTTCATTGAAGGAATCGACTTCAAAAATAATAGCACTCTTATACTTCATTTTATCTACCTATCTCCAATCCATCGTGTTTTACTCGAGTTATTGTCGGAGAATAAAACATCGAACTTTCAGAGAACAAAATGTACCAATTATTGGACTCTTTACTTTGTATTAATTTTTCCGTAGAACAATGAACTTTCGTGAAAATTGTATAAGAATCAAAGTTGTAGATCTTGAAATTCACAACAACTTAATCAAAGTTTATTTTTCTCTCCAATGCTTCGTTCTCGAGATATATAAAAAAAAAAAAAAAAAATTAAAAACGTTTCAAAATTCAAAAGCTCAATTTTGGACGGATTTTCATGAAAAATGGATAGAAATAAAGTTGTAGAAAATAAAATTTCCTACAACTTTGTTTCTATCCATTTTTTCTTTATGACCCTTCATTCCCGAAATATTTGTAAAAAACTGAACGTTTCAAAGTTTAAAAGCTCAATTCGTCAATTTTTACTGGAGTTATCGTCGAAGAAAGGAAATTTAACCAACAAAACAAACAAACAAACAAACCAAAAAAAGTCAAAATAGCCAAAGTGGACTATAGAGGAATGAGCTCGAAAATTAAATATTTATAAAAAAAAAATGTTGAAACTACTTCTTGATAATTTGCGACACCAGGCTGCAGGCTATGTGTAAATCCAGCGCTAATTAAAATATTTCCTACCAAACCTCAAGGTATAGTTGTTGCGAAACTAATTAACTAAAACTGCCTTCCAGAAACATCTCTGAGAAATTTTATAAATTAAGAAATTAAAAATACTTACTTTCTCTCTTTATATATATTCTGTGGCTTTTTTAGAAGAATTTCCCACCTCGTGTCGTCAGTTTGAATACCAAACGTGTCTTTAGCGCAGTAGCTGTACAGTTCTTCTGCCTTTAATAAATAAAAGATTGGGGTGTCTGACCAGCTTAAAAAATAATTATTTTGGCTATTATATTTTTTCACATTTTATATTATTTGTGATAGAACAATTATTTGAAAAATATTTTCAAAAGTATGAAACGATTTTTAAGGATTTATTTTATTTCATTTCTTGTGAATTTTAAATTACTTCATTGTTTACATGCTTCTAGACTTATTTTCATAATAATTACTTTTAAGATGGTGTGATCTGATATTTTATTAATTGGGATGAATTTAATTCAAGCTATATTATTTTATTGTTGAAGAATCATATTTTCAATTTACCAAAATTTATTCATAAAAATGACACGGAGTTATTAATTACTAGAAAAAATAAATAAATCCGAGCCTAGATTTATGCGTCAATATTCGATTTAAAAAATTATTGAAAAACGTATTATGAGGTTGAGTAACCTGTAAATTGAAAACGTGCTTTTAAAGTAGTCGAATTGAGCTTTCCGGAATTTACACAACCTACAGGCGTCTTCCTACGTTCCAAATATTCATGAGAATTTTTTAAAGATTTTTTTTTTTTAATTTATATGCTGAAAATATTGCTTGACAAAATTTTGGCTCAGTTTTTATATTTATATCTTCTTCCTTCAACACAAAAATTTAAGGTGTTTGACAGGTCGAACAAATTTTCCATCGAAACGGTAAAAAAAAAAAATAATTTGCAAGCAGCTCGAAGGCGTAGGTTTATCTCGTCGTTCTATATAAACAAAGGCGAAAAACGTATAAAATAAAATTGAAAAAAAACTCGAATTGCTAGTTTACGATGAAAAAAAATTCTTCAACTGGAAAATTTAATCGTATCGATTTTTGAACACGAGTAGCGAAATTTTAAGGCTCGATTTAATTAAATATTCGACCATTCATGATAAACAATGGTTACAAAGCAAAAAGCAAAACCACCTATATCGAGGTACGCGTAATTGAATTGATGGTAAAACGAGCTTTGATGTTTAACAGATTAAATTTACGTTCGCAGGTGAACCTGGACATGTTGACCGTATCGCCGTATTTACTAACGTTATTCACATTATCAGAAATCTCCTGCTACACTCTACTTAATCCGAAATTATACAGTCAGCCACTACCGTCTACTAATCGGGCTTGGTCGAAAGTACCTTATGCATTTCGCTCTTATCAGTCTTCCGTACCGCTACAGTACTACACCCGTTATGTCAGTGAACCATATTTCGCGCCCCCTGTACAAAACTCTGATTACTACATTTCGCAGGATAATTACCCGTATTCGTCATCTTTCGACGATTCCGATTACTACTCGAATGTCTTATACTACATTCCGGCCAACAGACGCATCCCATATTACGACCAACCGGTCATAGATCCCATCGAGGATCTCCAAGATTACGACGAAGACGCTCCCGAAGAAGAACTAATACCGAAGTCTCAACGCGAATGGTGGCTCCAGAAGAGCGTTTTTCCCAGTGAGGACGCCGATTTCAATGATTTCCATTTAATCGACGATATACCATCGATCGTCAAAGAACCCAAGATGCCTAAGAAAGCTAAATCCAAAGAACCCAAAAAGAAGCCTAAAAATCGTTACGTAGGTATCGATGGATTCGGTCGTAAAAAAGACAAAGAACAAATATACGGTACTTATAGACCGAGCCCTAGACGTGACGAAGAACGTACCTGGGTATACGGTGTAGCAATACCATCGGATTATAACGAAGATCAGGACGTCAGGGAGTTAAGATCGCTTCTAAAAGAACCCAGACAAGTCGACGCACTCGATCATATGAATCACGAATACGATAACTCAGGATTAGCGAGCTGGATCGTCGGCAATGCCAAGAGAAACGGAGACGATATTAAAAATTCCAATCTCAACGAGAACTCATCGTTCGCCAAAATCATCAATACTCTGCAACCCAGCTATATTACATTTCCAATTTACAACGAAGCTGGTATCGAGAACATTCCCATCGATTATATCCAGAACGACGGTTGGTCGGAGAATGATAACGACGAAGCCGAAGAACCATCGGTTTTCGATAAAATCAAAAGGCTGCTCGCTTTGGAAGATAAAGTGAATCAGGTAGGTGGGGTTTTTTTCCATTATGTAGGCTTGTTTGAAATATTATATTTTCGTTTCGCTCGAACTCGCGCTTTTCGAGCCTCTGTGCGTGAACTAAAGCGGGATTTCGTTTCGGTCCATTTAAATGGTCCGTTTATTGAATCAAACGGTTATGGTTGTTTGTCGTCGCAGCGTCGACTCCATCTGTTTTGATGAAAAATAATACCACGTTTTGCTCTCATCTTTGTGTTTTTACCTCCTCGCTCTTTTGTTTTGATGAAATTTAAGAATAGTGAATTGGTAAAATAATTCTTCGAGGCAACGAACCTTTTATGCTGAAGGTTTAATATGGCTTGAAAAAAAAAGAGAAATTTCTTCGCGTTGAAAATTTACATTTATAAATACTCATTTCATTTGCTAATCATTATCATCGTTCTTAAAATAGAACATCATAGCGTTTGTATATTTTATTCAAGGCCAAAATACTCGGATTTCGTTATTCTTCGAGGCGTATTTTCAAAGAAACCAAAAATTTATGAGTTACTTTATAGGGTGTTTCGTTTCGACGTCATCTCCTTCATACCACATGTAGGTCTACTCATGTGACACTTGTGTATGAGACTTTACCTATTCTACTCGTGAAGGGGCTAGAATACAAATATTTGAACGTGAGAAAAAAGAAAAATTACAAAAAGAGTCGTTGAAATGGTAAATAATTAAGTTATATTTGAGTAACAGATGAAAATACTCGTAGGTAACAGTGAAAATGAAAGGTTATAATTATAGCGTCCAGACTTCGACCAGAAAACTGTAGATAGTGATTCTACTCGTGGAGATCAATAACAAACTTCATGTGCACATATGATCTATTCTCCGAATTAAAGGAGCTATAATGCTGATTTAATTATGATTTTAATTTAATTAGTTTACCAAAATAGTCTGATTAATTTAATTTGAAGAGGTAAACATAATCGGTTATAAGTTCGTATGATCTGATCTAAAAATTGAAGGAGCTACAGTACTAATGAAAATCAAATAATTTTCTGAATTTTGTTGGCAATGTAATTTTTTTACTCTTTATATCACATAATCTTGACACAATTTTTTTTTTTGTTTGTTCAAGATTCACGAATTAGGCAAGCTTTTCAACTGAAAAGGTTAATTGTAATAAAAAAAATTAATAACAATAGGTAAACATTTTTTTGTTGATTTTTTTTGAAAAAAATTCTGATTGTTTCAACTAAGCCATTGTTGCTGTACATGGCACATAAAAAAAAAAAAAAAAAAAAAAAAATTCTTTTTAATTTGTGAAAGTCAGAAAACAGTTGGTAAATTATGATTTTTTTGTTTATTATTTTCATCATCTTCATTTTTTTTTTTTTTTTTTTAAATACAATTTTTCATCTGAACACTCATGCTAATTTGTGAAACCTGAAGCATAATTGGTTATTAATTCACATGGCCTGATTTAGAAATTGTAGAATGTACAATTGTACGTGTATACATTAGCAATACAATTCAAACGATTTTTCGCATTTCATTACTGTTGTAGCTCCTTCAAATTTTAGGTTGGACTACATAAACGCGCATAATAAATTTTTTTGCTTATTCAAATTTTTCACATATTTTGATTGAAAGAATTAAAGTAATAAAAAATAAATAAATAAGTAAACAAATAATATTGATAGAATTATGTTTTTTTACTAATAAAATTAATTACTAGCTAGACGTTTCAGTTGAAAAAATTGAAATTGAAAAGCAACAAAAAGTCATAAATTCACCGACTTCGCGGTATTGTATTAACCCTTTCAGTTTGGAACTTGGACCATATGCATGTATAAAGTTTTTGTTGTTCTTAGCGAGTATTATCACCGTATACCAGGGTTCCAGTCAAATTTTGTATACCTTGTTTAGGCGTAGTTGTTGAAAATCACCACGAAGCAGGAGCAAAGAGCACTGGTTATCCTTAATTCAAATTTCCTATAAAGGCGTAGAAGAATACAAAAATGCCATATTTTTGTTTGAATGTTTAAAAATAAATATAAAATAATGCAAAAATGAAAAATTCCAAGTGTAGAAATATTGAGAAAGTTTTGAAGAATAAAATAATTCAAAAATGGAAAGTTTTAAGAAATTTAGGTAAGTTAAATAATAAGGATATCCATAGAATTGACGAATGTTTGGAAACAAAAATAATTGTTCACGCATGAGGAAAATCTTGAAAAGTTGAAAAAATTGTGCTAAAATGAAAGAAGTATCTCAAACATGAAATAAAAAATGAAAAATAAAAAAAATTAATGAAATGATAAAACGTACAGAAATTATATTATTTCCTAGCGCATTTTCTAAGCATAACATTGAAAAAAATTACAGATTTTTTAGTGCTTTGAGGGAGGAGGGGTATTCGTCGGCCTCAGACCTTACAAGCTACGCAATACACCAGATGATAAATGTATATGCATGGTGTTTCTCCCTAATATGAACGCCTTCATAATATATATGGCTAATCATGTGATATTAATGTATAATAATTTGCATACCTTCACTGCTGAAGGAGTCTTAAATATGAAAACTTGAAAAATATTTTTTAATCTTTTTAATGACCAATTTCAAACATTATTATTTCATCACCGAAATTAAATGAAAATATGCCGGTTGTGCCAAAATGTAGATAAAGATGGAAGGGATAGATGGGAAGAAATAAAAAAAAATAAAAAAATGAAGAAAAAATTAGTATTTTTTTAGTAAAACTTCAAAAAAGTGTGTATAAATCAATTTCCTAAATCACTCATTATCAACCAGTGTGATTCTCTTACTATGAATGTCACGTTGACAATTTTCTCAAAAATAGAAGTTTTTAAAAAAAATCCTATCATCACAAATTATAAATAACTAAAATGATGTTTATTCTGCCTTAGGTAGTATGAATCCAGAATATGTGGTACTAAATGTGTGGGAGTCTATAAAAAACGTTCAAAACATTTTCCAAGTTATTTTGAAAAAAAATGAGAAAATATTACTGATTTTTTCATTCGCGTTGAACATTTTCTAGTAGTTCTTGCCCTGCTTCTCTCCACTGTTAACCTTTTTTGGTCAGTAATACTACATTGTATACTTCACATATTTGACATGTTTGATGAAATAAAAATTTTGAAAATTAGTCATCACTAAGATGTAAAAATATTTTTCAAAATTTTGTATCTCAGTTCCTTCAGCAATTAGAGTATGCAAAGTATTAAGCATGAATGTAACATATTTTTCCCTACATACAATATGAAGGGCCTCATATTGAGGTAGAACACCTTGTATTTTTTTATTCAAATTTGAAAACTAAACATCTAAAAGAATAATAATGATATTTTTAAATTATCGATGCATATTCGTAAAGTAAAACCAGCTTCAAAATTTTCTGTAAATTTTTATTGAGTATAATCCAACAAGTGTATATGATAATGTAAAGTTGCCTACTGGTAATATTGAAAGCATAAATTATGGTAGATAGTCCTTTGAAAAAAAATTGGTAATAGATAATAACGGGTAATTAATTAAATTATAAATCAGTTATGAATACAATAAAAAATAGGTATTGTTTCGTTAACCCCAAAAAAATCGATTATAACTTATGTTCCGCACGCTAAAGCCATCTTGAGAAGTCTCAAAAGCGCGGAATTCCGCCGGTACCCAAACTACCGCTCATTTATTATTCACATCTAATGAAAGTTTAAAGCCAATTTCTCATTTTCGCTTCAAACGAAGCGTACGGTAATTTAGCGGCCTTTTTTTTAATAAATAATAAAACCGACTTGCTGACACGGAAAAATAATATCACAAAAATAATCTTTCCCTAGAGAATGGCGACTTGGTGGTATTAAAAAAAAAAAAAAAGACGCATAAAATAATATACAAATATTTACTCAGAATTTCGAGTCGCAAAGACGTCTCGAAGAAACGACGAAAGAAAAACACCGACGTGAAAAGCCCTTGCCAAGCAAAAAATACCGATCTCGATCGGCCAATTGACGCTGGTAAAAGTAAACACGTCACCCTATCTAAAGGAATCTCGGGGATTTGGAAATTCCCGTCGTTTGTAAAGTTCGTAGGTATTTTACGTACGTCAGATGTATCGCGAAGTCATAAAAAGTATCTCGAATGAGATTCCATTTCAGGTTATTAAAAAATCTTGATAGAACTGGAGGTAAACATTTTCGCAATTCGAATATCGTGGCTGAAACAATTATCGAAATGTTTTCGTTTTATGATCCTATCGATGAAAAAGACCAATTGGCGAACGACTATTTAAAAACTGAGGATTAAGCATCATATCAGCTTACACGATATTCTATTGCGTGAAATAATTTTCAAGCGTGGCAGCGAGTTTTTCATCTTATTTTATAGGCAATTCCTATTATTCGCAAAGAAAGGCGAAAACAATTTCATCGATGTTATCGAAGGTTTAAGAAATCCTCGCTTTCTCTTTGACGGTCTGAAGAATTACATCGTTCGAATTTAAGCGTAAATTTTCCAATATCCCAAAGAACCATTCCCAAGAGAGACAATCGCTTAAGCCCGTAGCTTGTTTCCATGCGAAATACGCCAGAAGTAAATTTTAAAAAACAATTTACGCTTCGCAACTGAGTAAATATCGAAGGTAAATACGAAGAATCATCGCCGAAGATCGACTCGCTCCTGTGGAAATTTGGATAGGGCACGAAATTTCCTATACTTTTCCACTCTCGAGGTATGGTTGCCAAGTTGATAAAATAAATTTAAATTTTCCATAACTAATTGTACCAAGTACCACCACGCCAACTTCGAACAAATCTGCCAGAATAATTAATTTATTGTGTTTACAAAATCCCTGCAATGCGTTCTCAAAAGCCGATCCTTTGGATAAAAAATACGTGGTAAGGTTTTTTCTCAACGCGAATATTTCAACTTTCTAACAATGTAGAAGGAATAATGAGCTGAGGGAAATTTAGTAACGTGTTTTATGTTACGTGTGGGCGAAAATTTTCCGTAACATCTTCTTTTCGCTTTTGTAAAACGAGACGCGCTTAAAAGCTCATTTCGATGTAAATAAATTAAGCTCGGCTTCAAAAAATAAATGAATAAAAAAAAGGTCTTGTAACCGGCGTGACTACACTGTGGGCAATTGAATTTTCCAACGAATGAATGCTGAGCGATGGTAGCAATTTGGATTTGTGGGAGTTTCGAAAAAAATTTCTTTATCTAAAATTCGTATTCGCAAATAGATATGAGCATTCCATTCCTTTAGCAGAATTTCAATTTCGGGAAGAATTTACGAGATAATCATCAGTGAGGTGGGCGTTGTTTTCTGTAATATTTTGCCTAATTGCAAAACATATATTTTTCTATTTTTAAAACGAAAAATTTCATTTTTTGCGTTGAAATTTTCCAAGCTTGATAGAGGACTGTCTGGATGGTTTAAGTGTTCTTCCAGTCATTCTCACTAGAAGTACATGTTGACTTGATGTCAGGGCTAGCATTGTTCTCCAATATTATTAATTAACTTTGAGGACACTCTCCAAGTGAATATAGAAAGAAGTTGGAGGTACGATGAGAAAAAATAGAAATTTAAGTGAATGAAAAATATTTTTTCAAACATACTGAACAAAAATACAAAGTATATCATAAAAAAAAAAAAAAAAAAAAAAAACTTGAGAACTGAACCTAAGTTTAACTGTATTAATTTATGAACCTGAGTTGAACTTATTTTTAAAAGTAAACTTTAAACTGAACTCAACTTCTTTTTCTTTTGGAAAAGAACTCGACGATTTATGACTTTGAACTAAACTGTTTTATTGTTATTATTTTTTTTAAGTCAACTTCAAACCGAACTCAACTTTTTTTTCTTTTGGAAAACGAACTGAACGATTTTGTGAACTTGAACTTAGTAAAGGAACTTGAAATTGAACTCAACTTCTTTTTTTGAATGAACTTGAACTGAATTGAACTAAACATTTTTCAAAATAAACTTAAAATTGAATTCAACTCTTTCTTTGTTTAAGTGTATTTTAATTGAACTGAACTTTTTTTTAAAGTAAACTTGTACAGAACTGAAAGAATTGAACTTTTTCTTCTTAAGTTTACTTGAAATCGAACTCAACTTTGAACTAAACATTTTTCAAAATAAACTTAAAATTGAATTCAACTCTTTCTTTGTTCAAGTGCATTTTAATGGAGCTGAAGTTTTTTTTGAATAAACTTGAAATTGAACTGAACTTTTTTTTAAAGTAAACTTGTACAGAACTGAAAGAATTTAACTTTTTCTTCTTAAGTTTACTTGAAATCGAACTTAACTCCTTTTTTTTTTTTTGGAAGTGAACTCTACAAATTTTTGAACTTGAACTGAATTTTTTTTTGAGGTAAATTTGAAATCGAACTACTCATTTTTTTTTATGAAGTAAACAATTTTGTGAGCATAAACTGAATTTTTTCTGAACAAATTTGAAATTGTACTCAACTCTTTTTTTTAAGTGAACTTAAATTGAATTGAATTGAATCGCACGAACTGAACGAGTTGGTAAAGTTGACATTGAACTTTTCTTCTTTTATGCAATCTTGAAATTCAACTCACCTTTTTTTCTTTTTAGAATTAACTGAACAAGTTGATCAACTTGAACTTGATTGAACATTTTTTATGTAATCTTGAAAACCAACTTACCATATTTTCATCTAAAATTGAATTAAACGAGTTTATAACTTGAACGAGTTTATAATTTGAACTTGAATTTGACTGAACTTATACTTTTTCATGTACTTGAATTTGAAATTTTACTCAACTTTCTTTCTCTTAAAAGTAAGCTGAACAAATTTGTGGACTTGGACTTGAACTGAACCGAAATGAACTGAACTGAACTTAATTATCTGAACTTGAAATTTAGCTCAAATTCCTTTTTTAACATAAACTAAATATGTTTGGGAACTTGAACTTGAATTGAACTTTCCTCTTTTCTAAGTAAATTTGAAATTAGATGGAACTTTAATTTTTTTTAAATGAAGGTGTAAATTGAACTAAACTTCAGTTTCTCATATGAACTTCTACTGAACTCAGGTTCACCTTATTCTTAGTTTCATTTTGGTCTTTAATCTATTTCATATTTTTCGAAAAAATTTTTTTTTCTCATAGTGACCTCGGTTAATAAGCATAAAAGCAAAAATAAGGATCTAAGTAATGGAAAAGTTCAGGTTAGTTCGCACGTTATGACGTATTTTCCAAGATTGCGGTGGATTTTCAATCTAGTTGCTTTTATTTGTAAAACATTTTTCAAGGTTTTCACATATGTGAGCAGCATGTTTGTTTTAAGTGAAAATTTAATTTTCCAAAAAATATTTTTCTTTCTTCAACGAAGCTGAATGTTCGTTTTTTTTATGCTCGAATAATAAAGGGAAAAATATTTCATAAAAATTGAAATATTATTACAAAAATTCGAAAACCAATTAAAAACTAACTAATTATGATTAAAAAATTAAAATTAAAAATTACAGACATTTGTTTGAAAAATTTATTTATTACAATTTATTCAAATTTTTTGAACCAAATAAGCCATTTGAAAAAAAAAACAACTAATTTGAAAGTTATATATATATATTTTTTTGGTTTTGTAAAATTGTTATGGTTGTAAAAATTAACTAAATATTTACGCTATTTGAAAATGAATTGTATGAATAGAAATCCCAACGTGCATTGCACCGAGCTAAAATTTATTAAATTTATTTAATTTACATAAAGAAATTTTTTGAAGTAATTTGAAAACATTATTAGAGAAAAAAAAAACACTCAGTATAAGACTTGGGCTGTTTAGGAAAATATACATTCAAATACACACTGCATAGGCCTTTAAGGATTGTAAATAAATCAAGATTTTTTTCTTTTAATTTTCTGTTTTTTTTTTGGAATTTCGATTAGATTCTTTTTGATATGATCATTATCATAAACTACCCATATAGACGTGAATTTTCATGTAGCAAATTTTTTGTTATAAAAAAGTAAAGCCAAAAAAAAAAAAGAAATACTTTTGTGTAAACCTTTTAAAACTTTAAAAAGAAAAAAACAAAATACTCAAGAACCGAAATGGTTGAAACGGAATTTGAAAATTCAAAATTTCGAGTAAAGAAAGCCAAAACTAAACCCAAAGTTTGGGTTGTTATAGCATTTAGTTCGATGATATATCCGTTTTGAAAGTTACACTCTTGAAGTTGAATTACGTCACCGAAAATTTAAAACCGCAAAAAGGGAAAGAAGAAACGTCAAAAACACGTTCATAAGTTGAAAAATTATATTCAATGGTTTTTCAAACTTCTCGAGTATTCTTGGTAACTTTTTTTTTCAATGGTTCATTTTCTTCTTTATTCCTCAGATGATTCATTTCGGTGGTTAGCGGGGTAGAAAGTGCTTTCTCATTTCTTTCGTCTCGGTGATCCTCGAGACTTATTATTCGTATAATTAACATGTTGTAAAGGTTGCACGAAAACCGTCGATTGTTCGTTCAAAAAAAGATATCCTTAGGGGAAACACTTTGTGCGAAATTCGGAGCCTTTTAACTTGCTAGTTGCTAATTCGGTTACTTACTGCAAACTCGAAGATACTCGACTAAAGCAACAAGTCGAAATGTTGAAAAAAATATTCTACAAGGTCATCGCGGTAATCGGCGGTAAATGGATGAGTTGTAAATTTATATTCACCCTCGTAGCCTTTTACACGGCGACTTCGGTGTAAACAATCACGAGGTGTTTGTAAACTTCAAGGCGAGCTTGCCGGAAAGATTATACGAAGGAAACGCGGATGGCTTTTATTGTATTCTATTTATACGATGAATGACGTCACGAGTTGAATTTTTTTCTCCCTAAAAGGGTGAACGTTTAAAAGGTATGTCCCATTCATGAATTCGCGCGTATCGATTTCTGCGCTCGTGTATAGTAGGCGTGACGTAGAAGGGAACATTGCAACGAGCCCGGCGGCCAACAGATAACATCTGGGGAATTATTTTTTTCTACGTAATTCGACGGTGATTAGAAGATTACGCGGAATAGGTTTAATTTAGCGACCGAAACGAAATCACCCTTCGAGCTTCGTGGGTAATTACAATTACAGCGCAACAGCTGGAAGGATTTTTCGCTTTGTAATGTTTTAAACCTCGAGAGTCGAGAGAGACTAATTCTAATTACTTTATTTGCAGCAAATAAAAAGCAAACGAAGCAAAGACTGTGATAGCGAAAATTGCGAATTCCATTCGGAAAAGGAATCCAGAGCGTATAAAGTGACGCCGAACGTTGTAACCGAAACAACCACCATGAAAGTGTTTCCAGACGTGACGCGTACCAGTACCAGAAAAGCGGAGACTAAGAATTACAAAAGATCAGCCGACAAAGCGAATAAAATTGTCTCGGACGAGGAATCGTTGGTTCGCCAACTCAGCGCTTTGAGGCATATTACGAGTTGAACGTTTTAATAATATTTATTAAGGTTTCGACGTTCCAGTTACGAGAGAATGCGCGGAGTTCGCTATATCTGAGCGTATCGATGTGTTGTTATGTTTTTCTATTTTATCGCGTTAATTTTCGTATACATATTATTTTTAATTAACTATTCGGTAGAGGTTAAAGAGGTTCAGGTTGGTAAGATTTCTTCGATATAAAGCGTACGATTTTTTATCCTTTATTATACTCTTTTTAGACTTTTACCATATAACTTGTTAAATTTACAATCATTTTATTCTTATTTCTGTTTTTTTTTTTTTTTTTTTTCGTCAATTACGTATACTATTTATCATCATCTGAAATTTATTTTGAAATTATATGTATTATTACATTGTATACATCTACTTGGAGATATAAATAAAATATTGTAAAATATGTTTCATCATTTTATCAAGAGAGGGCGAGCAATTCGTTCATGTAGTGTGATCCTTGGCTGAGTTTTTAATGAAGAAACCAAACCATTGTAACCTATTTGATTTGTAGTAACGTTAATTGACAGTTCTTTTGGAGGGTAAGGGAGGGCTTTATCGTTCGAATGTTACAAGAAATAAACCAAAACTTACGCATGGATAATGCTCTCCAGTAACTTTTTACTTCCCCCCTCCTACAGCCCCCTAAGAAACTCCTCCTTTTCCTTCAAAAAAGGAGGGGAAAAACAGTTTATATTAAAAAGCAAAAAAATGGCTTAGATGCTACAATATAGCAATGAAGATCAAAAAATGTAAGCATCAATTGGAATTTATTTGAATTTGGTTGTAGTTTAATATTTAGCTGAGTCAACTTAAAAACAATAGCTATTACAGTCTACTTGATTTGGGAAGGGAGGTCGGGGAGCGTGAAATCATCAAATCTTTATGTTTCAGACCGTTAGTAATTATTTGGCAAGTGTCCTACTTTTTGATATATATATTAATTTTTCCGTCGCGCGTAGCGTCGACGAGTATTCATGAAATTGACTCAAAATTTAATGAGAGACAGTTTTTAAAAATACAAAAAGGTACTCTTTTCGTTTTTTCGATAAAACTCAAAATGGCGGATCACTCAAATTTTGTGGGGAGCTGGAGAAAAGACGAAGAGCTCAAATTTTTCGTTTTTGATGTCATATAAAAAAGTGAGTCACGGACACCAATATATTCAAATTTCAACTTTTTAAATGCATTTTAAGGGGAGTGAGAGTAAAAAAACGCTTTTTAAGGAAGTTTAACTCATGAAATCTCTTGAATCCTCCATATCTCCTCACCAAATCAACCTAGAAAAATAAAAATCAGTGTGTGAGGTTAATTAATGACCAGAATATGAACTCTTGAATTTGGGTCAAAATGGAACCAAAATGGCGGATTATCTAAATTTGAGTAGAGCTTGAGGAACCTCAAATTAGTGAAAATGTAATTAATACAAACTTATATGATTATTGAGAATAAGAAGTATACTATATTTCAAATTTACCTTTACACATCATATTGTAGGGGAGGAGGAAGGATTATCCACCTGAAAATATGATGGGGTACACAATATGTCGAAAATTTTTTATTGGGGCGTGATATGATGAAATGAGCCCAAGTGACCAACTTATTATGATTTTAGCTTTTCAAGTGAATTAAAAAGGGAGTTAGACCAAACAATCGCTCCCCAAAGCTACTTTCACAAGTTATATTGAAGAGGGGGAAGAGATTATAGTCTTCTAAATGTGGTGGGAGTAAACAAAAGGGTAAAATGGACCAGAGATCCAAATTTTAGCTTTTAAAAACTTTCACAAATTCAAGTAGATTTTTTAGATTTTCATTAAATTACTTTCGAATTTTTATGGATTTGAAAAAAAAAATGAAATATGCCGCCAAAAATTATTTTTACCCCAGAACTAATTCTGGTTCTCCTAGGCTCTGATCAAGATAAATACTACATCTCAAATTTAATTAATGTGCTGAGGAGTGAAGAAATGGTGGAAAATTATTTTTATTATGATGAGGGGATTTAAAAATACCGAAATATAAAAATTATAGCTAGTGAGGTAAATTTGGAGGGAAGTTAAAGCAAAATATCAGATCTTGGAAGGTGAAATTATGTTATAAAATTTCTTTAATCTTCTTTAGCTCTTTATTAGATATACTTATACAGTTTAAATCTCATTTCTAAGATTAGTTTGAAATAAAATAAAGCTTAAGGGAAAACTTGAGAGTAGCCAAAACTCTCAAGTTGAGTACTTAAGTTTCCACTCAGATCGTTATTGCGAACAAAGGGTACAATCCCTAGCTCAACTTCTTAAGTACTTATGGAGAAAGAGTAGGAGGTTTCCAGTATCGATACTGGGTGTGAGAGTAAAGAGATTAATAGCATTATCTACAAGTCTAAACACGGTCCCATTAGAAAATTAATGTTTTAAAATTACGTGAACCGCTACTTCTTCCTTTCTCTCCTACTTCATTATTCTTCGTATACTTGTAAATAGTGCCAAGAAATATGAGAAAATTGAATTATTTCGTCGCAAGCCTGCTCTTTGGTACGAGCCGTCGAAAATTTCATACGATAAATTGAAATTTTTAATTTACATGAAGAACCTTCAACTTATGAGAGCAATTAGGCGTTACTCAGCTCGACTGTAGGCGAAGAAGCATCAAAGTTAGCAGAAATTCGATGAAAATCTTCCCCTCCCACAGAGTGTAGGCTAAGTCAAACCGCAACGTTAATATGGCTTGTTTGTTGAATTTCGTAGTTATAATGAAATATTTAGGCCTACTATGTCGATTAAATATTTACAGAGAAGGCATTCGAATTTTTTTTCAACATTTTCCTCACTGGAGGAATAAAATAGTTATAGGAATGGCGGATTTGTAACAATTGCGTTGTTGAAATGGTAATTAAGGATGTTTCAGTCGGGAATACAATAGCTCGAAGATGAAATGAATTTCAGATTTCAAATAATTAAACGAATTCCTCCTACGCTTTTCTTAAGAAACACTGCTAACTAATGTTTTTGAATTGAGCACTCGATTTTCCGTTATTAATCATTTTTAAGAGAGATGTAGCGCTGTTAGGTTATCTTCGGTTTATTATTTTTTCATGTTCGAGTAGGCGAACTTTTACACAATTTTTTGTTCAGTTTTGTTTGTTATAAAAATTCTTCGTAAGGTTTGAATATTGTTTTTTTTGTACTCATTCCATAATGTGGAGTGTACCATCTACCATGTGCAATAAAGGGTACATGCAGTGAAGGTAATTTCCTTTTACTTGCGAAGTAGGCAAATCACAATACATATTGGTTTCCGCTTTCATAATTTTAGTGATTTAGAAACTGAAAGAGTTATTAGTTCAAAGGAAAATGCATCGATATCATTTTTTCATTTTGATTAAATTTTAATGGAAAGAGATTCTAATACTTAGTCGATGTAATAATTTAGCCAGCAATATTATGGGCTACGGGTAGACATTAACTGGCGCAAGACGAAAGAATTTTTGATGTCTTCGAATTAATGTTTTTAATGTTTCAAGAAAAAAAGAAAACATGTGCTTAGTTAGAAAATAAATCAATAATTTTTCATAAGTTACCATTTGGACGTTTATTTTTTTGCTGAGTTTCTAATAAAAAAAGAAAATTATTGCAGCTTATTTGATTTGAGAAGGGAAGGGCAGAGGAGGGAGGATTTTCGTATCTTTGGTTTCAGATATTTGCAGTCGTACCACGAATAAATATGTCTAAGTAAAATTTGAAGGAGGTTGGAGTAAGAAATCACTTTAAAAAAAAATTATAGTCATAAATGCACTTTTTTAGCTAAGTCTTCAACTTAAAAACGATAACTATAACATCCTGCCTGATTTGGAAAGGGGAGTCAAGGAGGTTGGAGGTCTTCAAATCATTAGCGTTTCAGACCATTTGCAATCATCTGGCAAATGTCCAACCTTTTGGTATAGAAATTTTTTCCTCTGACGCGTAGCGCCGGCGGGTATTCATGAAATTCGCTCAAAACTTGGTGAGAGACTCTTCTTAAAAATACAACAAAAGTACTTTTTTCTTTTTTTTGATAAAATTCAAAATGGCCTATCACTCAAATTTTGAGGGAACTGAAGAAGAGGCAATTGCTCAAATTTTTAATTTTTGATCTCATATGATAAATGATTCACGGACACCAAAATATCTAAATTTCAGCTTCTTAAGTACATTTTGAGGGAGTCAGAGTATAAAACGGCTTTTTGAGGAATTTTTGAGTCATGAAATTTAATGAATCATTCATATCTCTTCACAAATCAACTTAGAAAATTCAATTTTGTGTGTGTGATTAGTTGGTGACCATGATATGACCTCTTGAATTTGGATCAAAATGGATGCAAAATGGCGGATTATTGAAATTTAAGTAAGTGTTTGAGGAGCCTCAAATTTGTAAAAATATAATTCATATGAACTTATATAATTATTAAGAAGAAGAAATATACTATATCCCAAACTCACCTTCACAGATGATATTGGAGGGGAGAAAGGGGGTTATTGACCTCAAAAAGTCGGGTGGGGTACAGGAGATGTCAAACACTTTTTATTACGGTGTCATATCATAAAATGAGCCCAAGTGATGACCTGTTCTAATTTTAGCTTCCCAAATGAATTTGAAGGAGAGTTAGAGCAAAAAATCGCTTTTGGAGAGGAAATTCAGCAGGAAATTTCATAATCTTCCATATCTCCTCAGCAAATCAACCTACGAAGATCAAACTTCGTATGTAGGGTCACTTGATCACCAGAATATGACCTCTTCAATTTGAGTCAAAATGGATTCAAAATGGCGGATATTAGCAATTTGCAGATAATTTGAGGAGCCTCAAGTAGTTATAATTCGAGAAATATGTGTTCATATGATTCAGTGGTTTTGGAAGAGATAGAGTTGAGGTTTTAGACTTTGTATTGGGCGTGGTCTGTAGACATGAAGGGATCAGCAATGTTATTTATAAACCTGAACTAGCCCGAGTTGAAAACTCAGCTACAGTAATGCGGCATGACTGCTCACCTTTTTTTTTTTTTTTTTTTGTATTCATTTTCATAAGATTTATTTTTTATTTTGTTAAAAATGTAAAGTTTTTTTTTCAAACATTTTTCTTATATTTGAATTTTTTTAGTTTTTAGATTTTATTTCACTTTTGAACATTTTTTATTTTCCAACTTTCTTTTATTTTCAATTTTTGGGCTTCTTGGACATTTTACTCATTTCCTGACTTTTTGAATTTTTGGGCATTCTTCTCAGTTCTAACCCTTATGAGCTTTTTCAAACAATTTGGGATTGGAGAAACTTGACTCATTTGCATTTTTTTCTCAGCAGTCTAATTTTTAATTAATTTTTAAAATTTCTTTCTTATTTTGTTCTTACATTGTTTCTCTAAATTTTTGGCATTTTTTTATTTCTATTTATTTATTTATTTACTTTTTTATTTATTTTTTTTCAACTTCTACTTTTATTAATTTTTTTCTGGTCAAGTTGTTTTTTTGTTTTGAATCTTATTTTATGGATTTTTAGTATTATTATTTTTTATAACGAAAAAAATCACTATTAGTTTAGAATAATTGTCATTTTTCATTCGAATAAATAATTAGAATTACATTATAGTGTCTAGATCATGTATATCATGTATTCCTTCGATTGTAAAGATGCAAAATTCTTCACGAATGACGCAACATATATTGCCTACGCTCCAAACAACGGGCGACTGTGTTATTAAAGCATACCCTGTATCTGATGCCACACAACGAAAATTTCCCACGCTTTTACCACAGTTCACCTCGTTAAAAAGTCGAGCTCGCCGTAAGGTACGGCGAGACGACCCAAAAGATACCGAAATCGGTAGCAAACGAGCCGAGCTTTTCGCCGTTAACGGCCATACACAAATGAAATTACTGGGTAGTCGGAACGTGGGTGTTAAAATATTGTCACCGTATAAATGCGCCAGCCGCCGCGAGAGCAGAAAAAAGAAAATTTATGATATCTGTTTTGCGAAGTTGAAAAATAATTTTTTTTTTCGGTTTTGTATTATTCATTTAAAAAAATTTTCTGACCGAAGATGATGCGCATTATTATAATAAATTTGATAGTAACTAATTGCAGGTAATTTTTTTAATAATCAGTTAATTTCAGTACGAATTTATTGAACAAAAATATGAGTGTGTTTGCAATAGTAAAAAAAAATATAGTCTGGTTGAGGCATCTTTGTTCCACTTTCATGAGTCATTAAATTCTCCTTTTTGTGACTGACACTAACTGTAAAAAATATACATCATAGCTAAAGAGTGTAGGAAATGTTTAAAACTATCAGTTACTTGATTTTAAATATAGAATGTACCTATTGTATTAAAAAAACATTTTTTATCACATATTTTATTAATATAGATCAAGTAAGCAAAAAATTAATCTTAAGAAGAGAAAGATTAAAAGATCCAAGTTTTTAGTTAACCGTAGGAACACTAGTTAGAACATCGTATTTTATCCTGATTTCGGTACCTAAAAAAAAAAATGAACATGAATATGTACGTGAAGAAAAAGAGAAAAAAGTGCACATGTATTATTCAATAATCACTTACCTATAATTCATCATAGTACTATTAAGCCTTCATTTTCAATGCGACATACTTCTTTATTCGTTTGACCAACTGGAAAGGGATCCGAAGTTATGTCTTCATCAGAGGTGTGATTTCATTTAGGAGAACAATTAACTAGTACCTATAATAACATAATTATAATCATGTATTATAATAAATTTGATATGGAGCATTATTACTCAGACTCAATAATAAGGTGATATCTTTGAGATTACTCGGGAAAAAATTATTTATTTAATATCATAAAAATAGATAAGGACTCTTCAATTATAATTTTTGGGAATGTGTCTATCTAATTCAATGAATTTAGTTTTGAAAAATTCATGAATTTTTGGTTTGAAAAATAGAAAAAGAAGCGCTTCTGTGCCTAAATTCCATTATTTTATTATATAGCAAAAATGAAAAAATGAAAAATTGAAGCTCTACTTCGGGATTGAACGTCTGTTTTCTTTATATATTACTTCGTTTACCAGAGGCTTCTACCTTCGATACATGTAGGTAAAAAAATATTCGTTCCTTTTGGAAAGGTGTCGTTGGCGTTAATAGAGGTTGTATTTTCAAAATTTTCATTCGTGTTCCTTCATTCTATAGGCAATGGAGGAGATAATTTGATTAAGGTTCACTCGTCTCCCTCCATTGTCTTTCTTGATAAAATTTTGTTCCTATTAAGCTTTGAAATAGTGTAAATTAGAGGTTCCCCCATCCATCTCTTTTATGAACGATAACTTGATAATCTAGGGAAAACTACTTACCATAGCATTCTCGAATCGAATGAGAACAAAAAATCACACTCCATAATAATAATATTTTTGAACTCACCGTTTTGATATTTGAGGGAATACTAAGAATCGACTAACTGAACCGCACGTACCTACGTAAATATCTTAATATTTATCTTCCTCGAAAAACAATAGATAAGATATAATAATAATGATAAAAATAGGCTCGAATTTGCTAAGTAGATGTTTATTTAAATTTGACATTGATTTTGCGAAATTCTTATTAATTTGATTTTTGAACTTATAATTTCTTCCGTATAAAATAAGATAAATAAATATGGGGATTGAGGAGAATAGGTAGTTATAATTATTGCTGCTTACCAATTAGCATTTTTTTTTTTAATTTTTTATCACCTAATATAATTTGTATTGACTTCAGCTTCGAAGCTGCTTTTTCATCAGTCATGTTGATGAAAATTTGAAATTTATTTTAGAGCTATAAAATGTTTCGATTATTAACAAACTACCTACATTTTTTCTCAAAAGGCAATTTTGCGCTTGTGGATGTTAAAATCAGTTACCCACAGTGTATGTGTATACTATATGGACCGCACTACATGACATAGGAACATCGCAGTTGAACATGAATTTCCAACTCGCAATTCTGCGCATGCGCGAAGTCTTGTTAACAGGATTATTTCACTACTTGTTTACACAAATGTAAACATCCGTGCTTGTCTATTACACCTTTTACAAACACACACAATTTTTATCAATTGACGCATGCGCAGAATTGCGCGTCGGAAATTTATGTTCAACCGTTCTGCGGTCGTATTTCTCATTACCTAGTTCGGTCCATACTGGCTGTTCCCTTTCGGGCGCATCACCCGCAAATGGCAGATAGGTCAACTCAAGTTGCATACATGTATCATGGTTTGCCTGCCTAAAAATTGGAAGGGATCTAGATATGCCAGCTTGAAAAAAAAATTTGCTCACAGAGATCATGAAATAGAAAAATTTATATCTCACGAACTATAAACGATAAAACTTTGCGGCTTGCTTTAGCATGTGAGGTATACAATGAAGTTTCTCTGATGTAGAAATGGTGAGGGTAGGGGAGCTAGATGAGGAGATATGAGGAAATTGGTACCGAATGTACAAAAAAAGGGTGATTGTTTTAATTTTTTGTAAATAACTTTTGGAATTGTCCTATCAAGACTCCTCTTTAAAAATTTCTTATTGATATGAAATGTGTTCCCTATAAAATATAGTGGGTGAGTAGGTGAGTACCCCTAGATAGTTTTGATAATGTGAAAAAAAAATACGAGAAAACTTAATTTCTTCAATTTTTCATTCAAAAAATTCATTTTGAAAATTTTTATTACCTAAACTACGAATGATAAGAAAGCGCGGCTAGTTTCAATTCGTCACATTTTCTAGAGGACACATTTCTCACCAAAAAAAAATTTTAAGATTTCAAAAATTATGTTCAAAAAATTAAAAAAATCACCTCATTTTTCGCATGTTTATTGGTATAATATCCTCATATCCCTTCTTCTAGCTCCCCTATCCCCACCATTTTTACACCAGAGAAATTTCATTGTATACTTCACAAGGGGAAGCAAGCCGCAAGCTTTTATCGTTTATAGTTCGTGAGATATAAATTTTTCTATTTCATGATCTCTGTGAGCAAATTTTTTTTCAAGCTGGCATATCTAGATCCCTTCCGATTTTTAGGCAGGCAAACCATGATACATGTATGCAACTTGAGTTGACATATCTGCTATTTGCGGGTGATGCCCCCGAGATGGAACACCCTGTATAGTCGAAGCTACGCATGCGCGAGCGTATCTATCGATGTTGTTATTGTTTGCTTCACTTTGGTGTTCGTTTCCGTACGGTCATAAGCAATCCATAGTATATGGTCAAAGGTTAAATCAAATTTTTTTTTTTTTTTCAAAAATTTGGTTGATTTAAATCTATTTTCAAAGAAGTTCAGCATCTTCAACAGTACTTCGATAATACAAAAACATATTCACCATTTTAGATTCCGGAGAAATTCTAGGAAAATTTTTTTTCAAAAAAATGTGAATTTTGAGCTCACCCAACTTTACAAACCAGCATTTTTAGTCCGCCAAACCAATTTTATTTTTTTCTTGCGTAAAAGTAGTGGAAAAAATCCAACAGATGGTTTCAGTATTTCTTGAAAATCCTAATTTTGTCCGTTCCTTTAACTTTTAGGGAGAAATTTGTGATTTTTCTTATCTCCACGGATGTTGAATATTTGATCATTAATTCGAAAAGATGAGCGATACGAAGCGTACATTTTCCTACGCTTTTAATAAAGCTTCGTATTCCAAGCATATTGTTAGCTGGGACCGAGTGAAAAAATACAAGCGAAAGATTGTTTAGTTTTCTCGCTGGAATTTCCACCTCATCAGGAACGCAAACGCCAACTTCCAAGCTACGTAGGAGTTGATATTCGAGTAAACTTAAAATGAAAATGAAATAATAAAAAATACGGACGTAGACAAAATAAACGATTTATTCGAAATCTTACAAAAATTCTTTCAACCAGTTTAAAAAATAAATAATTGTTATAAAATGAGGAAGAAATATTTCCTTGCGGGTAAAAAAAATCACCAATAATAATCGTTTATCGTAAGCATAGAAGTACCTAATACGTAATAAAATAATACGAGCACGTTGATAAGGAATACTTGGAGCGAAAATTCCTCGTGTAATTGCCTTGTAAAATGTTTGGTGTTGGCGAATTGGTAACTATAGACGACGTTTTGGTAACCCTGTAGCGTAATCACGTTGCAATGGCGATACTGTGGTGATTCGATGGTACTCGATGTTCTCATTCCGCTTGGAATGTCATTTCAAAGCTTGTCCCTGCGGGGCCGGAAGTACAATTATTCTGTTGATCAGTCGGTGTTCTAAGAAATGGTACAGGACTGGTGTCCGGTACCGTGAGCAAATCTGATACGAAAGAGCGTTTAGGCGTGCCGAACGATCTGCTTCTTAGAGTCCTTGGTCTTTTTGATGAAATACTGTTCTTGGATTTCGTTCAAACTCTTACCATGAGTCTCCGGTAGGATGAATTTACCGAATAACGCTGTTAGGATGCCGGCGAACGCGAAAAACGTTAGGATGGTGCTTTTGTTGAAATGCGACTCGATACATGGGTACAGTTTGACCGACAGCCCACTCAAGATGGTACCTACGGCTTCTGTGATACCGCACATCATACCGCGTACTTCGGTCGGGAAGAGTTCGCCAACCATGGCTTGAGATAGAGTTAGCACGCCGATGGTGCAGCAGAACATGAACGAATATAAACCAATAGGAACTAATACCCAGAAATATTTAAACGTGGTGTGGGCCGCGTATATGTTATGAAAGGTGAGCAGACATAACGCCACAGCCATTCCTACGCCGGAGATCATGGTGGCTTCGCGACGCCTGTAGTAGTTAGCCGTGAGCGGAGTGGCGAAACTTGAGATGAATGCTGATAAAGAGTACCCCAAAGCAATCAAATTAGGATCGAATGGAATCGACGATGATGTAGGAATGAATTTCGACGCGTAGCTCAAAATGATATTATAACCGCATCCTTGCAGCAGTAAATGGAAAGTAACGAGGATGGCGAACGCTTTGAAATTATGAAGCACTACGTTGAAGCCTTTGATTTGTTTCTCGTTTTCCAACGACAAAACGATGTTACTGAACTCGGTTTCGTAATGAGCGGTCACTTGAGGACCGTTGAGTTTTTTGAACGATTTCAACGCGTCTCCCACTCGGTCGATTTTCATCAACCAGTACGGACTCTCCGGGATGTAGTACAGTAGCATCAACGATAAAGCTGAGAATACCGTGAATACTAAAGCTGCCATGTTCCATTGCATGTAACACGTCAACACATACGCCATCAGGATACCCAACGAGTAGTAGATCTCCAGGAATGATAACATCATAGCTCGATTCCGAATCTCGCATATTTCGGCAACGTAAATTGTACTACAAGCTCCCATACCTGAAATGGTGCGTTACATCATTAATAATTTGTATTCGAGATAGCCTAACCTAACGGTTAGGTAATAAAGCCACAATTCCAATACCATCGTGTACTTTGATTTAATACGTAATTTTCTAGCTTTTTGATAATACTCGATAGATAAGGAAAACCGAAATTCATTCGTTTATCTCTAAAACGAATTCATAGTTATATTTAACATATCACCGTACCAATGGCCAAGCCGACGATAGCGTTGCCCGTGTACAGCATCCATAAATTACTCGAGCACGTGATGAACGTCCAGCCAAGGGTGAATATAAACATAGACAGTTGCAGCGTGATTTTGCGACCGAATTTGTCCATTATTAAACCAGCCAATATGCTGCCGATTGGGTTCGGGAATATGCTCAAGCTGGCTGTAAAATAAAATCTCTAATCACTATAGACCAAGCAACTCAACTCATTTCAATTCAAACAGCAGAAAAGGATGTAACGAAAAATTACTTTTATCTTTATTGAGAAAATAAATTTCGTATCAAGTAAATTTCAAACTCATTATTACAAAATAAAAAAAGAATTGATTTCCAAGTAATTCGGTACCTACTCATTCACTCTCGTACTCAATACAGTAGTCATAAAATGATTCCATTACTATTAACACACATTTCATAACCACTGCATTGAGTGATCTACTATTTGAAAACTAGTTCTACGATGAGTTTGAAATTTATTCCTGTCCTAAAATCACCATAATTATATTGTTTTTTCAGTGTCAATGAAAGTATGAATGTCTGTACCTATCCATGATCCTTGATCGGAATTTTCTACGCGTATTGAGCTATCTTTCTGTCCCAATTGGTCAAGCAGGAAATTCGGATATCCTCGCATAATACCGAAAAGGAAATATGTTGTATATGCTACGCTGGTATACCATGCCTGTATCAAAATAAATGATCGAAATTAATAATATTCAATGAATGTCTCTTTTACTCCAACAACCCTCGAGTCCAAGAGCCATGATTTTCGCAATTCCGAAACCATTTTCAAGGTCATCTCCTACTTTAAATTCACTCAAAAATTCTCGTGTAACCATAAGTCCTATTGGGGAAGAGAAGAGGAAATGCTACTAAAAAATTTTTCTCCTCGAAGTGTTTAGCTGGTGCTTAAAGTGATAAAAAAGTGAATTCTCTTTTTTTTAGGGGGGAGGGGATGAAAAGGTAATGAATTTGAATGAAAGGAATTTTTTATTTATTTAAAAAATGAAACGTAATCCTTAAATTTTGAAAACCTGTTTAAATTTTACTTTTATGACCATTCTAATAGAAGTGAATAAAAAACGATTTTTTTTCTACGAGTAATTCTTTTGAGTCTATACCTGTAGGTGATGAAAAAATGATGATGAATTAAAAATTGAATTAATTTATTTATATAATTTAAAGATAAAGTATTAATTTGTGAAATTAAAAATAATATTAATATTTATTAATTAATTTGAAAATTTTTTAATTTTGTTAAGTATCAACTTGATTTTTTTTAAATTTTTTATAATTTATAATTTTTAATTTACATTGGAAAGACTTGTTAGACGCCCTGAACTTTACCATTTCTAATTTTTCCATTGTTGTAAGAACGAACATATGTCTGTTCTTGTTCTTGTACTTGGAAAGATCCAGTCATTTGGTCCTGTTCCTGTCTCGTTCTTATTCGCAATGGTTCAACTGTTCTCGTTCCATTCTTCGTTCTATCAATTCTTTATAATCTCGTTATCGTTCCGTTCTTCGTTTTTTCAATCCTTTATGGTCTCGTTCTTGTTCGTTCTTCGTTCTGTTCTCGTTCTTCAATTTTTTTTTTTATGATAACGTATTTACTATTTATGTTGTTAAAATTGAAAATTAATTAATTGAAGCTAATTAGTAGCATGTACGCGCTATTTTCAGTTTTTATATTCTCTTTCCCCTCATGATTTCTATTCATTTTTAACTTTCAAAAGAACGAAGATCAACCGAAAATTACATCGTTCTTGTTCTTATTCTCGTTCCTCAACATTGTACATTAGTACTCCCGTTTTGTTCTTTGATCTTTAAATTTGAAATATTCTGTTCCCGTTCTGTTCTTTGTTCTTCAAACATATCAGTTTTATGTTCTCGTTCTTGGGTTTGTTCCTACAACATTGAATTTTTCTATTCTCTGGCTGTCCACTGGGTTACTTTCAAAATAGACCTAGGTTACTTTTTTAGCTCTCACTACTCACTAGAGAACATCGTGAAATGTCCTTCACAAATTTGAATGAAATGTACTCGAACTTGAAGTACTTAGGAGTAGTACTTTATCATTAAAATCGTGGATGCCCATTTTAAGTTTGAAGCTTGTGAAGGGGGACAAAGTCAGAATCATCCTCTTAGGAATACTCTTAATGAACAAGTTTTTCGATGAATTGATTATGTTATCTAAAAGTACTCGTCAAAGCAAACAACAAATGCTATATGATATTTTTGCCTATCTTCAATATTGAAGGAGCTACAGTCGTTTAAAGTATCAATTCAAAATTAAAAAAAAAAAAATTCAAAAACATCAACATTTCCTCTTAGATGAATCAGCCCTTCACAAAATAATTAAATAAATTTTTTTTTTTACAAGTCCAAAATTCAAAAATATAATTACATTTGTGTATGATTGCCTATATCAACATTTCTTCGATTATTAACTTTACCACATCGTAATTTCAAAACTTGAGAAAGTAGCACAGTAAAGTCAGAGTTTATATTTCATTGATGATAAGTTTCTTAAATTAAAAATAATCTATTCTTTAGACACTTTTTTATCTTCAAGAGGATAGTTTTATTATATCAAAAGAATTTTTCAAATATTCTTCCTATATGGCTAAATAGAATATATTTTTGAAATTTTTTTGGATCCATTGGCATGATGCGAATGGTATGGTATGTGTTCGACTGGAAGTGAATTTTTTCTTCATTTTCATAAGAAAGTTTGAAAAAAAAAATGCATAGAAATGGATAAACAAGCAGGTCTGCGAAAGCTAATATTTCATAAGCCACATAGAAAGAATTATTATAAATTTTTTTGATGAAATAAGCATTCACTTGATGATTGAAAATGTTTAAAGATACGTAAATTACTTTTCAGCTTACCCAAGAAAATTTATCATCGATGAAATACATATGAACTCCACTTTTATTGCTGCTATTTTCTCAAGTTTTGAAATTATGAATATGGTAAAATTAATTTATCCATGAAAATGTTGGTAGAGGCAACCATGCAAACACAAAAAAATTATATTTGAATTTCGACTTGGAAAAATGTCGATTTGCGAAATATTGATTTATCGAAGTTGAAATTTGATGTTTTTGAATTTTTTTTATATTTATCTATTTTTTTATTTCGAATTAATAATTGCAATGGCTACAGCTGCTTCAATACTGAAGATAGCCAAAAATATCATGTGACTTCATACCCATGCGAGATGAATTCGTGGGTGGGGTGGGGTAGGGGAGGGGGTGGAGATGAGCTCAAAATATTTAGCCATCCAAAATATTTTTCCGTAAGATTCCAAGAAGGCGAAAGTAATCAAATCTTGTATGCATTTTCATAATAAATTATCTATTTATTACAATATTTTTAGAAATATTCGAAGTATTGTATTAAATATTTTAGTATAAGATATAAAAAATTTTTAAATTTTTAAACATGAACATGAACTTGCAGTTGTAAATTTTTTTTGATCTTTAGAAATGAAAATTTTTGAAAGAATAAATTTTTTTTTTCATTTAAAATTTTTCAATTTCATCTCTAGCATGGAGAGAGTAAACATTGAACTAGAAGGCTAAAATATTTTGAGCTTATTACTGACCGAGACCCATTATCGATTCTCCAAAAAAACCCAAAATCGATGCACCCGGTAGGCATCTTTAATTTTTATGTTCATTATCTCTTTTATTTGTTTTCATATAAATACCAAAAGCTTAAAGCACTTTCCGAAAAGGAATTAACTCCACAAAAGAACACGTGTCTATGAAACATTTAGAATAAGGAATATAGAGAGGGATAAGGGGTAACAGCTGTGAAATATAATTTGAAAATAATTTGACGCCATTCTCATTCTTATCTTCTCGTCGCCGTGTTCTTTTAAAGAATCAGATAGCAAATTTTTTGTTGGCAGTAAAAAGTGGGTACTTCGCTGGTATGATTATCTGCGTTAAGTAGCTCTTTCAAGACTTTACACGAGCGGTTTAATTTTGAATTACGCGTGATGCATTTCTTGCTGCTTGTTTCAAATTACGAATGTTTTGTCTTAATTTTGCCCATTTCAACGAATACCAACGAGTAAGCTTGATGTTAGAATATAAGTAGAGACAGAAAATAGCTACAAGCTGAAATAAATCTTATTTGAATGATAATGTCTGTTCTCGAAGGAAGAGCTAGAACCTCCAAGCTAAATTTTTCCTCTTCATTTTCAATTCTTTCGTAAATTTGATGAAAATTAAAAAAAAAAAAATTTAATGAAGAAAATTCCAATTACAGTTGTAAATATTTTTTAAATCTTCAGTTTAATTTCATTCTCTCTCACAAACTCAAGCCAGGGGATAATCTCTTAACTAACCCTTCCTTTTCCCCACATCTGTATGTTCTCAGTTTCAAGTTGAAGGAGTGAGAGCATTACTAATCGTAATCAACCTAGCCTCCTAATTCATAACTGTATTACTACTACTACTTCCGTATATGAAGCTTAGGCAATACTTTTGTGTAATTTTTCTACAGTCTTATTCCATGCCAAAGTATTTTTTGTAATTTTATTTATCATTGTTAACAGTCCTCTTGCCAGAGGGAGCTTAGAAGGCTAAGTTCCCTCTAGAATAATTTTAATCCTGGTAGAAAAAAATTATATTTAATACAAAAGTACTCACAAAAAAAAAAGTCAGCGCTCTCTCTAGGAATTGGTTATCTCCAGTAGAAATAAGTGTCAACTATAGGCCTGTCACCTAATACAGCGTTAATTCTAGATCACACAATTCCTCTTCCTCCCCTCTCCACACTCCTAATCGTTTGCTGATGACAATCTAAGGAACTTTTTTCGTATTTGTTGGGAATAAAATAGATAATTAAATCGTTGAATAACATAAAAATTATTTCTAAACTATTTGTAGGTATTTTTCTGAAAAAATTCAAGTAGGTGGGGGAAATGCAAAATAATTCTTATCTGTTGTTCTTTACATGAAATTGAGAAAGAGCATCGAGATGACTCGAATATACTTGAAAAAAGTTATCTGTAAACATTATAATGGAGTCCTCAGTAGATATCTAAATACTTCCTTTGCAGTTAGTATAGCATTAACTACTGTAATATTTATTTCCTAATATTCCCAGTTTTTCCTATCTTCATTACGAACAAAAAACCCCCGACGAAGTTTGTACAATAAAATTAAACTGACCTCCTAAAGCGTGCTCTCGATGCATTCAAATAGTACTTCGTAAAAATACAGTATTCGAATTGATAATCTAAATCGATTGAATTCCGAGTAATCGCCGGCACTAATCGACCAATCAATTACAACTTTTAAACGGTACAGTGTGCTGTGGTAATAGCGGTAATGAGTGGTTTCTCTTATCAAAACTTCTTTCACTGGGAGTAGAAAATTTCGCGTCGTTACAGATAATACTGAATATTGAAATCTCGGCATTATGTGAAATAACCGAGTTAGAATTTTTTCGCTCGTAAAACAAAAGAATATAATCCATAGTCCAACGGTAATTAGTAATTACTAGAGGAGTTACTCGAAAAAAAAATTCTCGTCTGTTTGTTTTTCATTTTAGTAGCAAAAAAACACGTGATTACCGAGAGACTATTTCCTTGGCCCGAATTAGCGTTCGAATAATTAACGTCTTTTTTTCGCAATTGAACTGGTTCATGCTGGAAAGCGTGGTTTAGGAATGCGACCGAACGTGGTTTTGTTTACGAGTAGGTTATTATTATCAGTGTGCGATTCAATTTCGATATTTAAATAATTTAAAAGAACAATTAATTACTCGATGGATACGAAGTGGTCACATCTCTAGGACGATATAGGCGGAAAAGGTTATTAAAAGTTGAAAACGTGGCATCCGTTGAACCCTGGAAGGTTGAAATTTGCGATTTCTGAGACGACGAAATTTCGCGCTCGAAAAAATCGACAATTTGATACGAGCGTGAAAGTGGAAACGTCGACACGTGCGACTCCCGAACTATGCGAAATTCTCATCACGCGTACGTTCACGAAAGTCGAAACGATTATAATATAATGGCAATTATTAGATGACACCAACTAACCTGTCTTTTAAACGCTACGTTGATCTCCCTCGGTATAAAAGTATGCTGGTCGTCGATCATGTTTCGGGCACGTTAATACGCATACGATAACTTCTAGCTAACCTGAGCGGCTGGCAGTGGAACAATTACATTACTTGGTGCTCGCTGTGAACGGAATAGAAAAATAAATAAATATACGAAAAATGCCGTGGCTATCGTCTTCTACGTAAGCAACGATAATAAGAACTTTACGGATGAAAAGACCAACTACTAGACCAGCACTTATCGGGTAAATTAACTTTATCAATTAAAATGGTGGATATTAAAAAAAAAAAATTTAGACAATTTACGCCAAAATGTCTGTGCGAAATCTATCGATAAATCGGGTTAAACACGTACACAGTTTCACCCCGAATGCGAAACGTAGACGTATCGAATGGCGTGGCGAGAAGTTGGCAGTTTGTCTTCTAATTATCGCGACCAAGCTTCGCGCCGAATAACTTATCGGCGAATTAAGTGGGTGTCATGTCGTCGCGTTCCCAGCAAACGATACAACTTTTACACAGACTCGTTAATTAATTCGAACTTCGGAGCTTCGCGGAACGCGAAACGAGTAGATTAACAGCTTTTTGAGTATCCGAAGTCGCGGTATTTTTGCGTCGGCGGTATCCACTGTAAAGCCATTCGTGAACTAGTGATGGAATTTTTCCAGCACAGTGCTTCGATTTCGTTTACCTTTAGTGTAGGTTGGGTATAAAGAGATTCATAGCCTAAGAAGCGAAGATGAATTATCTCGATTCCCTTTGTGAAGAAATTTGTTTAAAATATAATTCGAATAAAGAAGCGAAGAAACCCTCCCCCCCTTTCCCCATCTCTTTTGTATTACATTACCCATTAATTCCAAACACCTGTTATTCCTTTGTGAGAATTTCAAACCAATGAACTAAGTACCTAAAAACTAAAAGGTGACTCTCATGACCTTTTTTGGCTAGACAAAATAATTAAGTTTTTATAACAAAAGAAAAATAACGGTGGATCAGAAGCCGCCATGGGTCTCGCAAACATTTCAGGGAGAAGGAGAAAATTGTGTTTTTGAATATTGTAGAGGAATATTGAAGAATGATTTCCTTGCGTCTCCCTCGATTAATTATTGACCTGTCTACGAACGTGTAGAGTGCGCTGCAGTTACCACAAAAAACCAAATCTAAAATTGAAAATAGGATAACATTCAAAGAGATACATTGGCTCATAAGGGAGCATTTTCATTTTTCACGTTTTACGCAAAAACAAAGGGATTTTTTGAAATTTTAGTTATATAATTATTTATAGAGAATTTTATGCTCTTTCCAACAATGTATTTTTGACAGCTGTAGCATTTATATTTGCAAAAATCTTTAATTTTAAAAAACTGCACTTTTGATAAAAATCAACTTAATTTTGAATTTCATGTTGAAGAATAATTTTTTCTTTCTTCAAATGTAAATTATGATTTCATAATGTTCTTTCATTATTTTTTGAACTTTATTTTTAGTGTAGTGTTGATATGATGAGAATTATTATACTAACTGATATTTAAGATACTTACCTTCACTTTTTGTATACCTTACACTCATGATAATATAAATAGCTGATTTTTGTTAGGAGGGTAGTATTTTTCAAAAATTAATATTTTTGCGAGTTTAAGTGCTACAGTCATCAAAAATACATCGTTGGAAAGAGCATAAAAATCTCTATAAATAATTAAATAACTAAAATTTCAAAAAATCTCTTTGTTTTTGCGTAAGACGTGAAAAATGAAAATGCTCCCTTAAGAGCCAATGTATTTTTATAAATATTATCCTATTTTCAACAGTTCCGACATTCGCCACCAGATGTCAGCCACTCCGAATGGACAAGTCAATTAGTGGTGGATGATAAAAATCGTAAGCAGCCATGCCGCATTACTGGAGCTGAGTTTTTAACTGTTTTTAACTGGGGCTTGTTCAGATTTGCAAATAACGTTGCTAACCCCTTAATGACTACGGATCACACCCAATACCAAGTCTGAAAACCTCTACCATACCCCTTCCAAAACTACTGAATCGTATGAATCGTTATAGATAATCTCTATGTTGCCTGTACACCCACTACATTTCCAGCTCGATAACCCCTCCTTCCCCACTCCAGCATCATGTATGGAGTTGAATTGGCGATATTGTATATTTATCATCGCCAATAATTTTATGAGTTCATATAAATTTCATTTTTATCAGTTTGAGGCTCCTCAATCTCTACTTGAATTTTGATAATCCGTCATTTTGTTTCTGTTTTGATCCAAATTCAAAAGCTCATATTCTGGCTACCAACTAACCCCACACACAATGTTTAACTTTTCTATGTTGATTTGGTGAGGAGTTATGGGAGATTCAAGAAACTTCATGACTCAAATTTTCCTCAAAAAGCCGTTTTTCACTTTAACTCTTTTCAAAATGCAGTTGGGAAGCTGAAATTTGGATATATTGGTGTCCGTAACGTACTCTTTCGTGTGAAATTAAAAAAAAAAATTAATCATTTACTCTTCCTCCAGCTCCCTTCGAATTTTGAGTGATCCGCCGTTTTAAGGTGCATGAATAAAATAAAAAAAAATGCTTTTTTGAATTTTTAAGAAGAGTCCCTCACCAAATTTTGAGTGATTTTCAAGCGTATTTGCCGGTGCTACTCGTGAGGAAAGATATGTATATGTCCCAAAAAGTTGGACATTTGCCAGATGATTACAAATGGTCTGAAACTCCAAGATTTGAAGGCTCCATCCTCCCCTGAACCCGATTTCTAAATTAAATGGTATAAATTTTTTTCATAAAACCCATAAATTTGAATTATCAACCTGAAAAAACAACATAGTAAGTCAAAAAAAAAGAAAAATCATCAAATTTACTTTTTTAGCCAAGTTTTTACCTTGAAATTTTTGCTTTTTTCCAATTTCCTCATTTCTGGACAATTTTTTATTTTTATGATGTTTTTGGTTTTCACTATCAATCGACACATTATTTTCGACTTTTTCATTTTCAAGTTTTTTTTAAACAATTTTTTATTAATTTATTAAAATTTATTTGTTAAAAAAAAAAAATAATAATAATAAAAAAATGAGATTTATCTAAAAATTAATAAAATTGAATAGCTTTTAAAATGTGGATTTCTAAAATTAAAATAAAATGCCCATGACTAAATAGATGTCTAAAAAATAAAAAATGTTCATATGTAAGTTAATAAAAAATTCAACAAATAAAGGGGGTACAAAAATTAATACAATCCAAAAGTGTCTAAAAAATAAGAAAAAAAAGTCAAAATGCGAAACAAAAAACTATTTAAAATGAAAAAGTTGTTCCAAAAAAAAAAAGAAAATGAAACTATTCTAAAATGTTTTAGCTAGACAATAATCAGAAAATAACGAAAACAATACAATATTAAAATAAGTTGATTCAGTCCAAGAATTTAAAATTTAAAAATGATTTTAAATTGTTTAAGTCATAAGTTCAAAAACATTAATAAAAATATACAAAACTTAAAATTAGAACTTCCCAGCTCTGTTAAACATTTTTGTAATGAAAGACTCATCAATAATGAGCAATGTGAACACTTCAGAGATATTTGCGTTTCTTTGTGATGTATCAAGTTTCAAAGATTAGGAAATGCAATGAAAAAAAACTAGAGGTATTTTAATCGAGTATTAGTCGAGAAATAATCGATTTAAATTGACCTAAAAAATTAACGTTTCTTTCATTACACGTGACTGTTAATAAAGAGAGAAGCTAATTTTTTTTTACTCTTTGATTATTTACTTTAAGCAGATTTTTTTGTTTTCGTATTTTTTGTTGATTTAACTTATTAAAAAAAAATTAGAATTGGACGAGCAACCTCTCTGAACATTTACCCGATTATTTTTTTCTTCGAATTAGGCGTGTACTTGGAAAATTAACACCACAGAAATGTTAATCACCCAAGTTGACATTCTTCTTCCTTTCCCACTTCCGTATGATTTCTTAAATTTTGAATTCGATCATTAAAAAACTTTATTTAATTTTCATGCATACGAAAAAATTCACACTCATTTATTCCTCATAGACGAAAAATTATTGTTAAAGTTTTTCGATGGTTCACAAAATATAAAATTATTTATAATTTTCACATTTCATGAAAAGGCTATTTTAATATTATTTTTCTGGCGTGAAATGTTCGTTATCTCTGTCTGTGCAGGGTAAAAATGTTTTCAAACTCTCAACACAAATATAATTGTGAAATTGCTCTCTTTCCCTCCTTCTCTCCTCTTACCTTCCTTTATATACATTAGACGAATTATAAATTTATTCATCAGGAAACCCTTGTAATATCTTATATAAGTATTTTTCGAAGTATTCAAAACATAGGTAAAAATTTTATTTTTTCTCCCTCAAAAAAATCTCGAAACGTGGAAAATTTTTCTAAAATGATCTCAAATGATATGTAAGAATTTAGTACTCATACATATCGTCATAATTCTAATTATAAACTTTAAAAATTGTTTTTCAAACTGCCGACCCTTTTCGTTGCGCTCTTCTCATAAATTAAATCAATACTGTATACATAAATACGGTGCTTTCGGTTCGAGTAATGAGATAACTGATTAAGTACAATTTTATCTCTGATGGATCTTATTTCCGCCTAATTATGTACAAACATATATGTTCTTGTTAGTTGAGTAATCTAAACACAAATACCGTATTTAATGGCGTGGCGCGGTACTGTCTACGGATCTATGATTGCGTTGAAAACAGAACTGAATTAATTATGAGAAACTAATATTGCTATGTCAAGCGAATCGGCGTATCCAAATAATAGAATGATATTTCGAAAAAAAAAAAATGGTGCAAAAACAATTAACGTGGATGTAGGAATGACACATAGGACGTATTTGCCTCTATATTTCGACCTTCATAAAATGAATTAGGTAATTAATGATTGAAAATTAAATTCCAATCGAAGTAATAAAAACGAAATATTGATTGCATAAAGGTAGAAAAAATTCGCAACTGGCCTGCTTCTGTTGTATTGCTTGATGGTTGAAAAAGATGAAAGAAATATTTTCTAAGGTCTTTTCATACGCAGGTATTTATTTATTTTGCCATTTTGTCAGAATTGTCAATGATTAAGGTATGTGAAAAGTGATACTTTCGTTTTTATTTTGTTCTCAATTTCATCCTATTTCCCTAATTGACGTTCAAATTTCCACTTATTACAATGATCGATGACGTCAGGAATACCTTACATGTTTAATTTAGAAGCGTGGGCGCGAATAAATGATGAAGTATTTTTCAAGACCTTTTTATAAAGTATACTTATACTTTACAATTTATTGAAATCATAAAAAATTAGTAAGCAGTCATGCCGTATTAGTGTAGCTGAATTTTTAATAGGGACTTATTCAGAATTGCAGATAATGTTGTTAATCTCTTTAAAGAACCGGGTAATGAGACTGGAAACCCCACCTCGTTCCTTCAAAATCACTAATTCTTGCTCACAGGAATTACATGAGCTCATATCTATGTAATTTCATGTCTGAGATTCCTCAAACCGTCTACTTTGACCAACAGTCATTTTAAATCCGTTTTAATCCAGCTTCAAAGGAACCGGCATATGAAGCTTAGATTGGGACGATTCGTGAAATTTCTTTACTTGCTTTCTCTCTCAAACCTTTCCTCACTCTGACCCCTTTCAAAGCCACTTGAAAAGCTGAAATCTTGGATATGTTTATAATTTTAGTTTACTCTTTCGTTCGAAACTATAACAAAAAATGCTTCATTTTTCATTCACTTCTGTCACATTTTATAAAAAATGGCTTCTTTTCTCTTCCCTCCCCCCCCCCCCGACAATATCGATGAATATGGATTCAGGATATAATATGGTTTTTATTTTCAATCATCATGAGTCCGTATTTATCGAATTTAAGCTGTTTGGGCGGCTCAATCCTTTTTCAAATTTTGAACACTCTCCATTTCGGATCCATGTTGATCCAAATTCAAGGCGTCCTACTCTGTTCTTCAACTAACCATTCATCTAGAGTTCCAACTGTCTGGGTTGATTTGGTGAAAATTATGGAAAATTCAAGAAATTTCTTGCAGTAATTTTCCCTCCTGATACTAACTTCTTATGGAGATGGGAGGGAAGGTGAGCGGGTGTCAGAGTAGAAACCTTGAAAAAAATGTTGGAAGTGTTGCTTTTTTTCAATAATCCATAATATTCATTTTTCAATGATTGACCCATTTTAGGGGCTTGAGGTTTTCCCCATTTTTCAAAATTTTGTACTTCCTTTGTTCTTCTACTTTTGAATGTGACTTTTATGAACATTTAATATCATTATCTTATTTTTTACTTATTTTAATGATTATTTTGCAGGTGATGAATTTACATAAGTGATGATCCTATTTGTGAAATAAATATTTCAATTGTTTTTCTCAAAAAAAAAAAAAAAACACATCAAAATCTCCAAATTAGTAATAAATCCATTTTTACTTGTGGGATTCTTATGCCATTGTGAAACCTGTTTCAGAATGTCCTCAAGTTGTAATACATCACAATGGTTCCAAAAATAATAAGGAAAGTCGAAAATGTTTTTCGCTGTCCACTTTCGGTACTAGAGTAAGCGTAATTTCGTTTTTATTTATTTATTTATTTATTTTTATTTTAATACTAACTAAATGACCTCAAAAAACATCTTGAAAATTTCAGCTGCCGACTCAATTTTTAGATCTCTCAGAATGAAGTCAAAATTTTAAAAAATGTTGACATTTTTGAAAAAACAAATTTTTGAAGAACTAAAAAATTTTTCAGCCTCCAAAGTCATATTTTATCTGAAAAAAATTTTACCGGTAAATTTTTTCAAAATACTGTTTTTCAGTTTTTTTTTTTTTTTTTTTTTTTTTTTTTTCAGAAAGCAACAATTTTGATTATTTTCAGAAATGTACGACAAATGGGTAATTCATGGTCGTGGTAGTAGTATAGGTTCAATTTAGATTATTTGGAGTTCAATACAAAAATATGCTCAATTTTTACCTCATAAAGTTCCCTAAAACATCATATTTTATATCAGGAAGCTCAGGCTGTAGGAATATCTGTGGAACAAGAATTGAAACATATTTTGTCTCTCAAGTCTGAAAAAACCTCCATGAGCCGATACAATTTTTTTCAGTTTTGTTATGACAAAATATAAGTTTCGAGCGTGAAAAAAATTGTGACCATATCAAAATTCTTTTTTTTGGAAATTTAAAATTTTTTAAAACATTGGCTTCATTTTGGCAAGAATCTAGAAACTGAGTCAGGGGCTGATGAGTTTATGATGTCATTTGTCAACAATTGTTACTCCGCTTCCTTGAATTAAAAAGAAATTGACCTGCCTATGTGAATAGGGCTACATTCTATGTACCTTCAAACCATGAAAAATAAATGAGTAAAATTGGAACAGGAGGTTTAAATAAGGAATTCAAAATTCTGAAACTCACTATTTCTCTAATTACCATTAGAGACTAGTTTCTTGTTTCCAATTGAGTGGGTCCTGGGTATATCTATATTGATAGTTTTTTTGCTTTTCAGCCAGTATCTTCTGAGCACTCTAAATAATCATTATCAAATTCTTAGTTAGAATTAAGCATTTCAATTGTGTCGAATGGAAATAGTTCCAACATTTTTTATTACTCATGTAGGAATTTTGAAGGACCGTAAACTTTGATTTCCTATTATTATTTTTCACATGTAAATTATTTTTTATACAAGTTCTTCAATATTGTTTATTTTATTTTTATTTTTTTTTGTTGGTAACTAATACTTTTTTTTCGTAATTTTTCTAATTATTTTTACAAAAGATTTTATTTAAAAAAAAATCGTCTAACTTGAATTTTATTAAATTTATGTTCGATGAAGACTTGAAAAATTATTGGCGCTTATTGTAAGGATTTTGATTGTTGCCTCCTTTAGTAGGAAATAAAAATGTTGTATGTTGATAAATTTTCAAATTTCGTTTTGTAATTCAAATTTGTGAAAATTTTGGCAACCTTCTTCCTACAGATAAGCGCTAGTTTTCCCATAATAATTCTCTCAATTCATCCACTAATTTATCTCGTATAAAGGATTAATACAAGGGTATTGGTATTATTCCGTTGGAAAAAAAATTCCTATTGCTCGCGGATAGGTATTCCTCCATGATTACGGCAATTAAGCGAAACACGCCATATGATAATGAGCCGGCTAAATGATTATTCTTATCACCATATGTAAAGCTTGCCACCTTACCAAGTGCATAAGCATGATTTTCTTTATCGAATTTAATATACGTATTTTTCTTTCTTTTTGCAAATATTTCGCTTACACGATACACGGTTCAGTGGATACGATACGAGTATGAAGGCGATTTATTCGTTGATATTTCGCTGTGGTGTACGCGTTACGCGACGTAGATTAACCGGAAAGCTAGCTGGTAAATCGGTTACACTTGTTAAAAAGATTAATAGAGAATAAACCGATGTTCGTGTGAGATGGTACATGTATTATAGCCCGTGAAAAGTAATTCTATTTTCGGCTATTATGTAACGCTTTTGATAATGACCTTCTGTTCATATAGATGCGCTATATGGTTGTGGAATATTTTTCGGCGTGTGGACGTATCTTTAGAATGGGGGGAATGATTTGAATTTTTATTTGGGAAAAATTTAAATGTATTTTTTTGCCTAGTATAAACTTAACTAAGGAAGTATTTCCGATACAGGAAACTTCGATACTCGTTACAATAAATAACCAATGTATCGTTAAAGTAGGCTAGAAAATTTAAATATTTTTTAAATTAATTTTTGCGCCGAAAAAAGAAAAGGAAAAACGATAGAAAAATCTAGTACAGTTTAACATTAGCCCCATTATCGTGGCAATGTCACATTGAGAATTTCGCGAATTATTTAAATTTAATGAAAAGTTCGAACTGAGATTAAACGAGCTATTCGATTATATTAATTTAGCGGATCGTTAGAAAAACGCGATACGTATTTTCCAACCCGTTTTCGCGTCATTTAAAAAAGCTCCATTTATAAAAGATTAGATGCGAGAGAGAGAAAAAAACTAGAAAAATAGATCGATTTAAACGTACAGTCGATTAACTATTTATAATTGATTATGAGAGACCAACAGGCTCTTAATTGTTTTAATAAGCCAAGAATAAAATATTTCTACCTACCTGAATGAGCGAGTTGTTCTAGAAAAACTGTCGAAATTTTATTCGCCGCATCGTGGTCTTACTGGTTGCATGGACGTGAACTAGATGTTTATTGAACTCCACGTTATCATATCGAGTACTGGGAAAATTAACGCGAGCGTTATATCTTCGCGCTAGAACGAAGGGTTAAATTTTGCCAAGTCGCAATTTATCGAGACGTGCCAACTATATTTGTTTACTCCACGCGGTACCTGAAACGACGATTACATTTTGGCACGAGCTTAAAGCTTATTATCGTAAATTAGCGTGTTTATTTGCAGGCATTTTCGGTGCTTCGGATGTTAGGGTGAAAGGTCGAAAGGAATGGGGGCTCGGTAGGTGTTTATATGTTTGAAAATATTCTTCGTAGAGGTCGCAATCTCGCAAATCCGACGCTATATGATTTTTCGTAGTAATTTTTTTTACGCATAGAAAAGGCAAATCTTCGTTCAGAAAAATTCACTAAGATTAGTATTACAATTTCCCCCCTTCTAGACGATATAGACAAAAGATTCCAAATTACTTTCCAAATTTAAAACATGATGAATCAGAAATATCAGCGTAATTATCCGATTTACATAGATATGCGCATACTTAAAATTTTTCTATTTCAAGATAACAATAAATTCGTTGATTAGGTCGTTTAGATAAAATTCACATAAAACGAAGATATCCCATCATAAAGCATTTAAATTAATGATTTGATATGTAGCCAATGTACTCGGTAAAATTTCTCATATAATTACTAAACTCCTTACCTACTCTATATTTCTACAATTTAATACCTATCTTATATCCTCGATGTAAGCGTTTTTCGGTACCTAGCTGCTCCTCATTCGATTAATTATCCGATAGAAATTATATTATCAAGTTTAGAATTCTCAGAAGGTTCTATAATCCTTTGGGGATGGTGAACTGCAATCAAAGTGATTAAAGTTCGAAACTATCAGTAAGAATCATGACCTCTAATCGTCTACGAACTTTATCAGCTGCTATATTTCGAATGGAATGAGATTAATTTATCACTATGCGAGTAGTATAAAATATTCCGGATACTGGAACATATTTTTCTCCTATGGATTTCCAACCGAATTTATTTATCTTTACCTATTAAACAACCAATAAAAACTATTTCAGTTTCCTAACCGTATTTATTTTATTTTTGTCCCTTCAACAACCGATTAAAAGTTATATCAGTTCATTACCCAGAAAAAAAGGAGGAAGTAGTTTCGAAGATGTTGATATTCATTTTGCAATGCAATTCAATGACAATATTTCAGATATTTAATAATAAAACTGGGGATTTTTACCAGCTTTAATACGTGCTTTACCAATTATAACAGCAGCTTCAACAATTGCTAGAAATCTTGAGTACTGATAATAATAAAAAAAAAACAAATAATAAATTGGTTGCGGAAAGAATGAAGAAAGGGAATTCAGGTAAAGAAAATTTATGATATGGGTTAAAAGATGCAACTAGAAAGCCTAATTATTCAGATGAAAAATCATAGAATTTATCAATCATTACAAAAATGTATAAGCAGCCAATAAGAAACTTGGAAAAAGGTTTTATGTAAATTGAAGTCAAGCAAGAAATAAAAAAAATGAGGGAGAACGTTTCTATATAAATTCTAAAAAAAAAAAATTGAATTTTCTAACTCCAATTGTGAAACAGTTGAACATACTTATCAAACTTTTATCAGATATGGAGTTGAAGAATTATGCAAACAAATATGTATACCCTATTTTAGAGGAGTTTTTATGAAAGATCAACTTCCAATGGAATAACCAATTATTTTGATTCCTTTGGTGTTCAACTGTTCAACCATTCAGTGAATTAATTAGATATTTTTCTATAGAGAATCAAGTAGGTAACTAGGTATATAAGAATGTTGATAAAAATCAAAGTTTTGATGAAGTAATATGCGGTCATCTATGCTTGAAATTTTTATTGACAAATTTTGATTAATTTTTTATTTACATAATCTTCTTTATTAGCTAGCAAATTTAAATCATCTGCAGTTACTACATTTGTGACAAAATTTAATACACTTTTAGATTTTCCTGCTCCAACATAAAACTATGTTATTAAATTCGTTTACAATATTTTTTTGTAATTTTAATTTCTCATTTATAATATTTTCATTGGATTGAGTTTAATCATTATTTAACTCAATGAATTTTTCGTCCATATCTATTATTTTTCTTTCCATACTAATACCAAATTCTTTGTGAAAATGTTGTTGTTTATATCCAAAAGATCAATGTTTGAAGTGCTCATGTAGAGCAGTTTTAGATATAAATGCTGGTGTTGAATCTTGGTTGAATTTTTTTATAAAATCTAGGTTATAAAAAATAGTTGCAAAAAGTAAAATATTGACGTTGAATCTACTGAAAAATGAATATCAATGTCGTTGAAATTAATTCTTTATTTTTCTAAATAATGAACAGATAAAACTTTTAATCGGTTGTTGAAGGGACAAAAATAAAATAAATAAGGATAGGAAACTGAAATTATTTTTATTGGTTGTTTAATGATAAAGATCAATTCATTTGATTAGAAATCCATAAAAAAAACGTGTTCCAGTATCCGGTAGGTATATTTTATACTATTAAGCGTTAACTTTAAACTATCGTTTTATCTGCTCTAGTGGCCTAGTTAAGCTTATGAGTTGAAGTGTGGATTAGGTGTGTTGCACATCTTACAGGTTTCCATGAATTTTTGCCTATATTCGTAATTGAAGGTATATAAGCCTGTAGATATAGAAATGGAAATTTTGCTGGAAACTTCTCGCAAGTTATTACAAATTGATGGAGCTTGAATGAATGGTTATGGATTTTTTCATTGTGTTGATATAAAAAGCGGAAAAAAAATAGTTCCTAGTTATTTCATTTTACTCGTGAATAATATAATTTTAAGGGTTTCTTAACAAAAAAAAAACAACTGGGAAATTACATTTAACGCGAATGTTGCTTTAGAAAATTCACATAATATTTTTACTTATTATTTATTTTTTTAAGCGAGTTTTTTTTTTTTTTTTGAATAAAAGAATAGCTATTACACCTACCTGATTTGAGAAGAAAAAGTAGGTGGCAGGGGTCTCCAAATTTTGAATTTTAGACCATTTGTAATCATGTAAGGAATGCCCAACTTTTTGCCATTCATATATGTATACTCTCCCTCCCCTCATTACACTGGCAGGTATGTATAAAAATCGCTGTAAATTTAGCTAGAGACATTGTGGAATTACGCAAAGGTTATTTTTTATTCGCTTCAAAATGACGATTCGTTGAAATTTTGAAAGGGAGTAAAAGAGGCAAATGTTTATTGATTTTCGTTCTTAATCCCCTCTGAAAGAATAAGTTTGCATTGTCAAGGCCAAGGGTGGCTAACGAGGTCTGAGCCCTAATAATTTCATAATTTGTTGAATAAAATGAATTTTTAATCAGAGATGGAAAGCAAGCTAAAAACCAAAAGCCAAAAGCTAAAAGTGGAGAGTTTTTTACCTAAAAAGCAAAAGCTGAAAGCAAAAGCTAGAACGCACAAATAATTGAAAGCAAAAGCAAAAGTTTTATTTTTTCAGCTTTTCCAGTACTTATAAATTTTAAATTATCATTTTTTATATTCATTGATTATCTCGTTCTCTTCATGTCATGCCGTTTTCTGACGTTTCTGTGTGGCAGTAGTGTCTGTCTAGTGTGACCTGACCTCGTGACGTCGTGACTCGTGAGCTCAAGCTGTAGGGGAAAAGCCGAAAGTCCAAAGCGGAAAGCTAAAAGTTAATGATATTTGGGTTGAAAAGCAAAAGCCAAAAGCGAAAGCTAAATATGAAAAAATTTGAAAAGCAAAAGCCGAAGTTTAATTTTTCAAGGTCAGAAGCTAAAGCTGAAAGCAAAAGTTTTATCATACGGCTTTCCATCTCTGTTTTTAATTAACAATGGGGCATATATGTAAAATGATAATTTTCTAATATTCAACTATTGTAAAGCATTATTCTCAATAAAGATTTGTAAATTTTTAATTTTACATATTAATGGTTTAATAAATTAACTTAAAATCTTAGATTGAGAAAATTAATAAAAAATTAATATTTTATAATATAAAATTATTAATGAATTTATTTTGTTATAATATAGGTAGTTTATTATTTTAATAATTATTTTTTATTTTTTATTTTGATTCTAAAGTTCTTCAATTATTATGCTTCAAAAAATGGGAAAAAATTTATTTTGCGCAAAAAAAATAAAATTACACGGGTACAATCAAAATCAAACTAAAATCAAATCAAACCAACCCAAATCTAAATCAAAATCAAATCAAACCAATCCAAATCCAAATCAAACCAATTCAAATCAAAATCAAACCAACCAAACCAAAATCAAATCAAACTAATCCAAATCATACCAAACCAACGAACCCAAAATCAAACCAAACAAAACCAAAATCAAATCAAACTAATCCAAATCAAAATCAAACCTAAATCAAACTAAACCAACATCAAACCAATCCAAACCGAAACTAAATCAAACCAATCCAAATCATACCAAACCAACATCAAACCAATCCAAAACCAAAATGAAACCAATCCAAACCAAAATCAAATCAAATCAAACCAAACCAACATCAAACCAATACAAACCAACATCAAACCAATCTTTTTTTTCCCCCGGGACCCCAATTCCCACTTTCGGGATAGGGCAAGTTTATTTGTGTAGTATGGAGATACATATTCACAAGCCACTACCATCCTCCCAGGGGTGTGATAAAGCATGGAGGGAAATCAAAATTAAACCAAAATCAAACTAAACCAACATCAAACCATTCCAAACCAAAATCAAAGCAAATCAAACCAAACCAAAATCAAATCAAACCAATCCAAATCAAACCAAACAAACCAACATCAAACCAATCCAAACCAATCTAAATCAAAATCAAACCAAAACCAAACTAAACCAACATCAAATCATTCTATACCAAAATTAAATCAAACCAATCCAAATCATACCAAACCAACATCAAGTCAAGTCAAACCAATCTAAACCAAATCAAACTAAACCAAACTAAACCTGGATCAAACCAAACCTGGACAAACTAAACCACACCAAACCTGGACTGAACTAAGTTTTGAAAGCAACCATTAAGGATATTTGAACTCCTCAGAAAAACGTCCACTTCTTTTTAGGTGGTCCTACTTTATAGTATTTTGGTGATTGGAATTTCATGTTTCAAGAGAATGTAGATGGTGGTAGGTACGTAAAGAATGAAAATTTGCATATATGTATGTTGTAACTATTTTTTTTTTTTTTATCAAAACTTCAATTGTGGGAAAATATATTTTATTACATATAGATACGAAAATAAGTTTGGGCTACACTTCCACCCTGCCACCCATTCTATGTCTCCTTTATTTCAGTTTTCATAGCAGCTCAAGAAAAATGAATAATTACTCCAATTCTCATCTCTTGTAAAAATGTCAACAAAATCTAATCACTTAATTTAAAAATATTCACGAGTTTTTGTTTTAGTTTTTTTTTTTAATCTCTACAAAGTAATATGTACTTTTGAAATGTTCTCATTTCAAGGATAAAGGTTTCAAATTTTTGTATTCTGAGTAATTTTTGCGCTTTTAACTTTGACGAAATGTTACCTACTTCTTTTGAAATTAATTCAGTTTAGTTGTAAATGAACCAGTGATTCGTGAATTGTGTTAATGAGTTTCGTCTGCGCAATGAACCAAATTCAAAGAGAATAATTTTCCCGGCTTTTCAAATAAGGTAAATAGTGCTTAACAAAGTTGTTTGTTACTCTCCGAACACCGAAATAAAAGATTATTGAGCGTGAAAATAATAGCTATAGAATGAGACTTCATAATAATTTATTTTAAATCAATAATTAACACATTGCAATTAGTAAAAGAAATTATCATGCCTCGTGAAGTAACTTCTAGGTACATTTAGTTATAAAATTAACCTATACCTATATCTAAATCGCGAGTTCTATCAGTATTAGAAATAAATTAGGAGTGAAACACGTTTCGCTAACTTATTAATTGACTAATAAAATTATACACGTAGGCAATCTTAACGAGAGCAATAAAATTCAGTCAAACCCTATTTTGAAAAGTCATATTTCAAAAAATTTGTTTTTATCGAATTAGGTTTAAAAAGAAGAAAAAAAATATGCAAAAATACGCAAAAATATGCCATAATACAATTACATTATATCATAAGTGATGACTGTATAAAATAAATATTTACAATATATTACAAGCTTACGTGAAATAAAAACATGAAATATCACATTACGTACACGACGACAGAAAATTTTCGCATCGTATGTTACAAGTTAATACATTTATTTGTGATTAGCTTTACCCTGTTCTTCGTCACGTATGGGCTTCCGTTTTTCGTAATATTCTTGTTGTATTTGCTCCAAACTTTTATCCTTGGTTTCAGGTAGGATGAAGATACCGAACAGAAGTGTCATAAATGAGAAGAATACGAAGAAAGATAACAAATATGTGACAGGCACACGTTCCACAATACCTGGGAATAATTTGATTGTCGTTCCAGTCAGCATAGTAGAAAAGCTTGGGTCACGCCGCACATTAAGCCACGTACTTCAGTTCGATAAAGCTCGCTGGGCATGCATTCGCTCAATGTGATACTACCGATGGTACAAGTGATCACGTAGGCATAAGCTCCAAATGGTATCAACCATGTTAATGGTCCTGTGATGTTCAAGTTGACACAGATGGTCATAATGAGCAGAGAGATCGTCATTCCTAAACCAGACACCTTCATCAGAGCTTTTCGGCTCCAGCAGATGACGGCGAAGGGTGATAGAAAGCTTGAGAAGAATACACTCAACGAGTATCCGATACCGATGACGTTCGCGTCGATTGGTAATTTGATCTCCTTGAATAGCAGATTGCTGTAACTGACTAATAACGAATATCCGGAGAACTGTACGCAGATTTGGAATAACAAGAATGTGCACAATGGTTTCCAGTTCTCTACGATAGCAACTAAGGATATCACGTTGCTTTGTTTCGATTCCCTAGCAGCCATGAAGCGATTATATTCGTTTTCTTTATTGAATGTCTTGTGGTCTCGCATTTTCTCGATGATAGCGATGGCTTTATCTTTGTGACCTTTTTCCGCATACCACTGCGGTGATTCTGGGATCAATGTCAGTAACAGTAGCACAAAACACGAAGTGCTCATGAATATGAACGCAGATGTTCTCCAGTGGAAGTAGCAAGTCACTATGTACGAGAACGATATGCCGGATGTAAAGAATATGATGAACACAGATAGTAAAATACATCTGCTACGTTCTTCGGCGATCTCAGCCACATACACGGAGCTACATAAGAACATACCTGTAAGCAGAAAATCTAGGTGAGAATTTCAACTCTGAAATATAATAATCTCGAGCATCCTACAACATTAAGGAAAAAATTACGTTTCACGAGATGGAGGTAATTTGATCTCCACTTTAGAAAAATTTCTCTTTAATTAATAACCTCGCGTTAAATGGGTTTCAAGTTAAATATTACACGTATAGCGTGAAATTTTGACTTTGTTTCCGCCATAGTTAATATTTTGGACGTTTACAATTTACCAGTGTTGAAAGAAGCTTTGGAGTTTTTAATTTGGAAACGCTTCAGTCTGTCTTTTATAAAAATTCTCTTTTCTTAGCGAGATTAAATATTTTTTGCTTTCATTAAAACGCTATTCAGCCAAGTATCCTCTGTAGGTGTTCTAGCCTTTTACTTTTTACTCGAGCGTCGAGTAATTTATTTAGTGTCACGTAGTCTTTACCTTTTTCTTGTTACTGAACCGTGGTATTTTCTCTCGATTCTGGATTTTTTTTTGAAGGTGTTTTTCAAAACGCGAGAATATCAACGAAAAATAGTTTCTTTTCGAGGTTCTTTTATGGACGTGTGGGCGTGTTCTATGAGGAATGGAGAATATCATAAAAATTGGAAATCATTGAACATTGCGAACGAACTGCATATGCATGTAAAAATAGTAGTCGAAAGTTGATGGAATTTATCATGGAATTATCATTAACGCTGAAAGCCATTATTGGAATTGGATTCAAGTACGATCGATCGTTCGACAATGAAGGTGTTATTTTTTTTATTAAATGATTTTTTTCACGCCAAAAAAAAATTAAAAAATTAAAAATTATGAATTTTTTCTGTTACGGGAAATTTTCAAACTTTCTTTAATTTATTTGTAAAATTAATTTTAATTTATTTTTCGCTCACTCTTTCCCCAACTTTGGCTTTTTTAACCTCACCTAGAAGCATTTTAGCCCATAAGCTGCATACGGCGCATAATAGAAAAAAAAAATTTGAAATTTATGAAAATTAGGCACTCCTGGATATTTTTTGAACATAATTATGTGAGTTGTTAAATTTCTTTTTCATCATTAGCCACTTTTTTTTTATTAATTTTTTTTTTTTGACGCTGTGTACAGCCCTGTGGCTAGAGACGTTTTTATTTTGGATATCTTAAATTATGGAGTATAGTGAAACAGATTGTAAGAATTTAATTACGTTGGTGATTTTTACCGGATCATTAGCAAGGATGATTTCCATTGTTTCTGCGATACTTTTTTATTTCCAGAATATTTGTTACTTTTAAGCATTTTTTATTTTCGAGGTTCTTTGAGATTTTATATTAATTTTTTGAACATTTTTTACATTTTTTTAATTTTTTAAACATTTCCAACCGTTGAATCTTTTTTTCTTTTCATACATTTTTTTAATATTTTTTTTTAATGAATGATTTTAAATTTTGAACATTTTTTACTCTTCCAGTTTAATATTTTTGAAATTTTTTATAATTACTGACGATTTTTAAACATTTTTTTGACTGATTTTCAAATTTATGAACATTTTTCGCTTGTAGACATTTTTTAAGTTTAATATCTTGGAAAAAATTTACTGAAAAAGTAAATATTACTAGGAACATAAGCAGGTAAAAGAAAGAGAACTGAGTCGAAGTTTTTATGAAACCATCGTCTCTTCTTGTGCTCTTGCTTATAATGCCTTTTTATTCATTTTCTTTTTTTTTTTACTTTTTGTTTCTTACACGAAATTCTTTGTTCGCTTGTTTTTGTTTACTTGTTATATAATGAAGTTTAAGCCAGGAGCAAGAAAGGAAAATTATCCCAGGACACGAATTTCTGAGAAGATTTGTAGGAATCTAAATTTTAGATTTGAAAAAGATTCAAAATTCTAATAGGAATTTTATTCATATCATTTTTTCAACATTTTTATTGAATGTTGGAAAAATCAAATTTTCTCTCATTGCTAATTTTGGCTCTTCCCCCTTCCCTCTCTCATTGGTCAGAGGCATGGAGAGGATCAGTGCTCAGATTTTGGAGCGGAGGTTGCATTTTAGGAGGAATACTATAACGTTGATATAGCCTGAAGTTCTTTTATTAATGGTTATTTTTTTACTTTTAGACAATTATCATATTTTGAGCATTGTTAATTTTCCATTTTTTTTTTTTTTATTGGTGAAACTTATTCTAATATTTTTTTATTTGTGGACATTTATTGTTATCAGCCTTTATTACTAATATTTTTTGTAATGGAATTTTCTATTTTTTGTAGGCGTGGGGAGACGGGTGATGAAGTGAAGGCGGTGAAGGGAGGGGGAAGGAATTTATGAATATTTATGGGTATTTTATGATTTAGATTTTTAAAAATTTTTTCAACTTTTTTTTTTGAGATTTTATTTAATTTTTTTAATTTTAGGACTATTTCTCAGTTTTTAGACATTTTTCCAATTTACAAATGTGAATTGATCTCAAAATGGTTTTTTGATGGTCAGAGCCTAGATCAAGTTACTACCTTCATCCCTCCTTCTCGATGGTCTTTAAAATTAATGATGATATATCAATACTAAAATCTTGTAACTACAAATTGGTTATGGCTGAATCTGATATTTCCCAACAAAGCACATTCGCTATAGTGCGCGGAAACGCCCGAATCATCTCGATGCTTACTCGAACGATCTATGATGTATCTATGGATTCGTTGTTTAAAAACGGGTCAAGGTTTTTACCGAATGTTTATTTCATCCAATCGGCTTTGTCACGAATTTTGTGAATTTTCGCGGTTTTATTTTCTCACGTCTTATTGCACTCGATTTGGAGAATTTATCGAAAAATAATCTCTTACCTACGGATACACCGATAATAAAAACACCGCTAAATAGCATCATAGCATTGGCAGCAAACGCCAGCAAACTCCAGCCGATGGAAAACATCACAATTGATAACTTAAGCGATGATATTCGTCCGATCTTATCCATTAAATATCCGGCCAGCAAACTCCCCAATGGATTTGGAAATATACATAAACTAGCTGAATAACACAATGTATAAAAATTATTATCTTCCAACTATGCTGAAACTAAGAATGAGAAATGATCTTATTGAAGAGTTGTATTTTTACCTATCCAAGATGCAGCTTCTTTACTGATGTTTAACTGTTTATCTTCTTCGAGTTGTTTGAGGGAGAAGTTGATGAAACCACGGGTTATTCCAACCATCATATACGAGAGGTATACGATGCATGTGCATAATATCTGAAAGTAACATTACTAATATATTAGCTGGAAATAACTATTAGAGCGATGAAAAAACGGACCCGGAAACTAGTAGTTAGCAATAGTTGTTTTACGAAATGACTTGTTTGTATTCCTCATGCAAATTCAGTTACTTCAAATGTATTAGTTCTCATTCTAATATTACCAGTTTTTGTCACTCATAGTCTATTCATATAATTTATAGTTCTTGAATACTTTGAAATGTTCCTATGTCTCACACAAAGTCGGCCTAAGAATCTAACTTATTGAGTTCAGTCAAGTAGAAAAAAAAAGGTGATAGGTTTTTCGCAGCAAAATTTTCCACTGGAGTGTAACCACAGGAAAGGTTCAAAGCATCCAAAAAAACAATTTCAGCCCTATCTCTTCATCGATTAGCTCTTCAGGAGAAATATTTCAGTGAATTTATTTCAATATAAATATTCATATTAATTTGAAAACAAAAATTGAATCTGAAAAGATGAACCGAGAAACGGTTTTTTTCGGAAGTTCGAATCTGAGATTGTTTGTGAGACTATTTCTCGAATATTAGGATGGATCGGAATTCAGTTTTTTTTCTAAAATTGGCAAACCTGGAATCCTGAAAGTTGTTAATGTTCCTTAGAAACATTATTTACGAAAGAAATTTGGAATTATGTGATATCTAGAGGTTCCACTATCCTCTTCACAGTTCCTTTGGTGATGTAAGAATTGTAAACATTTTTTAGCCACCTGAAAACTGTATTTTTGAACGATAAAATTGAAATTGATAAACTTCAAGGATACTTAGATTTCTAGCAATTTAATAAAATGTCATAATTTTGGGGAATAATTCTTTTGTTGTGGATTTCCCAAGTCCTCGAAAAACTTTTAAGAGCCTTCCTCGTTAGTTTTCAAATTTGCCATTTCATCCTTGCATCAAGATTTTCAAAGAGAACGTGGTTCCCCTGAATAAAGAATTTCAAATATTTTTTCATGGATTAATTTTTCAGAGCGTTTGGTAATTCGTTGAATTCCAGGGTCACCAATTTTCAAAGAAAACAAATTAATTTTCCGTCCAATCTACCGAACATTCATGAAATAAGGTGCATTTTGAAATTCATTCCTAAAACAGTCCTTTTCGTTCATAAATTTGTTGGACTAAAATATCGATACAGATGTATCGCCAACTTGAGTAACATTTATCATCGAAGAAATCAGTTCCACGAACAGATGAGTATCTTTTACTTATGATGTTTTGATCATCGAAATCAGGTGTGTTTTCGTATCTCTTATGCTATCTAGATTTTCTATATTTTATCATGTCGTAAGATAAGCGTTAAAATTATTTCGTTAGAAATGCCTTTCTTCCCAATAAGCTCTTCCAGTTTTCAAGCTAAATTTTCAATCATAACAATGTAGTTATTCATCAACGTCGATGACCCAGCTGTTTGTAAATTCAAACTTTAGTTCGAAAACAGATTGATTTTTTGCATCTTTAGAAGATGAGAGAAGGAAGTATAGGCTTTTTTCGCAATATTGTGTTATAAGGAAAATGAAAAAAAAAAATGTAACGTCAACATATGAGTAAGTTGTCGTAGAGGCTATTTCATGATATAGGCTGCGAGTGTAATAGGGTCATTGACTCTTGATAATTTCTTTTCGATTTTGTTCAATAAATCATTCTACGTGAACATGGCGATGTGATTTTATTTGGTAGGTATATAAGAATTACTTTCAAATGAACATGTATTAAAAATTCAATTTTTTTTCGATAGATATTGGATAGTGCTTTAGTTTGGACGTCAGATCATAGAAATTTACTGATCAGATGAAATCTACGATAAATAGAGAAACCTTACAATATTTTTTGGTGGCATTGAATTAATCTCTAGAATTTTTTTATTTGATGAAATAAGCCTAGTACATAGATGATAAAATAGTAGATATTATGTTAAACAATAATGTACCTAAGTTTTAAAATTCTTCGAATTTTTTTAAACCATTTTGTTACCTATAGAAGGTAATTTTAACAGAAATTTGCCTCTAAAAAAAATTCCATCATTCAAATACGCGAAAAAATCACGTAAAAATCACACCTGATCGTTAAGCACAATAAACTAAAATCCTTACAAAGTTCACTGTCAAATTAGCGCGAAGCGAAATCATAATATTTAATTTATAATTAAAGCAATAATTACCTGCATTCGCTGACCGGACTGCATGATTACGATAAATTCTAACACAAATAAATACCGCTTAATCAATGTTTGTACTCCATCACAAGAACCCGTGAAATGAAAAAAACTACTATTTCAAAGATTACACCCAAGCAATGAAGAAATTTTTACACAAATGTTATCAATTAAATTGATAAAGTTGGTGTAAAATCTGAAAGATGTTTTATCTTTATAATTATATTGTCAGTAAAAACGTGCGGTATTGGTAATACGAAATGATCGAATGTAAAAAATACCATATGGCGATTAAGTCCCTATAGGCATGGTTTCGAAGATACGCGACCAGTAGAGCATCGTCACCGTATATAAACGTTTTATAAATTATAATCGGCACTTTCAACAAACGTGAACTTCGATTAGGTATGAGATAGATAAGAGAGTAATTGAATTCATAAATAAAAGCCGGATCGATGTTCGATGCGTGATTGGTGCAGGGGTTTTAATTAAGCGTCGGCCGAATGATAATATTCAGTTGAAATTAGGACTTGGCAGATGTCGCGAATGATAACATCGTTGATTGCATTTCGCGCCTTTCAAAAACTTCGAATTTTTGTAGCATTCTTTGAGGTCAAGAAACAGTCAAAACATTGTATTTGAAGGACGCGATAATAAGCGAATTTGTTTTTATTATATTTCGCTTTATTTATTTTATCGCGTCTGCATATAATTATGTACATTTGTTTGTGCGTCTACGTACTGCCACTGTTCCGCAATTTTATCGCTCCCTCGTGTGTAGATAATATAATTTCTTCGTTGGTGGAAAAAAAAAGGCGTTCACCTTGTTCTTGAATTCGTGCGATGGAAAACAACTATGACCAGATGGACACGAGTTCAACGTCTGGTGATATAGCCTAGTTTTAAGAGTTATCGTCCAGATTTTGAAGTAACTGGCTTACTTAACAAAAATATGCCTTTAATTATGTGCATAGTTACTTACAGGGGCATAACTAAGGGGGGATGGGGGGAGCTTCCCCCCCAGGTGTTTTGAAAAGTTGGGAAATTTATAATTGTTCAACGCTGAAAGTGGGAACTTGAATTTTTTTTGGGAAAATAAGAACTCGAATAAATTCGAACTGATGCCAACTTATATCATGTATAGCGCACAACCAGGGACGTAGCCCCTTTGGCTTTTGGAAAGTTGGTAAATTTGGAGTTTTAGCGTAAAGTTGGTAAACTTGATCACTTGCGCAGTATTATTACTACAGCTGTTTTTAAATTTTTTGAAGACTAAAAAAAAAAAAAAAAAAAAAAAAGTCAACAGTTGGTAAAATTTCATGGTATTAGTTGGTAATTTTTGGTTTTCTCCCCCCCCCCTGAAGAATGTCCTCGGTACGCCCCTGGTTACTTATTGTTATTGAACTTTGTAAACTTCCAAACCACTTGCCATAAATAAGCCTCCATTTTTGTTTCGCTTCAGAGAAATTTGTGAATTCATATATTATTGTTGAACGTAATAAATGAATTCGTACACAGTTACTTGAAAAGTATTTAGATTCAAATGTGAAATATGTAGTTCATTTTCCTTATAGTCCAGTAACTAGAGTAAGTGATGCCTGAAGTGATGCCTGAGCGGCTAAGACCAGGCATAATATTATACATTTTCAGGTATGCATAAAAAAAAAAAATGTTTCTGGCTGTTTGTTATAGGGCTTTGAAGTTCAAAGTTTCCATCAAAATTTCAAAAAATTTCAAAATCATTTCCAAGGTGTAAAAGATTTTTAATCTTGCGTTCGAATACATTAGTTTGCAGCATGTCTGATAACTGCAAGGTTCTCCAAGTGTTGTATTAATCCTTCATTTGGTCAAGTAATCTTGTATTTTTCACTCAAAAACCTCAAGCGAAAAAGTCGTCCCCCTCCCTCCAACGCTAGAAAAATGAGAAAATGTATTCATTATTTTTGAACCCCTTGTTAAAGTTGACCGTGTTCGTAAAAATGTAGGAAGAAGAAAAGGGTGGGGTGGGGCAGTATTGTAGGAACGAACATACATATGTTCTTGTTCCTGTTCTCGTTCCTGGAAAGATCGAGTCATTCGATACTGTTCCCGTTCTTCGTTCTGTTCTCATTCTTCAATTTTTTTTTTTGGTACCAATTTGTTTACTGTTTATGTTGTTGAAATTGAAAGTTAATTAATAAAAAAAAAAAAAATACTTTATATGAGTATACGTACCACTTACGCTTTTTTCAGTATTTTGTTTTCTCTTTGTTCTCGCATGATTTATATTCATTTTATGATATTATGTAGTAGAGAATTCAGATTTATACTTTTCGAGATATTACGATTAACAAAAAGTTCAAAGCATGGTATCATACTATTAAGGCGCAGTAAAGGGGAGTACTCCGGAATGCCATTTGTTCCATGTCACGAATGTTGTAATTTCATTAAGTAAAAAACAATCATTCAAATTAGTTTATACCTTTGACTATACAGTATATGGACCGCTCGAACTGCAATTAGCGCAATGTTATAATATTCAGCCAATACAAGTAAAGGTCGCAATTCCAAAAACGAGTCTGCGCATGTATGAACTGACGTTCCTTACCTAAAATGCCTCCCGCTTTCGTCCCGCTTTACCCTGCCTGGGGAAACACGACGTTTCGAATGACGCAATTGTGATGCGCAGATGCGTTTTTGGAAATGTGACCTTCATTTAGTGCGTTTAGTTGCGTTATATTGGCTGATTACGTTTCTACAGTTCGAGCGATCCATATACTATATAGTCAAAGGTTTATACCCATATAATGCGACAGAGTAAAATAAGTTGAGGACTCTTTGGGTACTTCACTTCGAAGTTCAAAAAAAAGAGATATGGCACTAAGTAATAATGATAAAAATGCAAAGAATAAATTTAGTGCCAAAATTTTGTTGAGAATAAAAAACATCTTTACATACAACCCTCTTAAACCAAGAAAATATGGAATGGCTAAAATGAGTCATAAGGATTTTTTTGTTGAAAAAACAAAGAACTTCCATGGAACAAATATGGGACTGAAACGATGAAATTAATCTAATTCAGATATTCACGTGCCAATTACTTCACGAGATGCACGAACATGAAAAATTGAGAAACCATTTTATTTTATGCAATGCAAATCGGACAGGATTATTAAGGAATCACAACTTTCAAAAGAACGAAGAACAACAAAAAATTACATCGTTCTTGTTCTTGTTCTCGTTCCTCAACATTGTACATTAGTTTGTTCTCGTTTCGAAAATTCCATCGTTCTTGTTCTTGTTCTCGTTCCTCAACATTGTGCATTAGTTGGTTCTCGTTTCGTTCTTTGATCTTTCAGTTTGAAAATATCAGGGCTGTAATAACGGATCGTGTTACGTTCCGTTCCCGTTCTGGTATCCGTTCCTGGATCATTCCATTACGTTCCCGTTACGTTACGTTCTAACTTTGGAGGTTACGTTCCGTTCTGTTCCATTCCGTTCTATTACATTCCATTCTGTTATTTACCTCTTTTTCAGTTCGAGTTGATAAAGTTATGAGTTTGAGTTTCGTCTTTATTTTATTTTATTTTTTTTATTGATGATGGACAACATCAAAAAATGAACCTTACACTGGACTTGCAGGGTATTAGGAACAATTTTGCCAGCATTCAAATTTCAAAAAATGAAAACAATGTAAAATAACGGAACACTAACAAAACTGATCCATTACGTTCCGTTACATTCAGTTCTTAAAAATTTCGTTCCGTTACATTCGTTCTGTTCCGTTACTAAAATTAATAAATTGCCTGTTACGTCCGTTATTCCGTTACGTTCTGTTACCATTATTACAGCCCTGGAAAATATTCTTTTATCGTTGTGTCCTTCGTTCTTCAAACATACTTATTCGTTTCATATTCTCGTTCTTGCTCCCGTACCTTAGGAACAATGAAAATTCTTCATTCTTGTTCTTGGGTTTGTTCCTAAAGCACTAGCGTGGGAGTGCGAACTTTTGAAAAATTCAGTTAAAAGTTCTTTTCAAAAGTCGTGCATCATGTTTAATAAATTTTGATTAATGAAAAGGTACCAGCACCCTTTTATATTCATGAAATACGTAAAAATACGTTCATTTCATAGTTACACGCGAAGGCTAGAGATTGTCTAATTTAAGAGGCTTTTTGATTTTGAATTCGAATATATTAGTCTGAAACACGCTAACTACCCACAGCTCCAAATCTGCCTCTAGCATCATATCAGTTCCTCTACCTTCGCCAAATTTTGAGATTATTCCCCTTGTCCTTTTAAGTAGTGGAGTTGGCGGCACGGAGCTAATATATTAAACATTTTATAAATTATAATCGGGTATAACCAAAAAACAACATGAATTTTGATTAGATGTACAATAGATAACAGTATAATTAAAAATTCATATTAAAAGTGGAATCGACGTTCAAAGCGTGTTCGGTGAAGGGTTCTTAATGAAGTGACATACGATTGATAATTTTGTACTGAAATTAGGACTGGGAGATGTTGCAGATGGCAATATTATTAATGTTAATTACCTTTCTCGCCCTATGAGTAAATATGAACTATGAAGAACAGATTACACACTTCAAACTACATGTATGAAAAAATGCGAATTATTAGTCGCCATATTGTTTCATCTAAACGGAGACTTTTTATGAAATCTTTTCATCCTTTACTTCATCGTTTACCTACATATGAAAGAACATTAAGTAAAAAAGCATTAGAGTATGTTAAGAGCTGAACACATGCATAAGTAAGCATTTTCCTTTTTGACATTACTATAGCTGAGATATAGTATATTGACATACCTATCACGTACTATTGGGTTTCATTACCCCATGAAAATGGTGAATTGTATTCTAATGGCGTAGGGAAATATTCTGTTCTTCATACTCATAATATTACCCAGAGTTGAAACATTGTATTGGGAGCTTTGAAGGACGTAGTAATAAACGAATTTGTTTATTTTATCGCGTGTCTAGTTAGCTACTTACACATCTGTTCATGTGTCTACTTATTATCGCTGTTGCAATTTTATCGTGTCCCTCGTGTGTAGATGATATTATACTTTTTTCGTAGATGGAAAAGAAATGCCTTTATCTTGTTCTTGAATTTGCTGATGAAAAAGAATCATGACCACAATACAGCATAATTTTTAAATTAATAAAATAAACGAGGTTTCTGAAGCACTTCTGTGTCACTTGCTTTGAAAGTTCCTACTTTTTATTCGTTTCACGAGATATTCATGAACACAATACTTAATTTTATTTTACAATCAAAGGCGAATAATTCATACACAATTTTCTGTAAAATATTCAGATCAATGAGTTATACAATTCATTTTGTTTTTGGTTTTTTTCTATTATGATCTACGTATTCGAATATAGAAAATTCGATGAAAATAAGTATTGGTTTTTCTTTATTAACATCTGTTACGTCGACATGAACTTTCCAATAATATTTTGCAGCTTCAGGGTAAAAACCTATAATTTTGTCTGCAGTTAAGGTACCGTTTGGTTGTCGATAGACAGCCTGTTAAACAATGTGTGTTAATGAGAAGTAAAAACTTAAATAAGCACCAATTTAAAATGCATAAAAAAATAAATATATTGGTAAGCGCAAGATCGAAGAGAGGGGCGGGAAAAAATGGTATGTGCCTCTTCTGCACGCCAACATTTAAAAAAAGTTCGGATATAGGTAGGTTCAAAATGTTCATCAGGTTGGCAGTAATCGCTTCAGTTAAATATTGAAAATGAAGGAAGTTAAATTGGCATATAAAAGTGAAGAATAACTAGGTGTCTGAAAGTTCATTCCGTTTTATTTGAAAATTTTGAGTACTGGGTAGTCTAAAAATCATTTTTGCCCTGGCCCATCTACAGCTATCGACGGCCCTGGGTGAGTATCTAGATTAATTTAAATAACATATGACTATTTACAAGTACCTGAACGATTCATAAATAAGCTTACCTTTGCGGCGAATGGAATTTTAGGTCGTGGAGTTAAACCTTGAAACATCGGCGCCCATATCGTATTTTTCATGTATACCGCTCCTCCTAAATTATTACTGGGAAATGCCCACGTTTGAAAATTTTCACACATAAATCTTTCCAATGTGCAGCGTAAAAATGTGAATGTAATCTACATTTGAGATTCAAAAAATCCTTCATTATATTCGTCGATTTCGTAATGAATAAGTCGGTAGGTATAGCTAGTGCCAAACTACCTATATACTTAATTTTAACTTGTGCATGTATTATATTTCATATGGGCAGAGTCAAGGTATGAAGTTACATTATATCGAAGTAACTTTTATATTTTTCTATTTTCATTTACTCTGCACACTCCGGTTATTTCCTAAAAAAATTGATGTGCTTTTTCTTCGGAAGTTCGAAAATTCATCTTGCAAAGCTTATATTAAAAAATTGAGTACCTAATAATGTCTGTTAATGTACATTATAAAATTGTAAATCACGGAGGATCTAAACCTTTGAGACCATGAAGGTTTTGTACGAGGACTGGAGACTACAACCGCCCTAATCCTTAAGTCTTGAATTTCATGCATTATTATTAGTATATAATATATTATATTTACCCCTTTCATCATTACATCTTTGGTGATATTGAAGGTTACTGATAATCTGTCTTCTTTATTGTGATGGAAAATTTTCATCTCCGTCATGTAAAGGGAATTTGTCTCCGAATATATGGAGAAATTTCTGATTCTGGTCGCATACTTGATCTTTTGTAAATTCTGTTAAAAAAGAAATGTAAGCACTGGAGCTGCTGAGCTATAAGAGTAGATATGTTTAGACTTGCGGATAATGCTGCCACCCACATCTATACTTATCCCCATCGAACGCTTACGATATGTTGATGTGAATCTAGATAATACATAATGATAAAGGAATCAAACTAACCAGCCTTAAATCGAATCATTTTAGATGTTGTGAACAGTAATGGCAGTGCTGCACATAACATTGTGAAAATAAAATGATTTATTTAAATGCGAATAATTTTAATAATGTATTCGGTTGCCTTGTTAATGATGTGAAAAATCTCAAAATTCTCAGCTTTGAGTTATTATTATGCAAATCTCCTACAGTGTACTTATTTATGTGATTATAATTAACAATATTATGTTTGGGATTTTGGCGCTCTAAGGTACCGAGTCGAATAGACACCCGGTATACGTAATTTCAATTTTTTAGGTACATTAGTTGAAGAGATATAAGTGATTCAAGCAATTTTCCAACATGATTCCCGCACCCCTCCGTCCCAACCAATCCGCTGTTCTGAGCTCCCCAATAGAATGTTGTATTCGATACAAAAGCATCAAGATAACAAAAAAAAAAAGACGTGAAGGCCCTCTCTAGAGCTTGGTTTGCAGCATCTAAAATGGAAAGATGGCTACTGGCCTGTGATCGCTCTTTTTATAGGTATACTAGTATAACATAGAATTTTTCGTTCAATTAATTTACAAAAGCCTACAGCAATCATTTTACAAATTAAAATTGATGAATAATTGTTTCATTCATATAAATTTAATTTATTTTTGAATTATTGAAATGAAAAGAAAATCATTTAATTTTTTCATACTAAATTAATATTTCATTTAAAAAAAGGTATAATTATATTATTATTTATTTTTTTTTTTTTTTTTTTTTTTTTTGTGCCGTGTGCTGCCGCTAAGGCCAGAGGCACGTTTGCGGGTAATTGATTTAACAGCTATGAAATTTAATTGCTTAAATAAAAAATAAAATATTAATTAATCCTTTGTACCAAGTAAATATTTTATTTTATTTACAAAAATGAAATGAAATTCAAAATGAAATTTCTTTTAAATAAATAGAAAATTCAAAATTCTTCTAAAAAGAATGAAATGCTTATTTAATTTAATTACGAGATTATTTTGTATTAGATAGTCAATATTAATGAGCGTGAAATTTCATGTGCGTAAGGTAACTATTATTTTCTTAATAACGTGCACAACTTCGATTTGTTATAAATGATATTATTATTCATTATTATCATTTTTCAATTTTATAGTGTAAAAATTTTTTTGCTCATAATATTTGAACAGGTGTGCATAAAAATGAAATAACTAAGTACGTAGGTGTTATACTTTACCACATTCCTAGATACTAGAGAAATGATCACGCCAACAATAAGGAGATTAATGATCGCATCAAATTTTTTGCAACAAAAGAATTTCATCGTTTGTGTGATTTATGAGAGAAACAACGTCAACATAACTTGATGTTTTTGGCATGAAAGCACATCGTTACAATTTTTCATCCATTAAAAAATCAAATTAGCATAATCAACGTTTTGCTTTCTAATAATGATAATATTGAAGCATGTTGCTGCATAGATTATCATGGTAATCGATGACAACATCTTAAAATGATGGATGCAGATATATCAGTTCCGATAAAACTGCACTCGGTTTCCTGTAATGATTTAAATCGACCGCAGTACCCATTTATTAACAACTCATGGTGACTTATTAACACTGAGGTGCATTTATAAGTCCTAATAGTTAGAGGAAGTACATTTTTATAACACGTTCTAGTACAAGCTCAAATACCGAGTTATTCACAATCTGTTTGAGGAATTGGAACATTACGAATAGGTGTAATCAGTGATTGTTTGGCAAGGTTATCGGCCTCTTCGTTATAAATGCATGATGGTTTTTCCAGTAGTGAATATTAATTTAATAATTTCCTCGCTTCGGCGGTGCATAGGTATACTAAAATTAGAAAATCAATTCTTCATGCTAAATGAATGTTTTATTTTATTAAAATTATTATTATTATTTATTAATTTATAAAAACAATGAAATTTTAAATTTAATTGCTTAAACAAATAGAAAATGATAATTATTTTCTTTCACAAAATAAATATTTTATTTCATTAATTAATTATATTCATTTATTTATTTAAAAAAATGAAATGAAATTCTAAATTCAAGTGTTTAAGAATAAAAAAATAAAAAACAAAAACAACAAAATTCATTTAAAAAGGATGAAATATATGTTTAATTTAATGACTAGATTTATTTCGTATTAGATAGGCAGTCAATAAGAATGGGTAGAAAATTTCGTTTGCATAAAATGTTTTTTTAAAAAGTGCGCCATTTTCATACGTTACTATTAGTACTATCTTTCAATTTTATAGTGTAAATATTTTTTCGCTCATAATAAATGAGCAGGTGAGTATAAAAGTGAAAAAGTGCGTTTATGTTATACTTTACCACATTCCTAGATACGAGAGAAATGATTACGCCAACAATAAGGAGATTAATGATCATATTAAATATTTTGTAACAAAAGAATTTCATCGCTAATATAATTTATAAAAGAAACAACGTCCGCATAACTTGATGTTTTAGGCATAAAAGCACCTCGCTAAAATTTTTCATCTGTTAGAAAAATCAAACTAGCCTACTCAACTTTTTGTTTTCTAATTATAATAATATTGAAGCTTGTTATCAGATAAATTATGATGGTAATCGGTGAAAACATTTTAAAATAATGATGGATGCAGATATGTCAGTTCCGATATAACAGTAGATACTAGTTTCCTGTAATGATTGGAATTGACCGCTGTACCCATCTATTAGCAACTCATGGTGACTTATTAACACTGAGATGCGTTTTTTATAAGTTCGAATAATTTAGATATTTAGAGGAAATACATTTTTATAACACGTTCAAGTACAGGCGTAGGTACCGAGTTATTCACTGATTAACCCTTATATAATTATGTACTTGCATAGTGATCACTAGTAGTTATTTATAGTACCTATATGTATAATTATATGCTCGTAAGAACGAAAGAATGCTTCAGATATAATAATTTGCTTAAAAAATATGTCGATAATGTGCCAATATGAATGTTTATGAAAATTCCGATCATTGATATTTTAATCATCTTGTCAACTCGACGCAGAATAAAAAGCTTAAATCGTCTATTCAATAAAATATGCTCTATTATTATCCAATAACACCCTCCTTATTGGTATTTAACATTTTTATTTCTTAAATCCTTCAAAATACAATATCGATTTTCGGTCGAAAAAACTTCATCTTTAACGTAATTCAGGAAAGATCAACGTCTACAGAAGTTGATATTTTTAAAAGTATTCCTATTTATTCTTTGATACAAGTTAAGCTACCTTGAAAATATTTTTGGACCGATGTTGAAAAATTAATTGTTTTAAATCATCTAATATGATTAAGCATTACTCAAGATACCGCATCTATGTACGTTTAGATAGAATTTCACACTAATAAAATTCTTCCCATCATATTGAACCCATTTCTAGAGCTCGCAATTTGCAATAAATTTGAAGGGAGTGGGTGGTGAAGTGATCGAAATGGTTCTGAAGGAAGTCGAAAGTACCTTTTAATTCTAACACTGCCATCAAAGAAATACTTTATGCAGGAACCCGAAATCGGTGAAAATTGAAAAAAATCGATTATCGAATTTATCGATATCTTCGTTAAAAATGGACTGAAACATTCTTCCATTTAATCTTACTCTATAATGTTCAAACAGAGAAGAGCAAATGAGTAACAGTCGAGGATAAGGGTACAAAAAACGAGGTTCAATATTAAAAAAAAAGTTGCACCCAACCCCCCCACCAGAAAAATCAATTATTAAAATAATGTTCTTTCGCATGATGTCTTAAATCGCGATCATTCGCAACACCTCTTCCCCCTCCTTCTCATTGTATCACTATCAGAAAATGTTAATGGAGATATCTATATCTACATCAGCATAATTATACAGCAATTTTTAGAAATGCAGTTCGGTAGCAGAGGGTTCCAAAAATTTGCCTAATTTACGCTCTTTCTTTGAGCACAACATTTACGTTCATGGGCTTCAAAACTTATGGTAATACAGCGCTGCTGTCATGTAAAACGAACGGTAACCATTATGAGTCTCATTGGCCGTGTAAGCGCTTAAAATATGTACAAGTGCAATAACCGCTCCTCCTCCCCTCCAACATTACATTTGAAGATTAATTGCGGATATAATATACTTCTGTGATGATATTAGCTCATATTTTATCAAGTATGATCTATTTAGGCTCTTCAAGACTTCTTCAATTTTGGTTCTACGCTATTTTGAATCTATCTTGATCCAAATTAAAGTTTAACTCGAAACCCCTGAAAGAGGTTCTCTTTGCTCGTACTCCCCTACAGATTCATTTGGGAAGCTGAAGTTTAAGTATGTTGGTGTCCTTCACTCTTTGATATGAAATCACGAACAAAAATTTAGGTATCTGTTTTTTCTTCAACCCTTTTTAAAACTTTAGGGAAGCTCATATTTAACCTGGAGTCGAAACAATGTATTGGGGCTTTGAAGGACGTAGTAATAAGCGAATTTGTTCATTTTTCGCATGTATAGATTGCTAGATACCCATCTGTTTATGTGTCTGCATACTATTATCGCTGTTCGCAATTTTACCGTGTCCCTCGCGTGTAGATGATATACTTTTTTCGTTAATGGAAGAAAGAAGCGTTTATCTTGTTCTTGAATTTGCTGATGAAAAAGAACCATGACCAGGTGGACACGATTATAATGCATCGTGATTGTTAAATGACCATAATACAGCATAATTTTCAGATTAATAATCTAAATGAGATTTTCGCAGTACTTCTGTGTCACTTGCTTTGAATAAGTTTCAACTTTTCATTTGCCCACTTTATATTTATGAACATAATAATTAAATATATTTTATTATATAAAGTAAATAGTTCATACACAGTTTATTGAAAAATATTCAGATCAATGCGTTAAACGATTGATTTTGTTTTTTGTTTTCTTCTGTCATGATCTACGTATTGGAATATGGAAAATTCGATGAAAATAAGTACTGATTTTTCCTTATTAACATCTATTGTGTCGATATCAATTTTCCAATAATATTTTGCAGCTTCAGGGTAAAAAGCCATAATTTTTTCTGTATTTAAGGTACCATTTGGTTGTCGATAGACAGCCTGTTAAATAATGTTTAATGATGAGTAAAAACATAAATCTATGCTAATTCAAAATAAATACTAGAAGAAATATATACGTTAGTAAATGCCAGGTAGACAAAGGTGGATAAATATTGAATGTATTTTTTATTGATTTTTATCATTTTTAATAATATTTCATAATTCTCAAACATAAGTATCGAACCTATCCAGATTCCTGTGATAATCTATACAGACCATCAAAAACACCTCTGAAGTCTGAACCTCCTGTAATGATAGGTATGTCACACAGTTGCACAAAAAAACTAAACTACTAGGCATAAAGAACACTTAAATAGAGTATTCAAAATTTAAAAAATCTTCATGAATGAAAAAAATTGTCAACAAATTTGAAAACCTGGCTGCAATAGCTTCAGTTAAATATTGAAAAATGTCTCATGAAGAAAGATGAATTGGTATATTATAACGAAAAATAACTAGATGTCTGATAGTTTATTCCAACCTTGTTTAATTTCTGTGAAACTTTGGGTTGCCTAAATGTTATTTTTGCCCACACCCACCCATAAGTATCGACGGCCTTAGGTAAATAATATCTAGAATAATTTAAATAATATTTACCTACTCATAGGTATCTAAACGATACATAAATAAATTTACCTTTTGGACAAATGGAACTGTAGGTCGTGGAGTTAAACCTTGAAACATCGGAGTCCATAGTGTATTTTTCATGAATACCACTCCTCCTAAATTATCGGAAAATGTCCACGCTTGAAAATTTTCACACATAAATCTTTCCATTGTGCAGCGTGAAAGTGTTAATGTAATCTGTACACGAGATTGAAAAATCGTCATTATATTCGTTAATTTTGTAATGAATAATTTGGTAGGTACCTGTTTAATTTTAACTTGTGTATCTATAATATTTCATCTAAATGGACAGAGCTATATGCAGTCAAATGATTTTGAAGTGACTTTTTAATTTTTAGATTACACCTCGCTTATTTTTCCACACTCTTGTTTTTAAGTTTGACCATCTCAGAATTTTTGACGTTGATATGTCTTTTTTTTACATAATTTTGAAGTATACGCACGAAAAAGTTTTTTTTTCAAAAATATTCTTACCTAAAGAAATTTGTTTTCTTTTATTTTTCTCGGAAGTCCGGAAATTCATCGCTTACACATACAAAAAAAAAAAAAAAATAAAAAAATAGTGCCTAATATTTTTTGATGCGCATTATCAAATTCGAAATCAAGGAATAATGTAGGACGTAAACTTATGCAACCATGAAGGTCCGTACGAGGAGTTGGAACTACAAATGCCCCAATTCCTAAGTCTTGAATTCCATGCATAATTATCGGTATATGACACGTACGCGCTTTAACGTTACATCTCTGGTGACATTGACGGCAAATGATACTCTATCTTCTTTATTGTGATGGAAAATGTTCATCTCCGTCATGTAAAGGGAGTTTGTCTCCGAATATATGGAGAAATTTCTCATTCTGGTCGCATACTTGATCTTTTGTGAATTCTATAATTATTAAAAAAAATGATAATAATATGAGGAATCATGCCAATTCATTGTAGCTGATCTATGAGAGTATATGTTTAGACTTACAAATAATGCTGCTACCTACCCTGCCAAACACCTACAATATGTTGATCTTTTCACCTCCAAAAATCGCTTGATTCTATACTTATTAAATCTGAGCTATTTGAGACCAGGGACGTACCGAAGGGTGGGGAGGGGGGAGCTTCCCCTCCTTGGCTTTTGGAAAGTTGGTAAATTTGGAGTTTTAGCGTAAAGTTGGTAAACTTGACCACTTGCGCAGTATTATTACAGCTATTTTTAAATGTTTTGAAGATTACATCGTATTTAACATCTTATTTTCGTGGAGCAAAAAAAAAAAAAAAGGTGAACAGTTGGTAAAATCGTAAAATTAGTTGGCAATTTTTGGTTTTCTCCCCCCCCCCCCTGAAGAATGTCCTCGGTACGCCCCTGTTTGAGACTCTTCAAATATTCCTCCAATTTTGGTCATCGCCCATTTTGGATATATTTCCATGTATACACGATGCACCATAAATAGTAGTATTGAAGTAATCTTATGTAGATGATTTTTTAACTTTCTTGGTACCTTCGACGAAGAGATGAATTATTCAAGCAATTTTCTTGTATGATTCCCCTTCCCCCCAACTGTTGTTCTGAGCTCCTTAGTAAAATGTTGTATTCAATACAAAATCACCAAGCAACAAAAATAAGAAGTCAGGCTCCCTCTTTCAGGTTCTCAGTGGCATGGATGCTTCAACGACTTCTTGTTTGATATCAAGAGGCACCTAGCGCGAATTTGCACACTTTCCTCAGGAGGTCGATGATGCTGAGCTCACTCTGTTCATATGTCAGAAATAGTCTCCCTAGTGCGATAAGCTGTTGGTATCCCTGGCATTAGATAAGGACGGGTTCACCGCGGAGACACTCGTCCCAATAATGTTGTTGTCGCTGACGTCGTGGACGGCAGTGCAAGATTTTACCAACGACGTCATGCTGTGGAAGAAGGATGCCGAACGTGAAGCGCAGAGGCATCGACGAGCTGCTGGCATTGCAGAGGAAGAGGAGGTTAGTCATACGAGTGGCATCTAAGTCCAAGAATCCGAACCCTGGAGATCGAGACTAGGTAGTAGTGAGGACTTGCGGAGCAAGCAGGGCCGCCTGTGCCCCTCCTAACGTGCACGTTTCGACTTGACGCGGTAGGTTATTAATGTGACATGGGTAGGCAATGCCTGGTTGGATGGTAAACGACTCTAGCTGAAAAACTGGATATGTGTCATGGTCCCAAGTCCCATATGGTGGATCAAGTAGCTGTATGGACAGAACTAAGCTTGACGGACCCCATGGCTGAGACACCGAACTGATTGCAGACCGCCCCTACCTTACTTCACGGTTTGGAGTAAGGCGAAATGATGCAGAGAGAAGTAGGGCACTAAGATGCAGACAACCACTACACTCTGAAAATGTGCGGGTCACCAATCAAACACCCAGTACATAGTACCCCCAAAGTAAGGGGTAGTGGGTATCAGCCCATCGCGAAGACATGCGGACAGCGCAGATAAGGCCGAAGATGATAATTCGTACTGAAACCCACCAGAGGGAAGTATGGTGCCTGAAGAAAGGACGAAGCGGTGGCTGAACTTCCGATATGGTGGAACTTAGGTGGGGGCGCCCACCCTTAGGAAAACCCTGGGGAGATGTAGGCTGTTTGTCAAGGTTCCCCTACTTGGGTGGAAGTAATGCCACAAGCGGTTCCCAACCAAGTAGCGTCGTGTGCGGTAAAAGAAATTCCTGCAAAAAAAACTCCCTTTCTCGGGTTTGTTTAGTAGCATCTAAAATGAAAAATTCGCTACTGTCTTGTGACCGTTCTTCTGCAGGTACGCTATTATAGTGATAAAATTTTATTCAGTTAATTTATAAAAGACCACTCTAAATTTTATAGAAATTAAAATCGATGAACTATTTTTCTATTTTATTAAAAAAAATAAAAAAAATAAATTTTAATATTGAATTATTTGAAGTAAAGAGAAAAATTAATGAATTTTTTCATACTAAATTAATATTTTGCTTACTTTTTTACTTTTTTTCATTAACGTGCCTTGCCGTATTCTGCATCGAAGGCCAGAGGCACGGATAAGTGGTTATTTAGATCTTGGATATGAGGTTGGTATCATTTTATTAATATTGTTATTATTTATTTATTATTATTATTATTTTTTTTTTTTATTTGACGCAAAGTATAGCTCTATGGTTAGAGGCGTTTTTATTTAGGATTATTTATAAATTCATTTAAAAATTAATTAATCCTTCCTAAAAAATTATTATTTTATTTCATTTATTCGTTTATTTATTTAAAAAAAAAAAAAAAATTGTCTAAAGATAGCGAAATGATTGTTTAATTTAATGACGAGATTTATGTGGTAATAGATAAGCTACAATATTAATGAACTTAAAATTTCATATGCATAGAACATTTTCTTAATAACGTGCGCAATTTTGACTCGTTATGTAACGAATGTCTCGGTCACACAACTCATATAACCAATCACAACTCGTCTCACCATATCACTCATTTCTCACTGTGTTGTTTTTGCGCCGTTTTTTATCTTCAATTGTTTAAGAATTTAAGATTGCCATTTTCGTACTGAAATCTTGTAAAATGATATTGTTTCTTTGTGCGTGCTCTTTTTAGTGATTCTACATATGTCTTATTATTATTCGTGATGGATAAAGGTACAGTTTTTGCATGTTCAAAATGTACAAGAATATTTGGATACGAGTGCAACTTGACTCTTCACGAGTCAAAGTGTAATTCATCCCCTACAATTGACAAAGCATCCAAAGTCAGGTATTCAACGGGAGTTACCTGTATTAAGCAAATCTAATTTTGACCATTTTTATTAATTTTTTAATTATTGTTTGTTCAATTATTCTTAGAGTTTACAGTTGTTTCAGCATTTTTTTCATTTTCTTACATTTTTTTTTTTTTTTTTGGCCAAATTCTTAAGAGAATGGCGCTATGTTTTTTATTATTCTAAGTTTTTTATGTTACCACTTACGAAGCCAAATGAATAAAAATAATTATTGTGGTATTTATTTTATTTGTTCATAGAAAAATAATGACAATTCAAATACTCAGCTAGGAAATAATATTTACCCACATTTTTTTTTTGAACTTAGATTTTTTTCTAAAGTCAATTTTTTTACAACTCAAATTTTTTTTCCAAACTTGTATTTTTTTCCAAAGTTGAATTTTTAAGAAACTCATTTAGAAACTATTGAGAATAGGTAAACTGTTATGCCTATAATACTATAGTTAAATACCTTTTTGAGTTCTAAAAAAATTGACTTTAGAAAAAAATGTAAGTTCAAAAAAAAATATATGTGTTTGGAAAAAAATTCGTATTTGGAAAAAAATTTGAGTTGAAAAAAAAACTGGCTTGAGAAAAAGATCTAAATACCTACAGAAAAAAATACAAGTACAGAAAAAAATTCAAGTTCAGAAAAGAAATTCAAGTTCTGAAAAAAATTCAAGTTTAGAAAAAAATACGTGTTTGGAAAAAAATTTGAGTTGTTAAAAAAAATTGATTTGAGAAAAAAATCTAAGTTAAAAAAAAATTCTAGTTTGGAAAAAAATTCAAGTTCAGAAAAAAATTCAAGTTTCGAAAAAAATCAACTTTAGAAAAAAAAACTTGAGATCATAAAAAAAATTAGTTGACAAACTTAACACGTGAAGCAAAGAAAATCATTGCTGCATTGACAACAGTGTGTTCTTGAAAAAAAAAAAATTTGCATCCTCCGAACATTTTAGTGAGAAACAGGGCTACGTCGTAGTGAAGACTAGAGTGATAAGATGAGACGCGTCGTGATTGGTTACATATTCAGACGCATTGTGATTGGTTATATGAGTTGTGTGACCGAGACATTCGTCGTTATGTACTGTAGTTCCTTCAATTTTGAAGATAGGCAGAAATGTATATGACTTTTTCGTCTTATTCACGTATTATCAATTGCAAGAGAAAAATTATTCAACCCCATCTCATGTTCTCATCAGAATATTCTAATTTTATTTTTTATTCTTTATTTTATAAATAGGTGAGCATAAAAATGGAATAAATAAGTATATGTTATACTTTACCACATTCTTAAATTCGAGAGAAATAATTATGCCAACAATAAGGAGATTAATAATCACATCGAATTTTTTGCAACAAAAGAATTTCATCTTTAATGTAATTTACAAATCAAAGACGTCCGCATAACTTGATATTTTCAATATAAAAGCACATCGCTGAAATTTTTCATCAATGAAAAAAACCAAACTACTCAACTTTTTGCTTCCTAATTACAATAATATTGTGGCTTGTTGCTGGGATAAATGAAGATTGTAATAGGTGACAACATTTTAAACTAATGATAGATGCAGATATATCATTTCCGATAAAACAGTACTCGGTTTCCTGTAATGACTGAAATCGACTGGTATACCCATCTATTAACACCTCATGGTAACTTATTGACACTGAGATACATGAATTATTCCCGATAGTTGAAGGAAATGCTTTTTATAACACGTTAAGTATTCGCTCAGATACCGAGTTACTCACTCATTTGAATTTAAATCAATCAAATAACCAGTAAAAATTCATTTTAATTATAGAATTCGAGTTACTAAAGTCTTAAATTATTCATTATGATATAATATTTTTATTTATGAAAGGGAATTCCGCGCTCGAGGGTGTTAAAATCAGTTAGACATAGTGCATAGGCACGCAACATAATGAAACGGGAAAATTATGAAAAAATTTCTCCTATGGTATTTACAGTTATTTTTAAAGACTAACAAGACTGTAGGTGTAGGATATTATTTTCTTAGAACCGAAAAAAAAGTCAAAAGTTGCGGTAAAATATCATGATAATAGTTAGCAATTTTTGATTTTCTACCCGGCCTGAAAAATGTCTTCGGTACGTCTCTGCCCCGTGTATAATTATATACTTATATGCTGATCACTCATTATGATTTGCTGTATAGGTAATTGGGTATACATGTAATTCTGCTAGTAAGAACTGAAGAATGCTCTCGCCAAATGAGCAGTTTTGATCCACAGCCCCCGGTACTGCAAGCGGGGTGAAATATACATATCTACCAAAAAGTTGGGCATTTACCATATGATTTTTACAGATGGTCTGAAAGTGGAAATTTGATGAGTACCCTTCCCATGACCTCTCGTTTCAAAATAAGGTAGACTGTAGTAGCTATCGTTTATAATTAAAAATTCAGCTAAAAATATAGATAAGATTTTGGCCAAGCTAGGTTAACCATAACCACAAATAAAATAAACTGATAAAAGAGATGAACTGCGTGATATCAAGAGTTAAATTTTGTTATTGCTTTTAATAACAATTCTACTGCATAACTTGAGACCTACCTAACTGAGTAACAGAGATATTGAAATTTTTTCATTCTTCGAAATATGAATAATAATTTTCTTTCTGTTTTTCTTTATAATTAATACACTGAAGAGATGTTTTAATAATTTTTTTTTTCAAATAAATCAAAGTTTGAACGACCCCATAATTTTCAGTTTAATAATCTTAATGAGGTTTTTGAAGTACTTCTGCGTCACTTGCTTTGAATAAGTTTCAACTTTTTATTCGCTCACTTGATATTTATGAACGTATTAATAATGAATTTTATTTCACTATATAAAGTAAATCGTTCATGCACATTTTATTGAAAAATATTCAGATCAATGCGTTATACAATTGATTTTGTTTTTTGTTTTCTTCTGTCTTCTGTCATGATCTACGCAATTGATTTTGTTTTTTGTTTTCTTCTGTCATGATCTACGTACTGGAATATATGAAATTCGACGAAAAAAAGTATTGATTTTCCCTTATTATCATCTATTGTGTCGATATCAACTTTCCAATAATATTTTGCAGCTTCAGGGTAAAGAGCCATAATTTTTTCTGCATTAATGGTACCATTCGGTTGTCGGTAGAAAGCCTGTTAAATAATGTTTAATGATAAGTAAAAACATAAATCAATACTAATTCAAAATATATACTAGAAGAAATATATACGTTAGTAAAATGCCAGGTAGATAAAGGTGGATAAATATTAAATGTCTTTTTTATTAATTTTTATCATTTTTAATAATATTTCATAATTCTTAAACATAAGTATCCAACTTATGCAGATTACTGTAATAGTCTATACAGACCATCAAAAACACCTCTGAAGTCTGAACCTCCTGAAATGATAGGTGTGTCATACAGTTACACAAAAAACTAAGCTACTAGGTATAAAGAACGCTTAAATAAAGTATTCAAAATTTTAAAATTCTTCATAAATGAAAAAAATTGTCAACAAATTTAAAAACCTAAAAAAATGAAAAAATATCGAATAAGTGATGAAGTTTAAAAATAGGAAACCACAAAAAAATTAAAATAAAATATTCAAAAATTGTGTCAAAGAAATAAAAAATATAACGAAGCAAAAAGTATTCTGAAAATGAAATAAATACAAAAATTGTGTTGAAAAATGTCTGAAACATTTCACGAATAAAAATATTTCCAAAAAAGAGAATTGATTAAATGTAAAAAAAGTTATAAGGAGATTGAGGACCTTCCCCTTTCTCATTTTTTTTTTCAATTTCGTAGGCTGTAATAGCTTCAGTTAAATATTGAAAAATGTTTTATGAAGAAAGTTGAATTGGTATGTTTGAAAGTTCATTTCAACTTTGTTTGATTTTTCTGAAACTTTGGGTTACCTAAATGTTTTTGCCCTGGCCAACCTATAACTATCAAGGGCCTTTGGTAAATAATATCTAGAATAATTTAAATAATATTTACCTACTCATAGGTATCTAAACGATACATAAATAAATTTACCTTTTGGACAAATGGAACTGTAGGTTGTGGAGTTAAACCTTGAAACATCGGAGCCCATATTGATTTTTCATGAATACCATCTCTCCTAATTTATCGGAAAATGTCCACGTTTGAAAATTTTCACACAGAAATCTTTCCATTGTGCAGCGTGAAAATGTTAATGTAATCTGTACTCGAGAGTGAAAAATCGTCATTATATTCGTTAATTTTTTAATGAATAATTTGGTAGGTATCTATATAATTTTAACTTGTGTACGTATAATATTTCATGTAAATGGACAGAGCTATATGTCTTTTTTCAACATAATTTTGAAGTGTACGCACGAAAAAGCTTTTTTCAAAAATATTCTTACCTAACAAAATTTCCTTTCTTTGATTTTTCTCGGAAGTTGGAAAATTCATCTTACAATGCTTACACATACAAAAAAAAATAAAAAAATAGTGCCTAATATTTTTTGATGCGCATTATCAAATTCGAAATCAAGGAATAATGTAGGACGTAAACTTATGCAACTATAAAGATCCGTACTAGGAGTTAGGACTACAATTGCCCCAATTTCCAAGTCTTGAATTGCATGCATAATTATCGGTACATTACACGTACTCGTTTTATCGTTACATCTCTGGTCAAATTGAAGGCAACTGATACTCTATCTTCTTTATTGTGATGGAAAATGTTCATCTCCGTCATGTAAAGGGAATTTGTGTTCGAATATAAGGTGAGATTTCTTATTCTGGTCGCATACTTGATCTTTTGTAAATTCTGTTGGTAAAATTGTAAAATTAGTTGGCAATTTTTGATTTCTCCGCCTCCCTGAAGATGTCATCGGTACGCCCTGTTTGAGACTCTTCAAATATTCCTCCAGTTTTAGTCATCCCCCATTTTGGTTCGATTTCCATGTATACACGATGCGCCATGAATACTTGGTAGTACTGAAGTAATATTATGTAAATGACTTGAACTTTCTTGATTTTGACGAAGAGATTAGTTATTCAAGCAATTTTCCAACATGATTTCCCCCGCCCAAGCAGCTGTTTTAAGCTCCCTAGTAAAATTTGTATTCAATACAAAATCATCAAGCAAAAAAAAAAGAAATCAGGCTCTCACTCAAGGATTTGTTTAGTAGCATCTAAAATGAAGAAATGGCTACTGGTCGTACGCTGTTATACAGATAAAAGTGTAATAACTTTTTTTTTCAATTAACTTACAAAAGCCACTGTCAATTTTATAAAATTAAAATCAATGAATTATTTTTTTTGTGATGGAAAATGTTCATCTCCGTCATGTAAAGGGAATTTGTGTTCGAATATAAGGTGAGATTTCTTATTCTGGTCGCATACTTGATCTTTTGTAAATTCTGTTGGTAAAATTGTAAAATTAGTTGGCAATTTTTGATTTTCTCCGCCTCCCCTGAAGAATGTCATCGGTACGCCCCTGTTTGAGACTCTTCAAATATTCCTCCAGTTTTAGTCATCCCCCATTTTGGTTCGATTTCCATGTATACACGATGCGCCATGAATACTTGGTAGTACTGAAGTAATATTATGTAAATGACTTGAACTTTCTTGATTTTGACGAAGAGATTAGTTATTCAAGCAATTTTCCAACATGATTTCCCCCCGCCCAAGCAGCTGTTTTAAGCTCCCTAGTAAAATATTGTATTCAATACAAAATCATCAAGCAAAAAAAAAAATAAGAAATCAGGCTCTCACTCAAGGATTTGTTTAGTAGCATCTAAAATGAAGAAATGGCTACTGGTCGTACGCTGTTATACAGATAAAAGTGTAATAACTTTTTTTTCAATTAACTTACAAAAGGCCACTGTCAATTTTATAAAAATTAAAATCAATGAATTATTTTTTTATTTATTAAAAAAAAAAATAAATTACATTCTTAATTGAATTATTTAAATGGAGAGGAGAATTAATGAATTTTTTCATGCTAAATTAATATTTCATTTTATTAATATTGTTATTATTTTTATATTTTTGTCATTTATTTATTTTATATTTTTTTATTTGACACCAAGTACAGTCCTGTGGCTGGAGGCGTTTTTATTCAAGATTATTTATAAATTTATTCAAAATTAATTATTTCAATTTAAATAAAATTAATTAATCCTTCCTACAAAATTATTATTTTATTTTATTGATTCGTTTATTTTTATTGAAAAAAATTGAAATTTAATTCTAAATTGAATTTAGTCAAAAGTAAGTAAAAAATTCAAAATTCATCTAAAGATGGTGAAACTTTTGTTCAATTTAATGACCAGATTTATTTCGTAATAGATAATAAATACTTTACAAATGATATGCAGATGTTGAAAATATGAGTAAATACAAAATTGAGGCCCTCCGTGGAGGCTCCCACGTCTTCATTTTGTATATTATAAACACTTAAATATTATCGTTATTAATGAATGTAAATTTCACATGCATAGAACATTTCCAATTTTGACTCGTTATGTACCGTAGTTCCTTCAATTTTGAATTAGGCAGAAATGTTATATGATTTTGTCGTTTTATTCACGTATTATCGATTTCAAGAGAAAAATTATCCCACCCCATCTCATGTTCTCATCAGCATATATTCTAATTTCATTTTTTATTTTATATTTTATGAATAGGTGAGCATAAAAATGAAATAAATAAGTACGAGTATATGTTATAATTACCACATTTTTAAAAACGAAACAAATGACTACGCCAACAATGAGGAGATTAATGATCGCATCAATTTTTTGCAACAAAAGAATTTCATCTTTAATGTAATTTACAAATCAACGACGTTCGCATAGCTTGATATTTTGATATAAAACACATCGCTGAAATTTTTCATCAATGAAAAAAACCAAACTACTCAACTTTTTACTTCTTAATTACGACATATTGTGGCTTTTTGCTGGGATAAATGAAGATGGTAATAGGTGACAACATTTTAAAATAATGATAGATGCAGATATATCATTTCCGATAAAACAGTACTCGGTTTCCTGTAATGACTGAAATCGACTGCTGTACCCATCTATTAACACCTCATTGTGACTTATTAACACTGAAATACATTTATAAATCCCAATAGTTGAAGGAAATGATTTTTATTACACGTTAAGTATATGCTCAGATACCGAGTTATTCTGCATAATTTAACACCTACCTAATTGAGTAACTGAGATATTGAAATTTTTTCATTCCTCAAAATATAAGTAATAATTTTCTTTCTGTTTTTCTTCATAATTAATACGCTGAAGAGATGTTTTAATGATTTTTTTTTCAATTAAATGAAAGTTTGAACGTCCCCTGAGGCAATTAATTATATCATTTTGCTGAGCTGACGTTTACAATTTGAGATTACTCGAGAAAATTTACACGTTTTTGAACGATAAGTATGTGTGAAAAAAAATCGTTATAATTTCCTTACACAACAGCTCGACTCTTAATCGTGTTACGCAAAAGGTATTGATGTTTATGAATTCCTCATAACACGATTAACAAATTTAGAAAGACCTTGCCAAGCATTTTAACATTTTTGTCATCAAAAAGTGAAAAATTAAGGGCTCTTAACTTACAGTTTCTTGAGATTTATAAGGAATCAAATACGAAAAAATTTGGCGAGTGGTACTTGCGATTTTAAACATTAATTAAATTTTGACAACTTTAATACTCTAGCTGAATATTGCGTATAAGATGCTGTTCAAATTTCACGAATCAAATGACCGAAAATTTCGCGTTTCGAATTCACCCTAATTTTAGTCAATCGCATCAGCATTTGTTCGTTCAGCATTTGTTCGTTCACTTTCAACTCGCCTTCTTTGCGGAAAAATCGCGTAAAAGTTTCAGAATTGCGAAAAACCTTCGTTATCTCGTGCAAAAAAAATACGTATTAGGTTCGTACACCTGATATGTGCGCCAATTATTCGCAAATATTAAAAGCCTAATCGTGAAACACTCGATAAAAATCATACAGATTATATGCACTTATCAGGTAAACATGAACTTGATATGTTTGACGTTGTAAAATTATCGAGTATTAAGCGCACAAAGTACGCCAAATTTTGCCAAACTATTCGATAATTTTACTAGCGAGAACTTTTCCTTTTGGTGAAATCTATTAGCAAATGGTAGTGTTTCATTATTCACTGATACCGTGCTAGCTTAATAAGCGATCGTGTTCTTATCGTAAATTAATTATATTAAGATGATTGCTTATTAAACTATAGCTATTGCGTCAGCCAAAAGTATATTGCGTTTGAAAGGGTCTATTTTTTGGAAAAATATCTGGGCAATAGTGATGTTGGGGGAGATGTGTAACGCAAATTGATCGTCTGTTACGAGCTATAAAACCAATTAAAATTTTCAACGAAAATTTTCGTACGATAATATGCTTATTAAACTGGTAACAAAATTCTTCCTCTTTGACTCAATAATAACGAAATACAAATGTCAATAAACTTTTATCTACATTTAAATTTTCAACCGACATTACCAGCTTTACAATTGCTTCGTTAATCGAAGTTTTTATTTTGAATTTTAATTTTTAGTGTTTCGTTTCGATGACACGTATTAAGAAATTTCAAAAAGTCGGAAGTAAAATTGTAATTTATAGGTTTAATTAATTCTACAAAATTATCTAATTATAACTTTATTACGTATACCACAATATTACGTTATTTCCAACTCGTGTATGTGGAGCAGCTAACGTCATTAAATTTCGAATTTATCGTTATGAAATATTTCTCGTAGTCGTGTACAAGTTTTGTTTGGAAATTTGTTTATTTACTTTAGTAAATCTGATGGTTCCTTGTTGACCATGTTGTGACGAAAACAGGAAAACACGCTTCAGCTTACCCACACGGTCGTCTAGCTATTTTCCATTTAAATATTTTCAATATGGTTGCAAAGGTCTAAACACAATGCACGAATGTAAATAACTAATGAGGGAAATGTCAACATTATCGAATAAATTTAGATTAGGTACCTATCGTATTAAATAGTACATGAAGATAAACAAGGCGCATATCAACACGCTTCGATTTGCATTTAAAATGAATTTTTGTGATAACATTAGTAATAACTTGATAATAAGAGCTGTGTTATTCTTGAAATACATTTAAATCAATTAGTTTATGGAAAGATTAATTACAATATTATTCTTTGTACTCTAATTGCATTCGAATAAATGAGTAGAAATTATATTAATATTATTAAATAAATGTGCGTAATACTAATACTACATATATGCATAAAAAAATGCAATTCAAATGATAAAATCATTCTATCGTTGTTCCGGCATTTTTTTCTTCTTTCGTGTATTTCGTAAAATCTGTAAAAAATAAATATCGCATTGAAATCCATCCTGACCTAAAAATCGATGATAAAAATTCATGCCCATTGATCATTCAATAACGAGATCTTGAAAAGAGCGTAATGAAGAGCAGAAAACATAAGCAGTCGGGTCGCATCCCTAGAGCTGAGTTTTTCATGTATTTAGCCAAAATAGAAAGTTGAAATTGTACTTAGTCTTGGCAATTATCGAAGCCAAAGTTCATCAAAGTTGAGTAATTTGGGCTTCCAGAGGTTCCTCAAATTTTGTTATATTTTTGCTATTTGGTTCCATCCTTGAATCTAACTTAAGGTGTTATGTTACAGTACTACAGTGATCTTGCATACAATGTTTGAATATCCCAAGTATTTTTGAGAAAGAGATAATGAGAATATAATAATAGTATAAATTGTCTATGATTTTTATTTTAGAGCTACATTCACAACTGGATGAGCAAATTACAAGTTCAAAAACAAAATACATTAATTTTAATAAATATTACTTACAGAGTATCTTCTTTAAGCCATAAATTAGCGCTCAGGACTGTAGCTAGGATGGAAAAATGAAGGGAGGAGGGTATGAAAAAAGCAAAAAAAAATCAATTACAGTATTTACAAAATTTAATGATTAATTGAGCATTACAGGGCTTAGGCTGATGGAAAAATTTGAAGTTATGCAGCGTCCTAAGGACAGTTTAATTTTTTTATTTCATTTTTTCAATATCCGAGTGAGGGAGGGGCAAAAGGGTAGATTACCCTTGACCTCGGGTTTCTGAGAGAAGGTTATTTAAATATAGGTTTAAAATATTTTCACAATATTTTAACTGAATTTTTATCATTGTATATTTCAAAATATTTATTAAATAGGAAAAAAAAAACCGAAAGTTAATTTTACCTAGCGATGCTAACTGTGACTGTTCCCGCTCTGATGTTTTTTTTTTTCAAATAATGAGATAAGAACCAGAAAAACAAATTTTATTAAAATTCAACACGAATAGAATTATTTTTTCATTCCCTTTATTAACTAATTCTAGACATTAAATAATAACTAAATTAAAAAATTATGATTTTTAAAAATCTTTTTATCTATTAATTTAACTTTTTTCTTTCAACATTTTTTTGGATTTAGAATAATACCTCAATGATACACTTATCATATTTTCAGAATATTTTATTTTATGAACAATTTTTTTTTATAACATTCGCCAATATATGAGAATGAGGTATGTTTTGAATGAAATTACTAATGATTGAATTTTTTTTAAATTAAAGGTTCAAATTAATCATTTATTACTTATTAAATTTAAAAAATGATAATAATAAATTAATGTTTTTTCAAAAAAATTAAAAATATTCCGACCTTTCAAAATTGTGAAAAATTTGTCAGGTAAAAATGTTTTCAGTTCTTTGGAGACCAAGCATAACTTTCAAGTGCTAACAAATTCCAGAACCTTACCTTTCTTCCATTTTGGAGAGTTTTAAACTTGAATTTGCAGACTGAAATTCTTATCACACCATTTTGAAGTCATTTTGCTATTCCTGAACACGCACTCCTCTTCCCCGGAATAGATTAATAGACGGGGTTGAGTCAGAGAACGCGAATGAAGCATGCCTTACATTATGTTTCCAAACGGCCCAAAGCTTTGTTAGACTGACACTACACGCAGCTGGTGATAAATTTTGAAAAAACATGACCAACACATTCTTCCTCACCCCTTCCCATAAAATTATGTGGTTGTAATAGCTTGATTTTTCTTTAAAAACTCAGCAAAAGTATGTGCTAAATTTCTTACATTCGCTATCAGCTGCGTTTTACGAATCACTTCGTATGCAATTTAGATATAGACCATTTACACTCGCAATTTTCTTTATCTGTTCATGCTGTAATGCGAAAATTTTCCTTGTTTTCTAGATTTAATGTACTGATCGAAGTATATACGTACATGTAGTCATATATATTATCTTGCACTTCTCAAAAATGGAAAACCACGAAGAATTCCGGTAATGGATAAATTTAAGCATGATTTCATTCCTCAAGGAGCACGGTCAATTTTAAAAGTAATACATACATCGTTGTATATGGGGTGTAAAAATTTTTCTCTACTGAACAATTTTATTTTTTATTTTTAGTTGAATTTTTGATAATATTCCGCTGAAGATACTTATCTTATTAAAGACTCGTGACGATTTCTAATTTTTCAAGAATTGTGGAATTTCCTCGTAAAGAGATATTAGCTAACTTCGTATGCAGGTTAGTATCGTAGTTTTTATTTCGAGTCGACTCCCACACTACATTATTTAACCTGAAAATTTGTAGGGTTTCTGTTATTCTTCATTAGGGTGTTTTCTCCAGAGAAAAATATTGCGAAAGAAATATCGTATTTTTTTGTGCTTCTATTATACAAAAAAAAAAAAAAGAATCCTGATAGGATCTCGAAATAATATTTTTTTCGTATTAGAACCTTGATTCGCTCATACACTCGAGTAAACTCAAGGTAGATTTCAATGAAGTTCAATATTATTATAATCTTATAAAAAATTATAATTCCTTCAAATTACATCGCAGCTTTATGGCACGTGAACGAACTTACGAAAAGCGTAACACTTCCTAAAAAATAAAACTTCTTATCATATCAGTTAAGTAGCCTCGACAATGGCCAGTAACAAAGTATCAGAGAAATTCGAATTAGGCGGTTACAAAGAACGTTTAAACCGGTCATTTAATAAAAAAACGATAAATTAAAATCCGATAAGGCTGCATTAATTAACTTAAAAATTGCATCAATACGCCAATTAAATAACAAAACTCGTAAAATTTATTAAGTACCTTATGAGCAATATTTAACAGTACAAATTAAAATTTATTTGAAAGTACTGACGTAGCAGTTCATACGAGACAACGATATTAAAATGCTTATAAAAATTGCGCGTACTTAATTTCTTAAGGTTATTAAAAAAAGCAGTCATGATTTGAACGTACACAAAACACCCGATTAAATAAACCGTTACAAGAAAGTATTAATTTACAAATTCTTAAATTAGAGTCGACAACTACACGAGATTATCTTTGAGGGGTGCCGACGTTTCTTTTCACAGTTTCGTTGAAAATAGCGTTCGACAGGCTTATCACTAAGGAGAATAGTTGAAGTTGAAATTTACTAAAAAAAAAAAAAAAAAAACATGAAAATTATTCAAGAGCATATTCAGTCATACAGTTAAAAAAAATTAAATAGTAATACAAACCAAACTCCTATCACAGGTCTGGCTTCGTTAGCACTTATGATAAATAGAGGGAACAGTATGGAGAATACACAGGCACTGAAAAAAAAAAATTGTTGGTAAATACAAAAATCATGTTGGATAAATATTTCCGTATTGTATTGTAGATACCTGATCATATACGACTGAGGAAGCGCCGTTAGGACAGCTAATGGTAATCCAAAACCAACAAAATATGGCCAATTAGTTTCAATATAACGCAAACGTTCAGGTAATTCCCATCCCAATTTACACCATTTGTACTCGAAGGCATACAACGAATACAACATACACATATGAATTATGCTAAGAATCTCTCCAATATGGGCTACAGGGAATACGCCAACAATCACAGCCTATAAAAAACTTCGTATCATTCATTCACCCAACATACGTGATTATATATTGAAACCTGATACTCACTTGTAAGAGAAATAGGGTTTGTATCACCAAACTGAATAAAGAATCGGCAATAAATTTACTCACACTGAAAGGATTATGTGGGCGTCCTTGATTAACCAAAAATGCCGAGTCAGCGATATCCTAAAAATAATTTTTTCTTCAATTTTTATCATCACGTTTAGAAAGATTTGAACACGTATTTAATTAACTAACCTGGAACCACAAAGTATTGACTATTTTACTCAAAAGAAATAATGGCATAACCCATAAGGTGCTGAAAATCCAATACAGCATTGGCTTTGACCATGACCATACCGTATTTGCTACGGCTGAATGGCCCAGCACGGATATCAGTAAATAATTTAAACATGGTATCAACAGGTACTCGAATATAATTAAACTTAACCAAAACACGCCTCCGTTTAAACCACAACACTGGATGATTCTTTTCAGTACTTTTCCATTCCTGCGAAACAAACACATTGTAAGTGCTCATCGGTATGAAAGTACAATATGGAGGGAATTAATTTATACTTACTCGACATTTGGTGGTGGTTGTGATCTACGTGGGTTACCTCGTCTGATGTTTTGTGCAGCTACTCTCGCTTTAAATTTATCGTCTAAGTAGAAAAGGGAAACGCTGCCTTTTACGCTATCGATACAACCTTTGAGTAGGGCTCCGATCACAGACTACAACAAGAGAGTAGTATTTATTAGTATTATATAACCGTATTAGTAATTATATTAAATTACTTACATAGATTTTATTAACCTCCATTTAAATGCACATGGTTTAACAAAAATGTAAGTAGAAGGTTATGATTTGTGAGAAAATACAGAGAAAAAAGCTGAGTTTGAATATAAAAATTTATTTCATACCATAATCACAGCTAATATAAAAATATATTCATTTATTCAAAAATAATTATGAACTATTAATAATAAAATAGACAAAAGTTATTAAAACAGTTATATTATCAAAAATAAATTTTGCGACAAACAATAATAAAAACATCAAACACCCTCACCACCATGTGACAACCTATCACGTGTTGTGATTGGCACAATCGCGAATATTCTCATTTCATAAAATGGCATCACTGATGATATTTGTTATATTTCCCACCGCTTGGAGCGTTTTTGGCGCGTTTCTTATCACTAGTGAATTTTGTTTATAGCTTGGTGCGTTTTGATGTTATTATTTCAAAAAGGTTCGTTTTCATTTGTATTTTTTCAAGTTTAGAGTATTTTAATTTTTTAAATACTTTATTCAGTGGTGTTGAGACTTCTGTGATTGTTTTCCGCTCTTTTTTTCTCATGTTACCCTAAAATTTTAGCATTGTGCGGAAAATGAATTTGGAATTATTAGGTAAATATTTGTCAATTATTTCGAAATATTGATTTATTAATCGCCTAATGAGATCTATAACATTTTATTTTACTTTACAGAATCTTTTGGACAAAATTACCCCGAAGTAAGTGTAATTTCGAGTATATATAAGGTAGTATCCGAGTACATTGAAAACACCGGTGGTATTTTTTACAGGAATTCGATGGAACTCTAGATTGCGTTTCTTTGGCCGTAACATGCTCGTTTAATAAACGAGGTACACTTTTAGCTGTAGGATGCAACGATGGTCGTATCGTAATTTGGGATTTCTTAACTAGAGGAATAGCCAAAATAATTTCCGCTCATATGCATCCGGTGTGCTCAATAAGGTTAGTGCGTTGTCCTCACGTAATACCTATTCAAATCGAATCATAGAATAATTATTTCCGTTATTTGTAGTTGGTCCAGAAATGGTTGCAAATTACTGAGCGCATCGACTGATAATAATGTGTGTATTTGGGATGTACTATCCGGCGAATGCGAGCAGCGGTATCGGTTTCCATCGCCTGTACTCAAAGTAAGTGTATAAAATTCTGTAATTAATCATTTCTTCTGAATTACAAATTTTTACATGGTGAAAAATCATAAATGAAGATTTTGTAATGTTATTTTATCATTCATTTCATTAGGTTCAATTTCATCCGAGAAATGATAAATTATTTTTAGTTTGTCCTATGAAACATGCTTCCGTTTTGGTAGATTTGGAAGGAGAACATCAGATAATACCTACCGATGAAGATGTAAATTTTAAAATATTTTTCATTACGATAGGTGATTTTGATTCGATTTTTAAACATTGTATTCATCTTGTAAAATTGTTTTTTCAGTCGGATTTAATGATTGTTGCATCCTTCGATCGTAGAGGTCTCCATATATACACAGGAAATGGTAAAGGTAAAGTTGTAGTGCTAACATGTCCGAAATTAGAATTTAAAGCCTCATTTAAAATCAATAGCAGCAGCGCCACAGCTGTAAAAAGTATTGAATTTGCTCGCAGAGGAGAGTAAGTGATATTTTTCTATTTTTTTTTTTTTTAATTATTATTTGAAATCCATTTTTTACCACTCTAATTATTGTGTATCTCAGATTTGTATTATTCAATTGTTCTGATCGCGTTGTACGCGTATACAATTCCGAAGATATCATTAAAACAGGTAAAGACGGAGAGGTGGAACCAATTCAAAAATTACAAGATTTAGTCAACAAGTTAGTAAACACTTGAATGCGATTTCTTATCTCATCTCCAAAGATCTAATCATTCGATTTTCATTGATTTAGAACAATGTGGAAAAAATGTTGTTTTTCCGGAGATGGCGAGTATGTTTGCGCGGGATCAGCTCGGCAACACGCTTTATATATTTGGGAAAAAAGTATCGGAAATTTGGTGAAAATTTTACACGGCATGAAAGGAGAATTACTTTTGGACGTTGTGGTATTTATTCAGATCATCTCCCCTCACCCCCTCTACGTAGTACATATCATCCTTTCATCATAAACATTTTTTGAAATCTAGTGGCATCCTGTTAGACCAATCATTGCGAGTATTTCTAACGGGGTTGTATCAATTTGGGCTCAAAATCAAGTGGAAAATTGGTCCGCTTTTGCACCGGATTTCAAAGAACTCGATGAAAACGTGGAATACGAAGAAAGGGAATCGGAGTTCGATCTCAGTGATGAAGACAAATCCGTCACCACTGGGCCAGAAACTAAAGACGAAGACGTTGAGGTACTGAAGTTACTGAAAATTTGGATTGTAAAAATTCAAATTTTTTTGCACTATTAAAAATTATCAAAAAAAATAAAATTTTTATTTTTAAATCTATAATAAAAAAAATAATTTATATAAATATAATATATTAAATATTGTTATCATATATATAAAGCTACAAGAAAAATAAAATAATATTTATGCAAATAAAATTAATGATACTGAATGGTGGTGGTCACAGTAGTTGCTAAATGACTTCAAAATGGCGTCATAAAAATTTCAGCTTTTTTACTCGATTTTCAGACCCCCCCCCCCCCCTTCAAAAAAATAGATAAATCGAAGTTCTAAAAATTTTGAAATATTCACTTTTTGAAGTGGGGAAAAAATCGAACCCGCCTAATTAGTTCTGTCCCAAAGCGCTAATATTTTTTTACGTATGATTTTATAGTTCTTGACAACCTATTCTACCTCTCCATCAATAATAATGAATTTTAAAAAATCCATTCTATTACCAATAAATGTATCTGATTTTATTGCCTCCAAAATTTCTTTCAGATCGACGTAACAACAGTCGAAAACATTCCAGCTTTCTGTAGCTCAGACGAGGAAACGGAAGATGGTAATGTATTACAATTTTTACCCATTGCCCCCGAAGTCGAAGATCCAGAGGAAAGTGCTCCCCCATCAGCACCCAGTGGTAGGGATTCGCCGCCAGCTAAAAGGCCCAAGTATAAATCATACGATATTCATTTAGAAGGCACTCCATCCGATGGTAATTATATTTCTCCATTTAACTTCACATTTGTGTTATTATTATATTGCGTATTTTTTTTTTTAATGTAATTTTGTGCTTTTTTAGAACCTCATCCCCTCCTAAACCCGCGTTCTAAAGACAAACCGCCAACTGTCGGTAAAAAAGGCAGTGGAAAACGAATCTCGAAGTGAATAGCCTTTCAAATTATTTGGTCTTTATACAAAAGTCGAGCAAGATTTGAAGTCTAATATCCTCGAAGCATGTATTGAACATCTTGTCATCCAAGAAATCTATCGCTGAAAGAAAAATTTCTGTAATCGATTTGTCCAAGTTGAAGCGATGGTGCTGATATGAAATGAACATTTTGAAGAGCCTTTTAACGTATCCATAGCATATAATTAAAATTGTTTATTTATTATTGAGCTTCGAAATGTTTTTCTTGCAGTAATTTGAAACGAATGTAATTTTTGTAATTAGTGGTATTTCTATGATCAGCGTTTGTAAACTATTGGTCTTGTTTTCTTCTATGATCGTATTTTGTGTATTTGTAGATAAATAAAATATTATTTTTGTACACTTGGTGGCATTATTAGGAAATTTCTTTGACGAAATTTTTTTTATTTTTAACATTTTAAAATTGAAAAAAAAAACCTAAAAAAAACTCGAATAGGTATCGACATTTTTTTCATTGAAATTCTAATCACGCGAAGAATCACGCGGTTGAATTTAAGCTAAAATATCGATTCTAAAGTTTACATATAAACTTTCATAACATATCCTGTTTGATTTATAACTCGATTACAAAATGAGAAAAAAATAATTCAACATTTCTCTTCTCAATCCAACCATACAACTTTTTCTTTCAACTGGACGCGCAGGTAGAAATGCATACTACCATCTACGTACAATGTTACCGAAGCGTAATTTCTCCGTAATAATTACTTAATTTGTTTTTTTTTTTTTTATTTCATTGTTGATTAATTCATAAATGGAATTATTTAATCTCGTTCGACGCATATTTGCCTCATCTTCGCATTGACACTCCATCACGCCCTGATACAATTACCACCACTTATGGTTAAATACATATTCGAGGCACCTGAGCACGCTGGGCAATACACGTTTAAACCAGTTTTCCGTACAACTGGAAAGGACGGTAGGATCTCGCGGTATATACTTTTTATCGGATTAGTTTTGTTTCACTTTTCGTTCGTCTATTGTTTCAGTAGTATTTTTTGCGAACGCTGTTTTTTTTTTTTTTTTTTTTTGCGAAAATGATGATCGACTGGTTTGCGTGAAGTTGACGGTACCAAAATGCGAGTTTTATTTTTTACCATTTATCATCGTAGAAAAACTGTTGAGCATATGCGAATGAATTTTTATAAATTATTAATTACTTGTAATTTGTTTCGCGGGTAACTGCGAACATGAATCGTGAAGCGAAATTTATGTGAAAATTTTTAAAGTTGAACAAATTGAAGAATTTGTGTTCTAAACTTTTTACAAAAATTTAAAAAATTAAAAATTTTGTTTTTTGTTATTTCGAAATTTTTAAAGATTTTCAGAAATTTTAAAATATTGAAAAAAAAATTTATTTATAATATTAATTGAAACAAATTTCTTAGAATTTCAAACCTTAGAATTTAAATAATAAAAGTGACGGGCAATATGTACATAATAAAAAAATTAATTTATTTTATTTGATGAATAAAATTACTTTTAAACTTTAATGAAATAAAATTTAATTAAAATTACATTAATTATATAATAAAATTAATTTACAAAAACACAAAACATAATTTTATAAAATAATTTTGAGCTCGTTTCAATTGGGTTTTTGCAAATTACATTAATTACAATTCATTAAATTTTCATTATTGAATATCTTCATTTAATATAAAATTAAATTAATAAATAAAATGTCCCTACGCCCGGGTTCTTTAGAGGGCTATAAGATTTTAATTCGAATTTTATTTTCAATTTTCATTGGAGCTACAGGGCCCAAAAATTATTTTTGTCCCAGTCCCAATTCTTGCTCTTCGCTGCCTTGCTTATGTCCACCTTGTTTCCGCCTATGGACATACTACAGATTACACTGCAAATATGAAATTTCATTTTCAAGATTTAATATTATTCAAAATTTACAATTCTTGTTCATATAAAAAAACTATTTTATGATTAATTTTTAAATTCAAAGCTTAGTGTCATTAAATTAAAATCATTTTTTACTTAATTTGGGTAAAGTTGGTTTCTACGTATGTGCAAAAATTTTTACCAATGAAATTTCAAACACTAGAGATAGTGTCGTCATCAGTTTTTTCACCCTTAATGAACCCATTTCGAGGGTGTATTTTTTAGTCCTGAAAAACTGTGAAGAAATTATTTCTTGTACATATTCATTATTTTATTTTTTATTAGCTGAGTTTTTAATATAATAACGATAGCTATTACAGCCTACCTGATTTGGGAAGGGAGGATCGGGGGAGGGTGGGGGTCTTCATTTCTTATTAATTGATATGCGGGGCGCTGTTTCTCAGGTCAAAAGTATGTGCCGATTAGAATGTATACTTGGATCTGTTGAAAGAGGCGAGTTCGTTTCAAAAAGATTATGAGTGAAGGAAGATAGTTGGATCACCATTAAGTATATCAGATATATTGATTGGATGACGGAAAATGGTTCTTGAATTCATAATTAAAGATTTAACACAAGAATTGCTTCCAAGAATATGGCCAGTTTGTTTTTAATAACTTTTCAACGAGGAATGAAATTTATGTATTCGTTACCGTTAATTTCTTAGATAAATCGAAGCCATTAAATACGTACATAATCCTATTCCTTCGTATGTTAACGGATCATATTATTTATAACACTAAACACTTGAAGGTAGTAACAGTAAGCGTGTTTTCCATTGATTTTCCATGTAAATAAAAATAAAAATAACTTAAAATCGCAAAAATCATTTTCCCTTCATTTTTCTATGTACATAGTATGTTGAGTGGCAACACTGTTTGTACACACGACCATGTTCGATACTCTCCCCTTCATCCCTCTGGCTGATGGCTAGACTGACCGTCTCTCGCCCCTTTCGGAACTTCATAACTTGAATTTATAGAACATTCTTTGGTCATTATTCATTGCCCCTCGTAGTCTTGTTCACATGGGAAAATGGTTATTGTCATATTGGGATAAGTTTATCAGTCGTGTATCTTCGTTTGCTCTTTTTCGTTTGGAAATTCGTGTTGTGAACAGTAATACGAATGATCTTAGTGGTTTGAAAATTGTCGTCTTTGACACGAAAATGAAAGATAAATTTAGTGGTCATTCATATTCATGCAACATATTACACCCTCAATAAATTAAATCCAGTTGGCGAACGTTTAACCTGATCTTTGATATTCGTTTGGAAATTATATCGAGGTAAGATTTTGAACTTCATCATTACATGTGATAGATGTTTGGCATTTATGTTTTCTCACCGCTACCATTTCTATCATAATTCACCGAGGTAGTGTGCGGAAATGGGCGTTGAATCGTACCGTTAAATTATCCGATTATCAGACATTAAAGTCACATCGGATGATTCGTCAGCCAAACAATGCTGTAACGGTTACACCATGTAGTTAATTACTGACGTTACAATTAACGAAAATACGACGTCATTTTTAATCACCAAAAAGCACTTTTACTTTTGTCGCTTTTCAATTGTTGCATTTGGTAATCAAAGTCGACTACATTGATTCTGTACGGTATCGCCATCCAATACAACGAATGAGCGAATCCAATCTACATTATTTGTGTTTAAAATCCGCAATGGAATTTATTCGGGTATTTACATGCTATGTGGATGATACGCGACCAAAGAGTGTTGGAAAAATGAAAAATTTGAATTACCAAACTTTCACTCTCGAAAGAGGCTAACTTGGCATATCGATGTGTCCAGCGTAACACGATACGTTGGACAAAAATTAGCTCGTGTAGTGGTTCGTAGAAATACTCATAATTATGCGAGTTTACTTATAACATGCGAATCGTGACTTTCGTTTTGACCTTTTCTGTCTTTTGTTCATGATCAAGTTCACGACTAAGGCAGACGTGAAATTCTAAATACCACACAATGACCATTCTCACTTCATTACGACTAGTTGTTTTGAATTGTCTACTCAATACGAACCAGTCAGTCGCATCCTGGTATTTTTTTTTCATGGCACGTGAAATCCCACGTGCCACGAACGAAAGTACGGAGTTCGAAGAATTTGACGAAATAATGATTGAAAATATGCACGGAATTCGTATACGTACGGATTTTAATGCAAAGCATAAGAGGAATAGAAATCTAGCCAGCAGCTGTTTCATTTAATCGATGTTATCTGTGTTGATATAATACATTGCAGCAGGTGAGCTGGTGAGACGGTGAATTTTGCTATTTTATTAGAAAATATCAGTTTCATATATTACGCGTTGCTACGTGCTCAGAAGAGACAATTATGAGTATATTTTTACGCGCCGATGATTAAACGTGTTCATTAAACTGTGACTGGGGACTGGGCTCGTAGACGAATATTATATCGTGTTCCAGAGGCATATTGTGTAATTATAAACAAACGTATCTAACGTTATTCCACGTCTAAATCGTTCAACCGAGAAATTAACTTAACCTTTAAGTAACAAGGGAATCGAGATTGGTAAATAACAAGGTGGGGTCCTATATGACCCCAGAATGAAAAAAACACGAGAATACAAGTTGGGAGTCATACATGACCCAATGCATAATATTTCCCATTAAACTTTTTTAGTAAGTTAATAACAAGGTGGGTCAAGTATGACCCCACAAAAAGGTGCCTCCACAATAAACGCCATCATATGCAGCACAGCAATTCTACATTTTTTGTCCATTTGTTGGCTTTTAAAGATAATACTCACCTCTAGAAGTCAAAATTCAACATTTTCCGCCGATTTTATGTTTTTTTAAATCAAAATTTTACTCCTACTACCCGAATTGGAAATAAAATCATTCTAAATTTATTTAAATTGAAAAATCCTTCAAACTTACATCACTCCATATGTGAGAAAAATTTTTAATTCAAAATGTTATCGAGTACAATACCTAAAACATTGAAATTTCATGATTTAATTAAAATTTTAGTTTATTACTTCGATGTTGAATTAATAGTTAAATTAAAAATCGAAATTAAAATATTAAGTTTATTCAACTTTTAAAATATTTCATCATTCAAGTTTAGACTTAAGTACATAAAGCTGGATTTCATTTTTAAAATTAAAAAATAAATGTGCTACCAAAGAATTGATGAAGTTTAAAATGATTAAATTAAATTTATGTTAAAAATTCATCGTAATTTTAAAAATTTAGATAGGTACCTAAGTATATTTATGACTCAAAATATATTTTCGACCAACTCGATTCCTAAGAATTAAACTATCAGTGGAACAGTTACCTGAAATTGTGAGAAGTAGACAATACATGCACCCTCAATATGGTCAACTAAAAAAGTCTTATCAGTGGTGGGACGATACTCTCAAAACTGGGAATCGAATTCATTAATCGTGATTCTATCATAAAAGAGAATCCGATTCTGAATCCCATTCTTTTTTGGCGGCGATTCTTCATTCCGACTGCGATCTTCAAAATGATATAGATACAAAGTTACTACACTTGGAAAAATAAATAAAAAATTGGAGTGGGGTTATTTTCTCTCTGTAAGAGCGCTGCTGACCACTAGACACGAGTCTTGACTCTGATTCGTTGTTTTGAATTCCCCCCCCCTCCCCCGAGATATGGTTGGACTGATCATTAGTTGTTCACCTGGTGATCGTTTCTGAACTAATTACATTGCTCTTAATATTATGGGAGACTGGGAGTGCAGTAACTTGGTATCTATATAACGTCGCCGATTCTCATCAACATCAACAATGAGAAAATAAATCTGAATTGGTTTTACCTCCACCTCTTCCTTCACATTCGAATTCAACTTACCGAATCGTACATTTGGAAAAGTCAATATGAACCTCACTCGTCAGCAACAAATCTAAAGATGAAAATACGATTTTTTTTTGTTGGTTTTTCCCTCGTATGTTAGATTTCAATTCATCAACTCTTATGGGTATTTCGAGAAATGACAGAGTTCTGACCCTTCATCAAAAATTATTTCTATGCAATTTTTAAAATTATTTTCCAACGAAATGATAAATTAATTTACTTACTGTTTGAAATTTACAAAAACTCTCCATAACTCTCCGGAACCGCATCCTATGTTTTACTCGCGCGTTTATTTATGCTGGTTAGTTGTTTGGCTTAGCTATAGGGACATCCTCATACATACAACAATCAGTGTAACCATCTTATAGATGTTAAGCAGAATTTTTGTGCTAACTGAAGGTAACATTAATGTGAATAGTGCTTCAAAGAAGATGGGGTCAACTATGACCCCACCTTGTTATTTTCCGGTTGGGGTCATAGTTGACCCCACCTTGTCATTTAAAGGTTAATCCTGTACTCACGAGTTCCGATGTTTTTGACAGATTTTAATTAACCACTTTAGGTAGAGCTTAAGATTACAATAAAAATTGTAATAGTCTTGTCCCCCGAAGCTGAGTTTTGTTCGGGGCCATATTCAGCTGAACAATTATTGATAATTTCTTTCTTTTTCATCCACACCCAGTAATGAGGTTGCGAGCTGGAATGTTAAAACCCTGACTTAATTCTTCTAAAACCACGGAAGATATTGAAGCGTTGTATTTCTCGCCTCTTATTGTTAGTAATCGTAAGTTCATGTTTATACAAGTTAAATTAAAATTTTTGAGAACCATCGAGTGTTTTCTAATCATGGTTCATCCTTCATGTTGGATCTTGCTGAATCTGAACTTGAGAAGTGATTAGGCTCTATTGATTTTGTTTTTGTTTTTTGAACCCCAAAAGTAGTCTAAAAAAATGTCAGTCTTCTAAGTCTGTATTTTTACTATCACTCAAAATTTGAAAAATTTAATTTTTTCGAAAATATTAAAAAAATATATTTTTTGAAGAAGTAGTAAATGTTTTTCAGCTGAGTTTCTAACTTGAAAACGATAGCTGTTACAACATACCTGATTTGGGAAGGGGATCAGGGGAGAATGGGGTCGTCAAATCTTTGCGTTTCAGACCATTTATAATCATCTGGCAAATGTCCAACTTTTTGGTATATATTTATTTTTCCCGCCACACGTAGAGCCGGCGGATATTTATAAAATTTGCTCAATATTTGGTGAGGTACTCTTTTTTAAAATGCGAAAAAATACTTTTTTTGTTTTTATGATTAAGTTAAAAATGGCGAATCATTCAAATTTTGAGGAAGGGGGGGCTGAAGATGAGGCAAATAGGTCAGATTTTTAGTTTTTGGTCTCGTATGAAAAAGTAAGTTACGGAAACGAGTATCCAAATTTCAGCTTCCTAAGTGCATTTTAAGGAGAGTTAGAGCACAAAACGGTTTTTTGAGGAAGTTTTGAGGCATGAAATTTCTTGAATCTTTCATATCTTCTCACCAAATCTACCTAGAAAGATCAAACTCCGTATGTGAGGTTAGTTGATGAACAAAATATGATATGTTGAATTTGGATTAAAATGAATACAAAATGGCGGATTATGAAAATTTGAGTAGAGCTTGAGGAGCAACAAATTAGTAAAAATGTAATTAATATTAACTCATATGATTATTGGAAATTAGAATTATGTAATATCCGCAATTCACCTCCATACAAGATGTTGGAGGGGAGAAGGATGGGTTATCGACCTAAAAATGTGGTGGGGAACACCAAATGTTGAAAATTTTTTATTACGGTGTCATATGATGAAATGAGGCTAAGTGACTGAATTATTCTCAACTCAGCTTCCCGAGTGAATTTACAGGGGAATTAGAGCAAAAAATGGCTTTTGGAGGGGAATTTGTTGAAGGAAATTTCATGAATCTTTCATATCTCGTCACAAAATCGACCTAGAAAGGTCCTATGTAGAGTAAATGGCGGATCTTGAAAATTTAAGGATGGTTTGAGGAGCCTCAAGTAGTCTTAATTTGAGAAATCCATGTTCATAATATTGCAGGGCTCTTAAACGGTCAAAATTTGGTCCTGCAAGTAGTTTCATAATAGAGTTCCATTTTATCGAAAAAAAAAACTTGAAAATTTTCCTGATAATTTTTTTTTTTAAATGATAAAAAGAAATGTTTTAAATTTCAAGGTTGCATTTATATATTTTCTCAAACGGGAGTTTAAAAATCAAACAAAGAACATTTTTATTCGAAAAACTTCATAGATTTCGATGCATCAGCGCTGAAAAGCGCTATGTGTTGCGTATTACCTATAATGCGTCTGAAAACTTGATATGTGCAATTGTATGTGCTCTAGGGTTAAGGATACGTCAAGTTGGACCAGAATCTGCCTGATTTTTTTTTAATACACCTGATGGTTTAACCAAAAAATTATGTAGAATTAAAATAATTTTTTTTTTTTTTTTTTAATATAAACACACTGAAGTTACTTTTTTGTAAATTTATGTTCTTGATTCATTTTGCGAAAAAAAGAAAAAATAAATAAATAAATAATAAAAATAATATAAAAATAAAGCAGTCATTCTGAATTTTCGAATCACTAGAATCGATTTTTCAATTTTGGATCTGTGGCAGACCGAAGAAATTTTTTTTGCGGGGGGAGGGGGGGTGGTAGGTGCGAGATTAAAATTTGCCGACCAAGAAAAAGGGAATGTGAACCGATTTACAATTTTCTTTGTTTTTTTTTTCTTGCAAAAAAATAAGGAAATACAATAGTAGGTACCTAAACCTACATAATATCATAAGCTGTATTTAAAATTGTCAGCTAATACAAAAAAAAACCAAATAACGAATATTCCATTTTTTGACCATTTGCTGACTTCCTCCAATGTTGGGGGTGCGGCACCCTACATCCCTGCATAATTTTTGTATACCCTTAACTCTTATTCAAATTCACTTGATAAAGTGAAATTTGAATTCATTAGTCACTCGAAATTAGCTATGTCATATTACCCCTTTATGGAAAATTTTTGACCTTTCACTTATGTCCATCACATATTTTGAGGACAATAGCTTCTCCCTCTCACCTCTATCATCATCTGTGGTTGTGAATTTGTTATGCAGTATGCTGTATATTTCTTATTTACAGTACTCATATGAGCCCATGTTTATCAAATTTGAGCTATTTCAGACTCCCCAAGCTTGCTTCAAATTTTGACTATTCTTCCCTGTCACTCGTACTTACTCTCCTTCCCAAATCGGATGGGCTGTAATAGCTTCTTTTTTTTTAATTAAAAGTTCTGCTAAAAATGAACATATTTTTTCACACAGCTGTTGAATCTAGACCTCTCCAAAAAAAAAATTCTGACCAAGCCACTGTACGTTAGGTATGCTGTAAGGGCGATCTGTTTTATTGAAACTTCGGATAAAACACTATTTTCAAAATTCCAACTACATTCCTCATCGATTCCTTTCACTCGATTCGTTTCGATCGCTTTTATTAGACTAAGCAGAAACCAACGAACCGATGAAAACATTCGGACGTACGTTATCAACTTGCACCATTTCTGCTTAATGGCCATTGTCAAATAAGCTCGCAACTATCGAGTTAATTGCATCGTTCGGAAGCCGCAATAATTAACCATATTGATATACTAATGTTCGCGTACGAATACCGCGTACCATATTAAATACGAGAAATAAAAACTTTCTCGCTTTCTATAGGAATTCGACGAAAAACACGCCATAGGTAATATGTGTATTCGCGTATTACGCGTTGATCTTGACCCGTTTCGTCTCGGCAATATTCTAGCCAGAAGGCTAGGCGAGGAGAAAACTTCTCTCAGGAAATTTACGTATTACCCGTGGAATCGGTCTATTTTATTCGATTGTATTACGTCGAAACAATGGAACCAGATGAACCGTTGACCGAAAGAAATTAAATCGCCCACATTTCGCGTTTACTCTTCGGACCCTGAACTTGTCCGAAAAACGAATAAACCGGTTGTCGCGGACCGAGTGCTATAATAAAAGAAGAAAGTGTTTTCAATATTCGTCCGCGTATTTATTGGTGGTTCTAACTATAGCGTAAATTTCATTCCCGCCAATACCTGTAATTAAGTTCTTCGCCCGAATGTATGGAATCCGTTATACGTTAGGTGACTCGATTTTGGGGTGTCGATGGCGATTTTTGTATCATCTATTTGCATCGAATATGAAAGTGTAATGATGTATAAGAATGGAGAAAGTTGAAGCGGCGTTTTTTCTCCTGTCGATGAAGAATCACCAAAATCGACAAATTTATCATGTCGATGGGTAAACGATCTGTGAGCTTTGCCAGTAGTTGGCATATATTAGTGATGGTAATTTTGCCAGCGCCGTAATGATGGGTTGCGATTTATGACTCGTCGATCAGCGGTGAAACTTTTTCGCGTTGGAATTCGTTATTGAAATTTCAACGGATTGGTTATCGATGTGTGGAATTTTCAATATTTGGTAAACAACAACTAGAAAATTGTAGCGAATTATATGTTAGGGTAGATCAGTTTTGAAGTTTTTTTCGAAAATCAGTCATTGAGGAATAAACGTTGGAAAATCATTTTTGGAAATTCGTAAAAAAATTACATGAAGGAAAATGAGAATATTGCAGTAATATTTTCAGGAAGAACGTGTTTTTGAAGTGTGCATTACAAATAATAGCTATCGTTTTTATTAAAAACTCACTGCTTTCATGTTACAAAACTAAGGTGCTATAAGAACAGGTATAATGGAGCCACCATCTTGGCTCGTTTTTTACCGCTTCTAAAACACTGAAAAAACACGAAAACGGTGGCTCCAGGGAAATGTTGATAATGACATTTTTTGTAAAGGTTGTAAAGAGCTTTCCATTGGCATATTGATCATTGAAATTCAACTTACTAATAATCTGTAATAGAGTGTAGAAAAAATTGAAATTTTTTCATATGAAAATTTTCATCAAATATCAAATATTAATATACAATTGGAAAGTTCTTTACATTCTCCACAAAAATTGTCATTATCGAAAATTTCTTCAGACTCACTGTTCTCTAGCAATCAGTGGAGAAACACGAAGAATTTCCCTATTCAAAACCATGTTGTTTACATTAAGTACGAGCCAAGATGGCGGCTCCATTATACCTGTTCTTATAGCACCGTAAACATAACTTGGTGAAGGTGAATTTTGGGTAATTTCTGTCATTTTTTTGAATCAAGATGGCGTATTCCATTAATCATCTCGTCATGTCTTATGGATGCTTTAATCGATGATAATTCAGTAATAAAAGTTGTCCAATGACTCCAACTGATGACAAAAAATTTCAGCCTTTTGGATTGACATATTATCATACAGAGAATAAAATTGAAAAATTTTTTTTTGTTTTTTGTTTTTTTAAATTTTGGTGTGGAAAAACTTAGATTTTTTAATATTACTCGTGAGGTTTTATTTTGTTGCCGTAAACGTTGATAAAAATTTAGTTGTCGATTTCATTTTTGAAGGGGTTAAACATCTTTTTTTTTTGATTTTTTATTATTTTTTTTTTTAAACTTATTCATGGGTCGTTTATAATTAATTTTAAAATTTCGAATTTCTTTTCCTAAATTCCAAAAATTTTGGTTAATAGAAAATTTAACATTAATATAATATATATATTTTTTCATTTTTCTGAGGCTGTAGTGATGCATGCAGCTACTCGTAGATAAAGTGTTGCGTAAATTGCTACATAAAGTTGAATCTGTTTCTTCCCCATTAACAACGTAAACATATTATTAGGCGTAGCTGATATAGTATAATGGTAATCGGAACTGCGGATGCTCGTTAGACACTAATATCCTATTTTGACCATTCTAACAATAGATCGTTTCTCTCGCATATTATTCTTTTGATGCTTTAGTATACTCCGTAAGTACGACGAAGTGTTTGTAACTGCATAGGTTATTACACCGCACGAGGATCTATATTTGAGAAAACAGTCAGGATGACTTTAGGAAGGAGATGATGTGATTAGTAGTTCTTATATTGTTCGGAATAATTGCATTTTTTTAGCATTTAGAGTTTTTATTTTGTTTTCCAAAAAATTGATAAGAGTTTAGTTGCCAATTAAAAAAAAATTTCTTAGGAGTTGCAAGGTTTTTCAATTCACTGTAATATTGATTTATGCTGGAGGATTTATCGTGAAGATGTGTAGAAATGAGCTTGATTGTTTCCCTCTTCTCGAGGGATACGTCATGGACAATTCGTATATTTGAGATGTTTGGGGGGGGGGTGTCTAACCCAACAGATTTTTTTAGGTGATTTTTTAATTAAGAATGTAACGAGCGGAAATGAGTCCAACACTTTTTTGATACATATCAACTTTTTGGTGATTTTAAACCATTTACTATCTTTCCCACTTTACTTTATGGAACTAACCCCCCTCCCTCCAAGCAGTGATCCTGAAATCGCACTGCAGAGTATCCTATATTTTGCTTAAAATTGACGTGAATTTGGTATTTTATTCAGTTTTATTCCTAAAAATTAAGAGATAAATCCTGGAAGGCAGAAATTGAGCCCAGGTGTAAGACAGAAGTCAAGTCTATATTAACATTGAAAGATGTTTAATACGACATCTTGGAACGTTGAGAGCGTCAGATTTCCGGCAAAGTTCGACGATGTTCGGATAGTGTTCGGATATTGAAATATGCTTAATCATATGTGTAGAAATGACTGCATGCTTAGGTAGAGTTATTGCTAACTCGTCAAAAAAGGTTTGTAGAGATATGGGAACATGTTTATTCACATGTGTCGAAATAACTGCGCATAGCAGATTTTAGTTATCGTCATCTTAATAGGAAAGATTAGAATATTGCTATACCCATGATTCATTGTTCGTTTTAAAACTGATTCGCTTACAAAAATGTGGATTATTTTGGAACGAAATCGAATTTATAGCGCGAATTGCAGAAAACGTTATAAACAAAAAAATATTGAAACTGAGCGCGTTCGACATGATGAAGGCTTTATTCGCAATACTGATATATCTACGTTACCGTGTTTTGATAGGTACATTTGTCCGCGAAAAGTTTTGATTTTTTGAATAGTGTTTGCGATACTTGTGGTCGTATTGGCTTTAATGTGTACGTGAGTGTTTAATTTCTTGTACATTGAGTACCTAAAATACATGTATGTGGAACTTGTAAATCATTCATAGCAAATAATAAGGTTCTATGATGTCGAAAAAAAAATGGGTTTGAATACCCTGCAGTTCCATCCAATTTATCATATCTCGATATCATCAAGGAAAGGTTAATTTCCCCTCGAATTCCATTTCTTCAGATAAAATACACACGCTATTTTCCAGGAAGCTGCCAGTTGCTTTGGCAAATCACCAACGTGCTATGGATCTTAATAATATCACGATAGTGCTACCTCGTACATTAAATGAAAATGAAGACGTCTACATTCGATTAAAGCGCTATGTTGAATCGCCTAAAGTTTTTCGATGTTGCACTCTTGGCTTGCTAAGAGGTGGCAGTATTTCGCCTACTAACAATAAATTACCTGTTAATCAGTAATTTTTAGAAATATCTGAGATATTGTGATTTTCTATCGAATAGGACAAAACTTCGGACTCTTTAAACATTAAATTATTTTGTTCTGTGGATTAAAATTGTATGGAAAATGTTGTCACAAACGATTAAATTTTTGCATATTTGAATTTTTGAGAAGTACCCTAAATCTTTACATGAGAAAGATATACGCTCGTGTTTGCCAGAAAAAGCTAAAATGTTTCGAGATATTGATTGGTTCGATTTCATACTTTCATTATCGATTCCTCCCCCTCCCCCGCCAAAAAAATTGTGCCTACTATTGCATAATATCTAGGCTCTCTGCGTACTTAATGAACTATTGAATTGAAAGATTTGCTTAAAATTGAAAAATGAAATAAAATCTCCTCCTCCCCCTTCCCCTCAAAAAAGTTATAGTGAATTCTTCAGGTCTACTGAAGACCACCAAAAAGGCTGGGGCTTAGATTCTCTAAATGAGAAAAGTAGAGTCGTATGTTTCTAGAGTTTCGTCGCAAAAAAAATAAATTATGAAAAAATGGAGAAAAAATTTGCCGAATTAAAAAATGAAAAATAAAAAGATGAATAAAACGTTTAAAAAATATGTAAAAACAAAAAAAAAACAAAAACAAAAACAAAAAGCAAATACAATGCGTAGAAGACCTTTTATTAGGCAGAAGGCCTATAGTACAATCTTTCTTTACCTTTCTTGTTTCTTTTGACCTGCCCAACTCCTTATTAATTAAAAATAAATCAAAATTTGTCACCAAAAAATGAGTAAAATGTTTGAGAAAAAAATATAATATTGAATAAACATGAGCTAATGAAAAATGCAAGTATTTAACTATGCTAAAAATGTTCTTCATTAAAAAAAAAGTGATTAAATTGATAAATAAATAAAATAGGACATGGTATTTAAAAAATAAATAAAAATGAGAAATACGTCCAATTTTTTTAATTTAATTTGATTGTAATGCCATTCATACCAGCTGCGTAATGCTGTCTTCTTGCAGTACATATTTCCCATATAGCTTTTTAGTTGAAGTAACCAATGATGTGGTGAGTTATTAGCTTTCGCATTTTCTGCTTAAACTTTTTTTATTTTTTTAAATAGTTTTCACAACTTTTGGGATGTTCTCTTTTTTCCTTTTTTTTTTTTTCAGAATTTTTTTTCTGAAGAACAACTTAATAATGCATTAAATTTTAAATAGACTTTTTTTTTTTTTTCTTTTGAAAATATAACTGATTCAATATAACCACGTAACTGATTCAGTATGAGCACGTGCTTCATGAACTAACGAATACTTGACGAGTTTTCATTCACTCACTTGAAGTTGAAACGTGCTATATGTTGACGTTTGCTTTCCACTTATCACTTATGCACGCGTTTATTATGTACTCAATACTTATTCGCCTACTATAGATTACCTAACAAGATTTTTGGCCTTGAACTTGAATTTTCTGCATATTTGAACTTGCAATTGTGATTACAAAACACGTTGAAATTTTCCAAAATTTTGTTTAATTATTATACGTTAATTTTCTCGAAAACGATGATGTAATTAAGTGGCATTTACGCTGGAAAAATTCAGTTTTCACTTTTTCCAAACGTGTGTTCGATTCGAAGCAGGAAATTTCACTTAACAGTTAGACGCATAAGACGATGAAATTACTTTGTCCGGTTTGACGAGTTTAACAGGTGACAGTTTGGTAGATGCGCATAGTACGAACGAAGATATTACAATAAAACGTGTAATTCCGATAAGAAAAAAATGTACGTACAATTTCTCATTCAATTAAAATAGCGCGTAAAACAATGGTCGTTAAGCTTTCAGGAAAGTATTTGGTTTGACAAAACATTAGCATACTTGTAGCTCGATTGGTTGTCTAATCAATTAAGTAGACGAGAAATGTTGTATTGCCGGAGACTAGGACTTTCATTTTTTACCCTTTTCATTCCATCGAGTTCTCCGGAAAGATGGGTTAATTGGTCTGAGCTCTGAGGTAATTTGATTTCGCTATCGGTGACGTACACATAAGCTTTGAAGACCTTGAGATGTCCCCTGGCTAGGGTTGCAACGGGATGAACACGAGTTCGTCTCGTGCTCACTAAATGTCCAGAAGTACTAATAGCCAAATATTCCGGTTCGGTAAATGCAATTATACGAAAAACAAACCACGTACGGAGTAGTTTTTCGACAACGTTGAGAAAAAAACGAAAGTGAGATGACGCGAGCGGTGTGTCTGTGCGGAAACGAGATTTACGACGGTCATTAGTCGACGCTTGTTTCACGTGTGAGCACGTGTGGTACTGGAGGTTGTTTTTATGCATTCGTCGATACCTAATCGAACGTCGCGTCGATCGGTTTGTTACGCAATGAGGGTACCGGTACCGTTTTAAGATCATTTCGTAGCCCGTTATCGAGCTAATCGTGGTTTATTATAGGTGTATACTTGAAAAGGTAATTGCGCGGTTACTTTATGGTTTCGTGCGCTTTCCCTTCGCTATGTACGCGTCCTCATTGAGGAGGAAAATTAATACGTCTTTGATTATATGTACGAGTGTAAATAGGCTCGCGAGCTTTGTTTTGAGAACGAAGGTGGAACGAGACAAGAGATGAGAATCGGTGGCGTGTGACTGGTGTCTAAATTAGATTAGGTGGAAGGTGGATGTATCGAGACTTGATGAGCTAGTTGGTGAAATTCTATAAATTTATACTATTTTATTTTTCAAAAAATGATTCTAACGAACCCCACATTTTATAGCTTATTGTGATGGTAGTTTTATTTTGTATACAGAAATGATAAATTAAAAAAATCAAAAAATGCAAAAATAATTTCCCTCACTCATCGTACTCAGAAACCCTTCGGCTTAAAAAAATCCATTTTTGAGTAGTCACTTGGAAAATTAAAAATTGAAAATATTTCCCACTCTTAACTAGAAAGGATCAATATAATGAATAACCATTTCTTTGTAGAGAATTTTGGCCAGTCAAACACGTCAGAACCGGATTCACCCTCGAACGTGAACGTTTTTTACTGCGTGGTGCGACGGTTTAAAGACCAGTTTTTTTTGCATAGAAAAACGTTTTACTTAAAAGGTCCGACACAACTTGATCTCTAATTTAGCTGCAGTGTCACGAATACGAGTTTTTGAATATTGTAGCTGAGGTACATTTTAGTTTTATTGCTCCAATAAATTTTTTTGTCCCTGGAAATGAACACGCTTCATTTCTAAAGAAGGAAAAATACTAGAAAATAACAGAATGGGAAGTAGGTTTATAGGTATCTACCTACAATGCAGCATAATGAGTACCAATATATTAATCTCGAAATCTAAAAATTACCAAATCACGTGTTCCCTGAAGTTTCAAGGCCCAGGTTGAGCGCCAAAAATTGCATTTTGCTGGCGCCCAAACAAGGACCTTGAAAGTCTTACCATGTAAATACAGCATGCTTGAAAAAATCATGTGAATTGTTATTGCTCGTTCAGACTTGAGAAGGTTGACTAAAGATTTCGCCTATAAAGAGAGTTTAATAATGAATGTTTTCATTTTTGATTTATTGGTAAAAGAGAACTTTTTTTTAAATAATAAAATTTATTATAATGATTAGTTTTCAGAACTACGAGGATTAAGAATAGAGATATTGGTAGCATTGTAATATTGAAAGAGTGAGAGCAGTTATCATTTATTTGTATATTATAGATTTTCAAATCAGGACAACTTATTAACTAACTGAAGTGCAAAATTGTTGCTGAAGTTCATTCATGAGTCATGACTGCTCTGTCTATAATCCCGGGTGCCAGTATCCAATTACAGCGCTATACTACATATTTACCTAACATATATCCACTAATTCGTAATCACATATATGCACGTAGAGCTAGCTCAAATCACAGATATTTTCACGCTTTCGCCGAATTCGCCAACTGTCCGATTACCGAGCGTCCTTACATGAACGCGTTGAATTATTCAATCAGATAATCGTAAATTACCGGTTAGCGATGAAGATCGTCCATTACGAGAATTTATATATCGCGATTTAACTCTTGATTCGATTCACAAGCATTTAGGTGAGAGCTGAGACCATTTCTAGGGCGTGCGCATGGGTTTACGCTATTTCTTGCTAATTGGTGAATTTTGTATGTAATTGCTGTGGTGCTTTTCATTTGGCTTTTTAAATTAACGTCATTTAATTCAAGAGGTGTTGGCAAATATCGCATAGTATATGGTAAATATGAATGAATTATAAGATTTTGCATAAGTTTTGGCCAAAGGAAATGAAAGTATAGGTTTTCATTTGGTATTTTACAGGTATCGATGGAGTTATTTGGGATCAAGAGGATTCCTTTTGCGTTATGCGGAGAGAGGATTATTGTCCGGATAAAGATATTCGTTTTTTCCTCTATACCAGGTAAGGTGTCTTTGGAATCGGCCTTGAATCAAAGTTAGTGATTTTATTCGTCAATTGAATTATATTTTTCAGCGAACAGAGGACTAGACGAGAGATCGATATGTCATTCAGATACTCGTTGCTGAAATACGGTTGGAATCCGAAAAAGAAGAATGTCATCGTTATTCACGGTTTCAACGGTACCGAGAGCAAATCTCCGATGACTATAATCAGAGACGGTTGGTTGTCTTGAATACTCGTTTTTTTTTCTTTATCATTTCAGTTAATTAACTTTTTTGTATTTCTCTTTACGAGCAAATATTACTTGAAAATCTAATCTTAACATTGGAAAAATTATGTTCATCGAAAAAGTCATCTTCAAGATTACCCTACGGACCAATGATAAGGTGTCGAAAAAAATCACAACATTTTGGCGGGAAATATTCCGCTTATTAATTTCACATAGGACTAATTTTTAGCTGAGTGTGTTATGAAAAGCATACCTATTACGGTGTATCTGATTTGGGAATAAGTGTGAGAGGGGACGGGTGAGGTGGTTGAAAACGTTGACTTTTTGAATCTTGATCCTTTAGTGTTCAGCTCATGTATGTATATAATTATGTAGTGTGTAAAGACAGTATAGGACGTTATGTTTGGTTCTTGTCTAGAAAAGTTTTTGAGTACAAAGCCCCCCCCCGCCCCCTCTCTAGTAAATACTTAATTGTGAATCTGACTTCATATTCACGTTTAGGAGACTCGATTTATGCAAAAATAGCACTAATATCGTTAACGTACTAATAATGTAGAAGTAGGGGTGTGAATGTATCGCTGTAGTTTAAACAAGGAATCGAAGATGTCTTGCTTTTTGGCGATGATTTTTTGTTGATGCAAATAAATTTGCCCGCCTATTTTAGTTTTTGCGGATTATGAGGCTGAGGCATCGGAGCTAAAATTTTCAGAAAGATATATGTTTAAAAAGGGGTTTTGTGCCAAAGTACTGTAATCATTGAAAAAACTTAATAAAGTTGGAAAATGTGATTTGAGTGAGAGGGATGCTAATTTTTTTGGAATGCCTCACAGTGGGCCAGATTACGGTTATAGTGCGACAGAAATGGAAATATCGATATTAAAATCTGAAAAAATTTCTGTCGGGATTTTCGAGTGCGTAGATTTCATTTTTTAATCATTGACCCCTCCCCCACCCCAAAGTGCAATTTGTTTTTACTAGGCGGAGGGGGGGATGCAATTTTTAAAATTTTGAACCAAAAAGTTGACAAAATAATGTAGAGGTTTACGAGGGCATAAATTACATTTTTAAGTCAGCCCATCCTCAGAGTAAAATGGGCTTGCGTTGAAGGGTGGGTGAGTGCTATTTCTAAAATTGCGTATAAAAATAAAAATAAAATGAACATAAGGTTGTTTTAAGAACGTAGAATTCACTTTTTTTGTTAACTGACCGCTTAAGCACAATAGATTGCAGTTATTGGGTAAGGAGGTGGGGGTTCATTTTCCAAAATTTCGTTATAAATTTTTTTGAAAAAATTAATGCTAGAGTTTTGAATAATGTAGAATTCATTTTTTGATTAGATGACCCTTGGGGTATAATAATGGTTTTTGGGTGGGGTGGGGTTAATTTTCAAAATTATGGATAAAAATGTTGAAAAAATTAGTATAGGAGTTTTTGAGGATGTAGAATTGTAGAATTCATTTTTTGCATTAACTGGTTCCTAAATTATCATGAACTTCAGGGGGAGAGGGGGAGGGACAAATTTTGAAAAAATTTGTCTGGAAGATGTTCTAATAGTCTTCATTTAGTCTATATTGTACAATGTACAGTGTACACACGACCATTAAATTACCTATTTGTAATTCATTTTTGAACATATCAGAAATGTGTTTTTTTTTAAAGCCTTGCACTTTCTAAATTGTGAAAAATTAGCGTCTAAATTTCGTTTTACTCTTTGGACGACAAAATATGATTTGTGAAGGAAAATTTTTTTTTTTGTCAAGCCGTATACTGCAACTTAGGCAAGGGGCACATTTGTTGGAGAGTAGGCCTAGATTTCCTGGAACAGCTAAGTCTGTCTGAGGAAGTCGAGACGTGATATGGTGACTATTCGTAACGATGTCTGAGAGGTTAGAATGTAGTTTAGTGTAATTGCCCGAAATTCATTTAATTGAAAATTTCAAGTTTTTTAAAACTTTCACTCCATTTTGATGGTTTAAAAATTGAGCTAAGACTTGAAAATTTTTATTGTACTCTTTTCGACATTAATAAGTAATTATTGTCACCCACTTCTACTTCAATTTTTGAAAAGAAAAAAAAAAAATGAAATTCGGCCCACCCTAGGCCACCACATATTGTCTTCATTATATCTGAGAATTTTCATGTTTTGTTTGTGAGAATATTCCTAATTACTACATCAAAAATTGAATGATAAATATAATTTTTCATAACGATTCAAAATAGTTTGTCTAATATGCCTAGAATGATATGAGAAAAAAAAAATAGGAATATTACCAAAGAAATTTTTTTTTCGATTTTTTTATGATTTTTTTTTTCAAATAATCAGCGTACTTGAACAGAGGCGATTATAATGTGTTCACGGTGGATTGGAGTATTTTAACGTTTTTCCCATGTTACCTATCGTCGTTGAGTAACACCAGGCTGGTGGCTCAATGCACCGCTCAATTTTATTCTCATTTAACGTACAACGGAGCGTCGGCGTTCAAGATACTCTGCGTAGGCCATAGTCTGGGCGCGCACATATGCGGCATGATGAGTAACCATTTGACCCACAAAGTGCATAAAATTATTGGTAAGAATCCTTCGTAAAAGCACATCGAAGCAAATGTAGACGTAATAATGTTGCCCTTTCTGTATACAGGACTAGATCCGGCTAGACCTCTGGTGGATAGATACGGCTCGGAGAAATTCCGTTTGACTCGCGACGACGCGAATTTCGTGCAAGTAATTCACACGAACGCCGGTCTGCTGGGCGAATCGGCGCAAATCGGACACGTCGACTTTTGCGTAAACGGCGGCGTGATGCAGCCGAGTTGTCAGAGAGAGTCGCAGGTTATCAGTGCGTAGCTCCGAATATTTTTTCGTCTCACGTCGCCCATCGTTGATTATCGGTATTACGTAATGGACGATCGCTAATTAAAAGCATCTCTATGTTTCGCCCTCGAACGGAAGGAAATTGGTCGTTCGATGGTTCGATAGCCCGTGAAAACTTTGTTTTTCGCGGATTCATTCGAATCAGCGAGCGTTACGAATGGCGAAGGAAAAATCGTCGATTACGTAGATCGCAGTTGACAGACTTGGAAAAAGTGTAAGTCCGGTAGTAAACATTTATTTTTCACGCAGGAAGATCACGATGCAGTCATTTCATGAGCGCTTGTTTTTTCGCCGCTACGGTCACCGATCGCAGTAAACGTTTTAGAGGACTTCCATGTACCACCGGTTGCCGTAGGTTACCCGGATTTAACGGAGTCAAAGGTGTCGCCATGGGAGAAGATACGCCCGAAAAGTACGCTTCGATGATGTCGAATAATTTTTATTTATTTATTTATTTTTTTGATAAATTTTTCGTCGAAGTGGTGGATTGAATTTCAGTCTTGTTTTCGTTTTTAATATTCTTTTTCTCTCTTCCATGATGAAGCTTCGTAAAAATTAGGAAATAAATGACATAGGAAAAATATACCTACTAAATTACTCATCTGTTCTCACTAAAAAATGTTACGAGTATAGATTTCAAAATTTTTCATTTTGAAATATTTCTCGTGACAATGGTATATAACAAAGGTTCAGTTTAGTTCATTGATGAAAAAAAATTAATTACGTAGATCGAAAAATTAAATTTGAGAGATCAAGTAGGAGCTACAGTGTATCATAGTGAAGTTGAATTGATCGATGTTATTACTCGAAATTTTTTTTTGTAACATTGAATTTTGAATAATGAAAAAATTAATATGAAAACACTAATATAAAATAAAAAATTAAATTAAATAAATTAAAATTGATAAAAAAATATAAAGTAAAAATTATTGTATAAATTATATCTAAATATTCAACCAAAAATAAAATTATAAAATAAATTGATTTAAATTCAATATTAAACCCAGATATTAATTCTGATTCTCTTTCAAAAAAATCAATACCATTTTATAGAAGATTTTATGCCTTTTCTAGCAGTGGTGATTTTTTTTTCATGAAAAAAAATGATAACACAAAAAAGTTCAGATAAAGTTTTGCCTAATTATAAAATTGAAGGTGTAGAAGATGTAGCGAATTTAATAGTTTTTTCAGTTTTGTTAATTGATGAAAATTTTATTCGACCTTTTGTGTTGTACTCATCGAGTACTATACATATAATACAGAGAGGAAAAAAATGTCCAAGTAATGCAAATTTTTTTACATTGCATATATGGTAAACTGGTCCTAATTTCTCTGTGTGAGTTACCAGTCTTGTATTTACTTAAGTAAAATAGTATGTAAAAATACAGGTTACCTCACTTCGCAATGACTCTAAGTTTTCAACTTCGTTTTATATCTCAAAGAAATCACGCACTTCATATAAGCTGTATAAAATGCCAAAATACATTTTGTGACTTCACAAAGAAAGTAGGTGCTCGTCAGAATTTGTTAGGTGGCGAATTGAGGTAACTTGTAATTTATTATTTAATTCTACTTCAGTATCTAGCTATCTTCCTGTGCGTAGAGGACATATTTTGTTCCCCTCAAAAATTCAAGAGCCGGGAGAGGCAGAAATGGCTCCTAGGCAAATGTAATTTCTAATTTTTTTTTTTGTAATGTGATGAAAAACGATTGATGAAAATAAGAATAAAAATCTAATTAGAAGTGTGAAAAGTTTTAAAAATTAAATGTGGATCTTTGAGCTCTCTTGAGAAACCGAGTTAGGAAAAAATTTGCCCCTGTCTTTCTGCGGTATTGTCCACAAAATATTTTTCATCATAGCCCCTGTACATTTTGAATTTTAAAATTTTAGTCTAATGCTTTAATTAATAAATTGATCAGATTGAAAAAAAATGAAAAAAAGAAATGAAAAATGATTAAATTGAAATTAATAATTTGCCTTTTATTCTAATATAAAATAATTTTATATATAATTTTTTTTTCTTAATAATTATATTAATTTTAAACTTAATTTTTATTTTATTAAATTCAGTTATTAAAAAAAATTTAAATATAAATTTTATTACTTCAATTGAATGCGGATTTAATAATTTAAATAATAAACTTTCGTAAGTTTTTTGATTTTGGTGAAAATTTAAAAAGTTTCTCATAAATGAATAATCACTGAATTTTGTAATTTACTTTACTTAACGTCATACCTATGGGCGAGGGGGTGGGGTAGGGTCAGAACCTTACATGACTTTTTCTTTATTAATATTTGTAGTAGATGTATTATGACATGCGTAATTGTTACATACTTGCTATATAAATCGAAATTAAATTTGAAAACCACAATTTTCAAGTAAAAATCAGATTTTATCATAGGTATAACCTTAAATGTAAATAAATTTTTTTTGTGCTTGGGTGAAATTTAAATTTGAAAAAATTATCCTCTCCACATGTATATTCTCGAAAAAATTAATCCTCCTTTTCTCTTTCATTCATCCATCCTTGCAACAGCCTGCTTCTGCTATCAAGGAAATAAGATAAATGATTTGATTTTTTTTCTTTTTTTTTACAAGTTGACATGGATCTTTTTAAAAAAATTAATCATCAAAACTGGCCTAGTAGGAGAAGCTAGGCAAGTTTTCTGAAAATTTTCCTGAAAATTTTTTTTTATATCATCTTATAATATATAACTATGGAAGATCTTCATTCCAAAAAATATGCTTCTAAAATTATTGAAGCTGTTGATATATATATTTTTTTTAATCCACCAAGAATTTCTCTTATTGTATTTCAACTTTTAGAAATTAGAAATTGAACTATGATTAAGTATTAAAATGAATTTTTTTTGTTGAAAAAGTCAATGATTGAAGCAGAAATGAATTAATTCATAAATATTATCAAAAAAAAACTTCCTACTTTTTTTACGTTCTATGTACAAGTTACTCGGCTGACATAATAGATGTTTGAATTAATGACATGAGACCGTTGTATGAGAAACAGGAGGAGGGGACTAATAATTGTTAATTTCATTATGATTTTTTTACCTCTAAAATTAATTTTTTTTTTGAGTGGGGAATTTCAAAATTTTAATTCACGCATGCATAGAGAGAAATCGTTTAAAAAATAATTTGTTTATGCTTATGAGAATTAAAATATTATCAAATTGAGATCTATATGATTACTATCAAAAAACTATCAATCGAGATTGTATAATATTATGCATGTTGGCTTGGAGTAAAAAAAAATATTATTCAATTGCCTTTCAGTTTTGACGAAATTCATATGTTGTTTGGCTCGAGTTTGGGGTGTCTTCATCAAATTTTTAGCTCTCGCAAATATTTAAAAAGGATCTAAGGCCTTACCAAATAGTAGTATTTTTGTTTTGATAAATAGAGTGGGGGAGGAGATGTTCTGAGAATAGGTGTCTGAAAAATATCGTCTCAAATGCTAAATTTTGGTACGTATGTAATCTTTATTAGAGTTGAAGACCACGAAATTCTCATTTATATATATTTTTTATGGAGAAAGTATGAATTTACAGTTTATTCCTTGTTTAATCCACGAATCCAACATAAAGATGCTCCCATATTTTTTTTTTTCAGTATAATACACAATACTTTGCTTTTTATTTCAGTGCAAGAGGTGTGTTCTGTTTGAGAATGATGGATAATAAAAAATGCCCATTTGATTAAATTTCGAGAAGAATCCAAGCACCACCATGAGCTGAATAACCAACGATTTCAATAATCCGTTGGAAAGTTCATCGTTTCTATCATGTTTACATCGTTGAATGGTAGAAAAACTGAAGTAATTATTGCGTATAAAATTTAATTAAAAACAAACTATTTATTAATGTTTAATTAAATAATTACAGATGTAACGTGCCCATATGCTAGCGTTCTGCCATGGAAGACATATCGACGCTTAATTAGCAGTCGTTGTAGTTATAATTTCTTTATTTTTCTATCAAAGAGTCGAAATTTCATATAATTTTGTATACATTGTATTTTTGTACATTTTTTTTTTTTTTGTAATATTTTCGTCTCGTGAATATTTGTTTTTATTTTTAGAAACAGTGTCATGTAAGTTTATACTTTCATTAGAAATCAAATTAAATTTTAGTTTTAATGTTACATGATATTGTGGAATGCTTTTATTTATATAAATATACGTTTTGTTGTTGTGTTTTTTAATATGTATATTTTTTTTCTCATTGTAATGATAAGGTTAATTGGCGAATTGAAGTTCTTTTTGCTGTCGTTATTATTGTTATTTAATTTTTATTGCATAATGTTTCACAAATTTACAGCATTTGTTCCAATTTATAATTAATTTTTGTTACTGTCTCCCCCCCCCCCCCCATTGTAAACATATTTCAGGAATGCTTGTTCATTGTATGCTTACCTCAGTGGTACGGTTTTTGGTAATTAGTTCTTACATACCACCTGTAGCAAGAATAATGACTTACGAACAGCTCCTCATTATGTATACATGTATTTACGACTTTCGTAATTCGCAATTTTATTTTTTAATCGTAGATCATATCTCCCCTCTCTCCTCCCTGGACCTAAAAAGTAAACCTGTCGTTACCATCCCGCAAAGTAATTAAATTAACAATCAACGATTTTCATTTTTTTCTCTTTCGTTGAAAAAAAAAATGAAAATGTTCAGAAATGTACAAATTTTGTATAAATTACCTACTACGTACGATACATCCAAATGATCTTTTTTATTTAGAAAAATCGTTTAAAAATTCACTTTGTCCATTTTATTGGCGGAAGAAATGAAATTTTCACTTTTTCTTTTTAGAAAGAAAAGTGAAAAATGAAAGAAAAAATTTAAACATTATTTTCAACGATAAAAAAAAAGACGAAAAAAAAAAAAAGAAAAGAAAAGGATATCTCCATTCAATTTTTGTTTATCATGACACGTATTGTATAGCCATATAGCTAGAGGCTTGTGATTTGCGAAGTAGAAATTATAGCTGAATAAAAAAGTCATGATGAGTGAAAAGGTTAGATAAACCCAAAAAGATTTGTTATTATGATTTGTTATCTTCAGGGCTTTCATGAAGAGCAAAAAAGATGTACCTTTTTCGAATGATAAGCACTGAGCAGTCTCGAAAAAAATGAATGCCTATGAGTTTTGTTTGGCAACAGCCTCAGATAGGGGGTGCAGTGAGTGATAGGAACTATGCATGAATGAGATAGCAATGGTCAATTGGGTATGTGGATAAAATCTTTTGGAAGTTCAGTATTTTGAAATATATTCGCATAGGTATGAGCAGAAAGTGAAGAAAGATATTGAAAAAATTGTCCAAGTTGTACGTTACATGTAATGAAAAAAATATAAAATTTGAGAGCAAAAATAGCGAAAAAAAAGATCTGAAAAAAAAATTAAAAAATGAAAAAATTTGAACAATGTATTTTTTTAAATCTTTCAAATAACAAATCATTTCCAAAATTTCGTCGTTCTAGTTTACAGCTTATGCATCCTCGTTTGTGAATTTTGCCCAATATGTTATACTATGATGTACAAGCATTGAGGATGCATGCCATAGAAACTGAACCGACAAAGTTATAACCTCTTTATTTTTATAAAATAGGAACTGATATCGTATAACAGAAACATGATGGCCATTTTAACATGAAGGTTGAAGGTCCAACATGAGTAATCCTTAGTGCATTATTATCGGTCATATACGTATTTATAGCATTTATTTTAAGATTTTTACTCTTTGAACGATTCTTACCTAATATGACCTACATGTGTTCCTATAAACGATTAGATAGGTATTATATAGGGGTCGAACTGTTAGCTCTGTTTTACATACCTCTAACGCGTTATATAAAACTACGATTTTTGCTTCGTAAGTGAATTCATTTACGACATGTGTTGACCTATTCTGTTCTAATAGCTGTGTTACGATGTTAGTCTGTTTTTATCGAGCGACTGTGTTGATTGCAGGTGTCGAGAGTTTTCATTTCGGATTCAAAATTATTGTGTATTTGGTGAACACTTTCAAGTGTTAAGTGATGAGGTGAAGCCGGCATCGAACAGAATTCCAGGTAAGCGGATAGTATTAATATTGTACATGTGCTTAGTGGTGAATGACGAGACACAGTACTTGGAGACATGTACATGTTGCTGTTACAATTATCGTTCAAGTAAGGCCAAAACACAATAATAAATACGTCAACTGGGATGACAATACACTAAACAGCGTTGCCATTTCAAATTCTTGTATGCCGAGTGCATTCTTACAAGACCATTCGCAAATAACCCGCTGGTGGTTGCAGGTGCGTGAATTCTTTTTGTTCTATATGCCGGGTTGTTTTGTGACGTTTATTGCACCGTTGTCGCAGCAATGAGGCGCCAATTTTTAGATCTATGATAATACTCGTTGAATAGAGGCTGTTTTTCAACACGGTTGAATGTGCCTAGAGTTGGGGAAAGAAAATATTTGTGAAATAATGGTATATTACGCAACGAGGGAGCAAAGTTTGTTTTCGAAGTGGAAAGTATAGTTTTACTGGCGACTCTTGGAATCAGAAATTACCAAAGTGTTTGGTAAAACAATACTCTGCGCTTCGGAAACGATGTGGTTATAGTGTACTTTGCATCTGTAGTTGAATAAATTTTTTTTCAGTACTGTCATATTCTGAAGAGTGCAGAAATTGAAAAAGCTAGGTTGGGAATTACCTGGAAAAAATTTCGCGAATTTAATCTCTCGTGAAAATGAAATTGGAGGAAGTTCGTGTTAGAAATATTGCCTAACTCATTATTTTTTGGGATATGGTTTCTTATCATGAGAATGATGGAATGCTCAACTAATCGATGTGATTATTAGATAACTCTCTTCGTAGTGACGAATTCATATATTAGTTCTCTTTTCCCTCAAACACTGAACTAATTTCATTTTGTCGCATTGACGTGTAATGCGTATATATGTACCTTTTTTTACTAGTGAGTCCCCCCCCCCTTCAAAAAACAAGTACATATCATTAGGATCCATTGAACATGCTTTGATATTGATTCAATTCTTAACAAATTGAAAATAATAATTTTTGTTTTCTTTATGATGATTGGAGGTCATTAGAATAAAGAAACGGAAACGTAAGCAGCCATGCTGTATTACTGGAGCTGAGTTTTTAACTAAGGCATGTTCAGGTTTACATATAACGTTGCTAATTCCTTCATGTCTACAGATCTTTCTAAAACCACTCAAGAAGTTGAACTGAGAACAAATATGGTATTTCTCACCATGAACTGATCATATGAACGCATATTTCTCAAATTATGATTACTTGAGACTCCTTAAATCATCCTCAGATTTTCACGATCCGCCATTTTGAATCCATTTTGATCCACATTTAAGAGATCATATTCTGGTCATGAACTAAGCCTGCATTCGAAGTATGACCTTTGTAGGTCGATTTGGTGGGGAAATATGGAAGATTCATGAAAATGCAATAATCATATGAACACGTATTTTTCAAATTATGACTACTTGAGGCTCCTCAAATCATCCTCAAATGCCATTTTGGATCCATTTTGATCCACATTTAAGACATCATAATTATTCTGGTCATAAACTAACCCTACATACGAAGTTTGACCTTTGTAGGTCGATTTGGTGAGGAGATATGAAAGATTCATAAAATTTCCTGCAATATTTCCCCTCTTAAAGTTGTTTTTTGCTCCAACTCCCCTCCCCAATTCATTTGGAATTCAGAATAAGTTAGTCACTTGAACTCATTTCATCATATAACACCGTAATGAAAAATTTTCTCCATTTCGTGAACTCCCACCACAGTTTGAGGTCGATAACCCTTCTTTTCCCTTCCAACATCATGTATGGAGGTGAATTGAGGAATTGTATACTTCTTATTTTTAATAATCGTATGAGTTAATGTTGATTACATTTTTACGAAATTGAGGCTCCTCAAGCTCTACTCAAATTTTGATAATCCGCCATTTTGTGTCCATTTTCATCCAAATTCAACAGATCATATTCTGTTTATCAACCAACTCCTCGCACGAAGTTTGACCTCTTTAACTTGATTTTGTGGGGAGATATGGAAGATTCAAGAAATTTCACGACTCAAAAATTCCTCAGAAAATCGTTTTTCGCTTGAAGTCCTCTCAAGATGCACTTAAGAAACTAAAATTTGAATATGATAGTGTCCGTGACTCACTCTTTCATATGAGATCAAAAACAAAAAAATTGAGCCATTTGCCCCTTCTCCAGCCCTACTAAAAATTTTTGTGATCTGCCATTTTGAAATTTATTCAAAAAATAAAAAAAAGTACTTCTGCGCATTTTCAAGAAGGGGCTCTCATCAAATTTTACACGACAAGGGCGGGGGGAATTTATGTATACCAAAAAGTCGAACATTTGCCAGATGATTACAAATAAGATTTGAAGGCCCACCCTCCCCCACTCTTCCCATAGTCTGTAGGCTGTAATAGCTACCGTTTTTAAATTAAAAACTGAGCTAAAAAACATCGCAGAATGTTTCCTTCACTTGTGCTGTATTAAAATTTGTAGCTAAAAGAAATCGTTCATTTTTGTTTTTTTTTTGTTTTTTTTTCTTCTTAATAAAAAGGAAAACAAAAAAATGTCTTTGAAAATTATTAAAAAAAAAAATAAAAATTACAAATATTTTCAACTTGTCTAGAAAATAGAGATAAATTGCATTGAGAATTTTTTTGTTTTTTATAGATCTATATGAAACGAAAAATATACAAGACGTACATATTAGGTTAAAAAAAAAAATGAATGAATAAATAAATAAATAAAAAATAAAAATCAAAGAAGCTTGAAATAATTTTTTTTGTGCCGTATTCAAGATTGAGAAAAGTTGATAACACGAAGAAAAATGCGTTTAAAAAATTTTTTTTAAATAAAAAATACGAGAAAAATAATTTTAAAATTGTCATCTTCATTTTTTTCATAATCCCTTTGAAACGATTTGCCACCCAAAGGCTGCAACCTATCTTGCAAATGCTTGAATACGCCACTAAGTACCTTTCTATACGCCTTAGGCTACCCTGAAATATTGTAATTAGATCCTCATCTTTATTCTTCTCATTGTAAGGGTAGATACATCGATCATCTAACCTTTTATTTCGACTTCATTTCATATTTTCCCTAAATACAGTTACTGATTGTTCTTCGGCTGGTTTTGCAATATTCTATGCGTAATTAGTGTTTTGAGATTGGGTGCTTAAATTTCGAATTGAATCCAGTACATTTATTAAAATGCTCAAAGGTCGATCCTTAAGGCGAATATTTCGCAATAAGGTTTGAATACGAGGTAAGTTCGAATTGAAATATTTATATTATTTAAATATTATATTTTAAATGAAGTACAGATTTCCAAAAAAAAAAAAAAAAATGCTAGAAAATATTTAAAAGTACTACGAACAGTAGAAGCAGTATTAGAGGTTGAAAGAACTATGTATAGATCCCAAAGATGTCCGGTGTCCTCCATCCCTCTAAAAAATCTCTATTTTTTTTTATTAGAAACAAAAATATTGCAAATTTCGAGCTTCAAAAAGAATTTCTCGGTCACCAAGTCCAAGTTCAGGGGTTTGCCGAGAATTCCGTGGTGGTTCAGTCCGCTTTATTTAGATAATAGATAGATAATTATTGAAAAAGAGGCTATACAAATCACTCGAAATACGATATCATAATTATTAGCATTTAATATTTTTGTTTTCAAAAAAAAAAAAAAAGCTAGTAGAGGTGTGGAGATGTAGTTTGGCTAGTTTTTACGATTTTTTATTTTATTATTTTTTTTTGTATTTTTTATACTCTATCATTGATAAAAAATTATTTAATTTTAATTTTTTATACCTCAGATACTCTTTCAAAAATAATTTTTAGCAGCTCCAAATCCTATTCGTTGCTCAGGCCATTTTTCTTGGATTCCCTACTGATCTAAAGAGCCCTTTTGTTTCTTCGACATCTTTCCTAATCATGTAACAAAGCTCGTATAGCTATCGTTTTCATTTAAAACTCGTGTAAAAAATTAACGCGTGACGCCACCGAAAAAAGTCTGAGACCATATGAAACTAACCATTTCCCGCGTTACAAAATTACGAACAAAGGATTGATAGTACCCCGCTGACATCATCTTTCCACTCCTAATGATGAAATTACGCCAACTCTGTTATCACGGTATTCGGGTTCGCCCATATAACGAAAAATGACCCGACGTATAGATCGTTTCTCCATTATTCAACGGTTTGTTAAATTTCGGTCCCGGAAAAGATCCTTGAAACCGATCGTAAATTATTCACTAGGTTACCGCGATTGCTCGACGTTAACAGCCATATGAGTAATAAAAGTGCTTTTTCGGCGAGTTGCAACATGCTCACATTACCCCTTAGGATTACGATCTATTCATACGCACAACCAGTTTTTTCGGTGAAGCGGTGCAGGTTAGGTAGTTTTGGTAGCTGCGAATGAAGGGTGTTTTTAGTTTCACGGAGTGTAGCTTACGGTGAAGTCATGTGCGGATAAATCGGCGCTGAAATTATCTTCTTTGTGGTTTATCGATCTCGCGGATTTCGTTGATAAGATATTGTGTTTTTTTACGAATTATTGCGTTAGACTGAAGACTCAGAATTATTTCACGATGTCTGCGTTTTCATGGAAAAGGTACGTTTTTAAATGTTATCAATTAATTTAAAAAAAATTAATATCGTGCGTGAGAATTGTTTGTGACGAGATCGAACGATGTACTATTGTTATGCATGAGAAAATACTTAATCAGGTGTTGTAATGGAAATACTGTATTTTGCTGCCTAGGCAATAATTTTTATCATTCGGTTACCTTATTCATATTTCGTACGAATGTGAGAAACATGGGCTTTGAAAATATTCTCAGTCGCTAAAGACTGAATAAATGATTGAAATTTATGTTCTCGTAAGTGTATACTGATAATGAGAGGGTGCATAAATTAGTTGATTGAAAAAGCTTCGAGACAATGACTAAGTTTATAATTCCAAGAATTTGACTCATAGCTCGTCCTTATCATTTAGGTTGTATAAAAGTGAGAAAAAAAACTGTTAGCAGTCATAACACATTACAAGAACTGGGTTTTAATTTATGTTAGTTCAGACATACATTTATTACTCTTTGCCTATCGCTTTACCTCCCTTCTCATTATCCTACAAAGCATCTAAGAAGTTCGAACCATCAGGGAAATATGTTGTGGTGCTTGGTTAGAGTAATTATTACTAGTTCGTGAGCTGTATAAAAGTTCTAATTTTTTTTTTTCAAATTCTATCGTATTCCTCATTTTGCATATTCGTAATTTTAAACAACAAACAGTTGATGAATAAAATTGCAATCTCGTAAATGAATTTAGTGTAGGGAATTTATGATTCAAGAGATGTCGCGACTTGATTTACCATCTAATATCTGTTTTGATCCCTAATTCCTCTCTAAATAACCATCTCTATCTAGTAGACCAATTTTTGTGTGATAATATTTCCAGCTCACTCTATCTTATGAAATTGGCAATTTAAAATTATCGATGTTTCATTCCTCTCGAGTATATTTTTGGACCTGAAAATGCTTTGGATTATCATCAAAGCAATCTGAAAGGTCATGAGATATTGGCCAAAATAATACCTAATATGAATTTATATTTATCGAAATTGCACTATGTGAGCTTTACAAATTTCCTTTAAATTTTGCGCTCTTCGTAATTATGCATTCATGGGCATAATTTTAGTTGAAACGATTGTGAAATAATTAAAAAAAGAATTCTGAGTGAAAAACTAATTTTTTTCAGTTAATAATTTCCTTTTTATGGTATTATTGAAGATTACATTTTGATGAATGAATTTTTTTTTTCATAAAAAAATGTTTTTCAGCTTTACATGAAAATAATTGATGAAAAAAGTATCATTTTTTTTTAATGTTGAAAACAAAAAAAAAAAATATATGTATAATAAAAATTATTTTGAAAATAATTCAAATTTTGGATTCCAATTTACATAACAGATTACAGATTATTATTATCATTATTATTATTATTATTATTATTTTTCTAATTTTTTTTTAATAACTACAGGAATAGTATATTTCACAACTAGGGAGGTAAAAGTGGTTCTTGATGAGTGGGAGGTTTGTAACCTGAGCAAAGCTAGGGTGATAAGTCACACGAGTGTAGAATCAATTTTTCTCCCGAGTAGTGAACGAAATTTTTCCTAAATGCGGGAGAAAAGCGCTCGTTTGAGACCCCAGCGATTAGCGAGCGGGAGGTAAAGTAGCGCTTTCCTCCCGCAAGTATGAAAAAATATTTAATAATTGGATATACATAAATGTTGTTTTTTTTAAGTATTAAAATATATTTAATATATATATATATTTTTTTTTAAAGAGTATCTAATTTTGGTTCTAATATTTTTTTTCTATATTATAATTTAATTTATTTTTTAAATAATATATAAAAAATTTTATTTCATCAGAAAATTACATTTTTTTAGCGAAAAAAAATATGAATTTTGTTTTACTATTTCTTTAAAATTCATCTCCGTCTTTTGCCATTCCAATTTCACCCTTGTACTTCGAATATTTTTTGAAATCTTCAAAAAGATCAGTCTAATTACCCAATGGTGTAATATGTTCCGCACGCCACGCCGATAGTAGTAAAAGGCCTCCTATTATTTCTGATTTAGCCTCGCCTAGCCAAAGAGATGAAGTGCCCTCTCCAAATTTCGCATTAGCCATTCCAACTTTACATACAGCCAGCTGGTACTTTGTATCCATTTCCTACCATTGTAGAGCTCATAGCAAACCTATTATTTATGTGCCTGCGCTTTTAATCTCACCGCAATAAGCTCGCCCATTTCTTTTCGTTAGGGATAATGATCTCAACATGTATGTAAAATTTCATAAGTTTCTGCATTTTTGTGCAAAATGTAACGTACTCCCTAAAATCTCGCCCTCTCCGGTGCCTATAGTCAGTGGCGTACGCAGGATTCTTTATTAGGAGGGGGGGAGGGGGTTAGAACTTCAACCAACTTTTTTTGTAAATTTTTTCATCCTTCATTTTGTTTGTCTCTTTCCTCATTCTTTCAATTAGTAGCATAGACTAGGTGAAAAATTCATTAGGTTCACGAACACTTTGGCATAAAGGTAAATAAGTTGTAAAAACAAACTTTGGGTAATGTAACTTAGATGATAACTTTTCTAGTTTAGTCGAAAATTTAGTGAGCGCCAGAGACATGACCCATGAGAATGAATGATGTAATATTCCAAGCAAGAAATATGAATAAATTTTTATTGGTTCTCCTAACTATAACAGTATGAGTACAACAACCAATGAAAATAAGACGTATTTGGTTCTGAGCGACGACAGTCACTTGCATTTATTTGATTTACAGCTTTTGCAGTGTAAGAGGGTGACCGATATTTATTAATGCTTATTAAGAATAATGCCTATTGGGACCTGAACGCAAAGTGACTGCCCTAGTAACCAAGCATGGAAATAGATATCTGTTAGAGATACTTTTTTGATATACCTATAGCGATGGTACGTCTATTAGCTCATAAGTACAAAATAAAGTATGATTCTCGGGCATAAAATGATCAGTATTCGTCTTAATTACTGGGAAATGAAAATTAATTTTTTTTTCACCTTCCTCGATACGAAACTGATAATGCGAAATTTTTGAAATTTTTAATACGATAATTTTTATCGGCACAATTTTTGTAGTATTTCATTTTCATGCGCTGATAACACGAGTCATGATTACACGTGCACACGTTAATGGGCGCTTGACATAACTCGACGTCACGAATACGTGATTTGGGACAAATTTGCATTGAAGGGGGGGGGGGGGTTAATGTTCGAGTCCTTTGTTTGCACCAAGAATGCGGGAATCAGCCCGCACTCGGTGATTTTTTTTCTCAATCATTTCGTAGTGCGCTAAAAGGCGATTCTGATCGATGGTTATTTTTTACTTTGCATTTTTATGTTTTCAGAGCAAAGATCAACGAGTATTTCAACGGCTTGAAATTACAGGTAAGTTGGAAATTTAGAATTTTGTATTCACGCGTAAGAACCTATCGTAGTCGGTTGCTTTCACGAGCTATTTTTAAGTACGATAAGGTTGGAAATGACGAGAATATGCTGCATATGTTCGACTTTCGAACGAAATATTGTACTCGAACTGCAGAAGAATCTGCTCGTTAGATATCACTGGTGAGATTTTTATCGTACATTTTACCGGACTCGGTTACTCATACCGTATCGAATTTTCTTCCACTTACACCTTGGTCGTTATTCCTACAGTATTCCTCGGGACGACAAGTTGAGAAGGAAATGGGTGAAAATCTTAAAAAAAGCAGTTCCGGAATTGCGATTGGGTAAAGATCCTCGCGTTTGTAGTCTCCATTTCGCCAAATCGGATTACAAATCGTTCGATCCAATTGCAAAGCTCAACAGAGGTGCTCTTCCGTCGTTGCATCTCAAGCCGGTCACCGATCCTGTTGCGAAAAGGACTAATAAAGCGGCGAGTCGTGTATCCGTATCGAAATCCTATCGTAAATCGCCTACGAAGAGTACGAGAAAGTATGGCAAAAAAGAAACCGTTCGTTCGTCGAATCACGATGAAAATACGAATCGTTTATCACGTTCCATCTCGACAAACTTGCGTGGTCCTGTAAGTGTACGGTGAATGAGTTTCGCTGGAGCTAGGAGTTCGATGATTTTGATTTTGGCACGTTTCAGGTGGTTCACGAAAAAAGGAAAGTACCGAAGCACACGAAAAGTTGTTGCATTTGTAAACTCTACGATCGGCAAATAGTTCGCGAAACAAGAGAGAAACTAAATCGACGCATTAGCTTTCATAAGTAGGTGGTTGTTATGGTGTAATTAGTCGACCCGTCGTTCTTCGTTTGTATTTAATTCGTTCAACTTCTTTCTGTCAGATTCCCCTTTGGGAAGAGAAACCGAGCGCTCATGAGGAAGTGGATAATGGCCATTTCAAAGGTGATACCAGGATTCGAAGCGAACATCTCTCTGAGAGTATGTGGTTTGCATTTCGCCGAGTCGGATTATAAAGTTTTGGCAGAGCACTCAAATCAGTATTTGAAGGAAGGAAGCGTTCCTTCGTTGTATATGCGGTTGTGCGATTTCACTAGTGATTCGGTTGAGGTGAATCGTGATTCATCTAGGAGCCATTGTGATGATAATGTAAGTGTTTTATTGATGATTTGATGAGTACCTTGATCTGAGTTTTGTATTCATTAGTGAGGTTAGAGATGTAGAACGAAATGAACGAGATTTGTTTTCAATCGCAAATGTAAAAAATGTAACCAGCCATGCCGCATTACTGGAGCTGAGTTTTTAAGCAGGACTTGCTCGGATTTGTAAACGATGTTTAGCTCTTTATGCCCCCAGGCCACTCCTACTATTGAGTCTGAAAATCCCCACCTATCTGTTTGAATCACCTCAGAAGTTGAAGGTAGAATTTGTGGTACTGAAGCTTCATTTCTCCGGTACCCCCAAGTCTGCTTCGATAGTACTCATTAATACTTACCCCTGAGGGAAGATATAGAATAGAGAGCAAAGTGATACCTATTCCCTAAAAGATACCCATCAGGCCATATTTTTCTAATTCGAGCTATTTGAGGCTACTCAAGCTTCCTTAGATTTTGATGATTTGCCATTTTGGATCTGTTTTCATCCAAATTTCTGAGATCATGTTCAGGTGCTCACCTAACACCACATTTAAAGGTTAACATGTCTAGGTGGATTTGGTGAAGAGATATAGATGATTCATAAATTTTCCTGCCATGATTTTTTGAAAACATAAAAATACCACTTTCAATCAACTACGAACTGTGCTTCCTCCCTCCCAAAAAATCCTGGTTTTCATTTTTCCCATTCCTACAAAAAAAAAAATTATTTCGAAGGGGGGGGGAGGTGTGAAGAAGAATGCCTTGCTATATACTAAAGACATAAATATTTTGTTGATCTTGGAAAAAAAATCGTAGCCTAAAAATTTCGCTTACAATTTCAATACCAATTTGTATAGATATAGTTTGATGAGAGTTTATTTCTTGATCACTCCCAATATATTTCTTATTTCTTCCACCAAAGGTCAGCCACTTTGCTTTTAATTTTACGGAGTAATGCAGGTGCTGTCCGTCCAAAAGCATAAGCTAAATTGTGTCAGTTGTGTAAGCCAAAAGCCAAATAATTTTTTTAATTTTTATTATTAAACCAAAATAATAAGGTGATAAATTGATGATATTGAGAATAAGATAACGATTAGATTTTAATTTTATGAGTTAACTGGAATTAGCAGTTATTATTAAAACAAAAAAAAAAATTACTTTCTTTCTGATAGCATGTTTGGACGTGTTTGTTTTTCTAAGTCAAAAAAGAATGAAAGTGAACGAAGTCTGGTTTAGCAAACCCTGATGATATTTCGTTTTAACTTTTAGCTATGCATTTCCTGCAATTTAGCTCATGTTATTTTGGACGAACAATAACTGGTTTACTTTTTGATTGGTTGTACTTCACGCTTGTAATCACTAATCAGCAAGTCAGAAGGTGGTAAATTCCCTCCAATTACTCGTAAAATCAAGGATCAGGAGTCGTTCCGGATTCGGAGTCAAAAGACTCTAAAATAACTCCGGAGTCGAGCCGGAGTCTGGAATCAAGGTTTTGAAGTTGACTTCGGAATTAGAGATTGAGGTTGGGGTCAAATTTTCAACTAACTCCAGATTGAGGTCGGAGTCGAAGTTGGGCTTTTAGATTTGCTCCAGAGTCAGTGTATGGAGTCGGAGTTAAATTTGCAACTTGATCCGGAGTCAAAGACTGGAGTTTAAGCCAAATTTTAAACCTGACTTCGGAGTCAGGGACTGGAGTCGAAGTCAAATTTTAAACCTGACTTCGGAGTCAAGAGTCGAAGTTTGGAGTCAAGATTTTGAACTTGGCTTTGGAGTCTGAGGTTGGAGTCGGGAGTCAAATTTTCAAGCAACTTCAAAGTCAGGTCGAAGTCGGAGTTGGAATCAAATGTTCAACTTGGCTCCGGAGTCAGGGACTAGAGTCGAAGGCAAATTTTAAACCTGACTTCGAAGGGAAGAGTCGGAGTCGAAGTCAATGTTACCTAGTCTCCGGAGTCTGACCGGAGTTGGAGTGAAATTTTTGGACGACTCCTAGTCCTTGCGTAAAATGAAAACATGAATTGATGATTCGAATTACCACAATGAATTTTAGTCCTTGAAAATGGAACGATATTATTTGAGAAGTTAAAATGAAATATCCTAGATTTTATCACATTTTAGCCTTATGATTGGTAGTTATACGCGTGACGTATAACCAATCAGAAAGTGAACCAGTTACTGGATTATAGGTATCATTTCGGAATTTTCTTTAGCTATTTCAGTGTTTTTATTTATTGTATTATTTTTTCTCATTTTTGGCATACCTAGTATAATTTTAATTTTTAGTATTTTCTCAAGTTTTTTTTTTTTTTTTTTTTCATTGATTTTGTGACGATTTTTTTTCTATATTTTTTCGATGTGATTTATTTTTAGTTTTTATTATTAAGGATTTTTTTTTTCAACGGTTGGGACCTGTGAAATGGTATCCAAGAGTTGACGGTTTTTATTCACTTATTATTCAAAACAGAAAACTTTTAGTTTCGAACATTTGGCAACACTGTCACAATTGTTTGAAAAAATACACTTTTCTCTAAGGTTGCGAAGCTGAATTCAAATCCGAATCCGAATCTGAATCTTCGAGCCGAATTCAGCCGAATTTTTCATGAACCTAAACCTGAATTCGATATTAAGAAAATCGTATTTTTTGACATCGAATTCGACTTTGCTCGTTTCAAAAAAGAAAAAAAAAACTTAAATTTTTAGAAAAAGGTACGATAACGTTAATGTGTTGTAAAAGCAATAGAAAAACGCAAAACTCGTGAATCATCTCATTTAATTACTAAAAAATATACGTATGTGGTGATTCACGAGTTTGCGTTTTTCTATCATTAAAAAAAAAAAAAAAAAACTTGAACCTTATCACATATCAAGTTTACAGCGTTCTATTCATGCTAACTGATTGATTGAAAATTTTAATGGTTGGGCAGCGATGCTAACTATTTGTAAGAAGTAAATAAACAAGATAATCTTATAAAATTATGAAGCCGAATAATTTTCCCTTAGTTTTGATTATGTTCGATCATAAAAAATGACGATAAAAATTATTGATTTTTTTGCTATTTTTTATGATTTTTTTTTTTTTAATTATTCACAAAGAGCTTAAATTTTCATAATTTTCGCCTTTAATCAGTGCTCTTTGGTTGGTCAAACTAAGGACAAAAAATTACATAAACTCTTCTTCCTTGTATAAACTGTGTAATCATCATTTGAAGCCTATCTTGATTATTACACACTCCAATAATATTTCTTGTATAAATATCTGTTCGGTTATCTGAAGAAGCGAAAATGATAATACTTGGAATCGTTTGCAATGAAATAAATAGTTCTACGTACTCGACCTTTGAAAAAGATAACAAACTTAATGATAAATATTCGTTGATCAACTGAATTTACCACCTATACGGTTGATTTCGTATAACCTAGGTCAAGGCATTACTTTCAATTGGGAAAACTCGATGCTAGATGCAGTATAGACCCTACAATCGAACATTGGATAATTTATTCATATTCTTATATAGACTTTTAATAAGTCTAAGAAACTCATAACCCCACATAGGAAAAATTTTATCGCAAATTAACTCGATGCGCAAACCGTCCGGTATCCTGTTGCAATTTAATTATGGTTTAGATAGACCAGGATGTACATACGATTACAGTACATAACGATGAGTAATCGGATCTTCGTGTAATTTCAATGGAAGTGTTTTATCGCGTTTGGTATCCGTGCGAGTGGTTAATTATTTATGGGATTTATGTTTGATGACACGTACTACTGAGCGCATTTCTCGCTGCAGATGTCGCCGTGTATTTTTTTATTACTTAATTATTAAAACCGTTGTTCTCATTCTATAGTTAGAAAACTCGTTCGAGTCATTTAGCTGATCTTTAATCTGTTTTCATTTGACGTGAAGCTGATCACTTGAAAATACGTCTTCGATGTAATGGTATTTTTTTCGTGAATTCGAATTGTATTCTTCATTCAACGTTGGGTCTGCCTTACGTCATGTGGCGCGTATTAAAAATTCGTCAATAAATCGCAAATATTCGAAACCCCGACGATATTGTTTACTTATAACGCGTCGCAACAGATGAAGACGATCGGTTTGCCACTTGTGTGTATTCCGGCGTACGTACGTGTTCGCGAATGCGATTAATCGATTGAATGCTGGTGAATTTTTTTGCGTTTTTATCGAAAATTTCAATGATTTGAATCACATCAGTGAGCTCAGATCTGTGTTGGTGTTGTATTGGAATTGAAAAATATATCGATAGTTATGGTAACGTACTTCTTTGATATTTTAATCGTTCGCGAATATTTTATGAAGTGAAAAAAATTTTTCATGAAATATTTCTGCATTAATATTTTTTAAACGTCGAAAAAATTCGTATTATCAGTTACGAAGTATGTAAAGATCGCACGAGTCTTCATATCGGATTAATTACGTGTATCAGTTATAATCTTCGTGTCGAAAAGGCGCATCAGGTCATTTCTATTTGCGATTCCGTTGTGATAAATATATTTCTTAGTTGAAGGAAAAAAGGCCAATGAAATGGTTTATCATCGAATCTTGGTGACTATGGAGAGAGAGTGTATCAGAATCTTTGAACACGTATTCAAAGTTCAATTGTGTTAACTTTTCTCTAATTTAATAAAATACAAATCATTAAAAAATATAGATTTTCATCTCGACTGAGGAAAAAAATAGACGTATCGACATTTTCTATCCTGATGTGGTATATCAATCTAAATCTTTGGTGGCGTTTTTTCTACAGCCAGTTTATAATTTTTGATATAAAAAGAAAGCATTTTCTGAAAAAGGGGAAAAAATTGATTCTTTTGTGTTTTGACATTTTTTAGAAAAAAAAATTGAAATTAGGTATAAATTTCAGTTTAAATAAAAAACATTAATTTTGTAAATTAAAAATTATTAAAAAAAATAAAATTTATTATTTATAAATATAGTTATATTATTTTTAATTTCACAAATTAATATTTCAATCTTAAATTATATACATAAAATAACTCCATTAGTTTTTTTTGTTCATTGAAAAAAATCGAAATTTTTGAATCATTGATGAGTACTCGTATATTTTTTAAAAAATTCATGATTTTAAAACGTTATATAAAAAATATTAATTATTAAAAGTAAAATAACAAAATTAATTCGAAAAAAAAATTATTTAAATTCGAGAAGCATTTGATTAAAAGCATGAATTTTTTTCGCTCAAAAATAATAGAAAAATTTTTCAGTTAATAAATAAAAATGAAATTAATATTGGTTTCAATTTTTATCATTTATTTATTTTTTACTTTTAATGATTAAATTTATAATCTCAAGTATCGGGAACCGCGGAATTAGTAGTTACCTAAACTTTTTACATTAAAGTCTTCTCCATGACCATTATTAATAACATTTAATTTTATTTTTTCTTTTAATTTAATTTATTTTTTAAATATTAAATTTAATAATTTTTTTCTTTTCAATTTATTTATAAATTTTAATATTATTCTTCTTTGATTTATCAATTTATTCATTAATAATTATTTAATAAGTTCATACGAAAGACTATTTGGTATTTCGAGCACATCTGATTACGAAGGTTATCGAGCGTAATTAAGTGTACAAGGCTATGCAAGAATCGTTTTATTCCCTTTGTGCGGCAAATAGGCAACTATCGTGGAGTAAAAAGAATGATTCGAGCGTACTCAAAATATTGAAGGGGTTGAGATACATATGTGGCATTTTATAAGAAGAGGGTCAACATTATCACAAAAATAATTTTCGAGATATTACCATCTTCTAAAACTAGATGAAATTACTTCTCAAATGAGTAATTGGGGACCTTTTTTCATGAAAAATTGACGCTTCTAAGGTAAATGCACCAGTAGTGGACACATCTAAGAAAGCTTTTTCGCAATTTAATTTGTTAAAAATAGAAAAAAAAAGATAATGAAACCAGTTTTGCACTAAATTATAGTAAACTGACTCTGGTTTAGGACAAACATTTGTTAAAAACTCAAAACCTCATTTTTAATGAGAAAAAAGAAGTACATTTCACCAATAATGGATCATTTTTTTTAATGATGTTCCAATAGTGGATCATTTATATTTTACCAGCAACTTTTCAAGAAATAATATTTTGAAATATAATCAGAAAAATTTCTTTAAAAAAAAATACAACGCAAAGATGCCGACAAGTACGGCGAAACGTCGTTTTATTTTATGCACATCATATAAAAAAATTTTTCAACAAGTTTTGTGTTGTATTTTTTTAAAAGAAATTTTTCTGATTAAATTTTGCGGACTCGTTTCGTGTACAATTGCTTTTTTCTTTTATATTTTGAAATATTTTTTATAGATTGTTGATGAACTTATTCTAATATTTCTTTCATTTTTAAATCTGAAAAAATCAGGGTCTGCGGAAGGGGAGGGTTAGTACCTCCACATCTGTCTCGTACCTCCGGAATTTTTCATGTACCTCCACCTCCGCCTCTTACCTTCAAAAAATGTAGTACCTCCTGGATGTATCTGGAGGGTACCTCTGAGGCACATCCTGGCGGTACCTTGAAGAGGTAAGTCCAAAAAGCAAAAGATACCTCGGAGCCACCTTGGAAGTATCTCAGAAGTACCTCCAAGGACCTTAGTTGAAGTGCCTCAACTTCCGCCTCCACCTCCGCATTCCCTGCTAAAAATGCATAAAATTTAGTGATTCATCATTGGTACATACAAAAATTGATCTACATCTAATAGCGGATATTTGTGGTTCACTATTAGTGAAATGGGTTTTGTAAGTTCTAATAGATGATCGGAACATTTCTGACATGAAATAACGGTTAAAAAATGAATATAAATTTACGAAAATTATCCCCTTTTTGCGGTGAATATTAGTGACTTGGAGTACCATTCAAAATATATTTTTAGAAGGGTGTGAATAATGAAATTGGAATGCACTTTTCTTAGTTCATTTATTAAATTTTCAGCAAAAAATGGGTAATTAAAAAACATAAAAACATCGTTCTAAAGTCATGGTTTCAAGTTACAAAGTATTGGCAAATGTTGCTTCAAGACATTAGTCCAGTGTTACCAACTTAGCCCCACGTATCATCTTAAAATTAGGTATTTGAGGTCAAAATGATCCACTACCGGAACACAGTTCACTACTGGTACATTTACCTTACAAGAATTTGAAAGTTGATGTTGGAAAAATGAAATTTTGAGAAAATGTGTTGAGTTTTTAAATGAAAATTGTCATTAAAAAACATATTTATAAGTTGTAAAAATTCAATTTTTTTTCATTCTTATAGAAAATTTGCTGTAGAATCCGAAAAAGTCAGTTTAGGAGCCGTATTAGGCTTTTAGGTGTTCCTAAAGTAGCCCCACACATAACTAACCTAACGCAAATTGAAATGTACAATTTTTTTTTTTCACAAAAAAATTTTTATTTCGGTTTTGGGCATAAAATATTGTTACACTCTGCTCTAACGTATTTTCTGTTTCACGAGATTCTGACTATCTACCGCGGAAGTAGAAGGATTATAGTATACGAATCCATTAAAAACAAAAAATCGATATTTTCTATCCTAATTCACATTTTTGCATTCTTCTCGAAATCAACTTTGTAACAATCGCATGTTTCGTTTTGAAATGAAAAAAACAAAATTGTAAGCAACCTTGTCACGTAACTTAAGCAAGGCTTGTTCTGATGTACAGATGATGTTGTTAACGACCTCGCATGTTTATAGGTCACACCTTGTACCCAGTCTGAAAAGCCGCACTTACCTCTTCCGAAAACCCATGAAAAAAATGAATTAATGATATGAAATATTCCTTACTTACCAAAATCGTAGAGCTCATATTTTTCAAAATTATACCTATTTCAGGCTGTGTTCGCCTAAATTCACGAATTTATATTCTGATTTTCGTGTAAATGTACGTACAAAATTTCACTTTTGTATTTTCTATTACGATTTCCCCTCTGAACATCGTGTTTTATTCCAGCTCCCTTTCAGATTTATTTAAGGAGCTAAAATTGGAATGTGTTATCACTTCGATGTATTTTTCACGTGAGACTCTATTCGGAGCATTTTTAATCTTTTGTTTACCCCCCCCCCCCCCCGCCATTTATTGACGATAAAACCGGCTTGTTCTTCTTTCCTTCAACATCTATGTGAAAATGAATTTAGAATGAAGTATACTTCCTCTTTTCAATAATGATATGAATTCATACTCTTTAATTTTAGGCATTTTAAGGATCCTCAAGGTATCTTCAAATTTCGATCATATGCCATTTTGGATCCATTATTCCATTTTGACCCAAAATGAAGGTTTCATATTCTGGTCCCCACATGAGCCCGTTGGTAAAATTAGTGGTGAGAAGATATTGGCCTATCATGAATTTCGTTTTACGATTTCCAATATTGGTTTCTCGCTCTAACGCCTCCCTCCCCCAATCCAAAATCACCTAGGAAACCAAAATTGGAATTTGACCTTCCGTTTATCCCCGCCACACTCTGAGTACAAGTACCCTCTCCTTCTCCCCTTCTACGTTACGTGCGTAGTGGATTCAGGATATCATAATATACTTCTTGTACCTATTATTTATATGAATTCATATTTATCAAGTTTGAGTTTTTTAAAGCTTCTCAAGCCATTCTCAGATTTTGATCATTCGCCATTTTGGATCAGTTTTCATTCAAATTCAAGGAACCTTATTCTGGTCTCAAAATAACCCTAGGTACGAAGTTTGATATTTTCGGTGATGATAAGGTGAAGAGGTGAGGAACATTGGAGATATTTAATGTCTCGAAATCAGGGTTGGCAAAACCAAAAAAAGTTTGGTTTCGTTTTTCAAAAACAACATTTATTTTATTTTTTGTGTTTTTTTACTTTAACATCCAATTGATTAAATTTGCCTTGTACGTGAAGGTACTCCCTGAGTATATGCTACCAAGTTTTTTCATTTTTTTTTTTTGTTATCGAAATAACTTTGAAATCTATTTCAGAATCTTCAGATCACCGTAGGACGCCATTTTGGGACAGTGTCAAAAAATCATATTTAAATTTCAAAATGTGATATAATTTTGAGAATTTATTCAGATTTTTTCGAGCTGAGTATATTAATAGATTTAGCATTTGAAAATAATTATTTTAAAACTTTTTATGCAAAATTCAAAAATACGTTATGAAAAAAAAAAAGTTGTAAATGAAAATTTGATGATTGTTAATTATTCAAAACGACGAAAAAAAAAACAAAACAATTTTTTTCGTTTTTGGGGGGGCTTAGAGGGGGGTGGGAGGTTTTGTTTTTGTTCTTTGCCATAGTTATATGTTTTGAACATAAGTTGTTCGTTTTGTTACCGGACCCTGCCCAAAATCTTTCCAGAAAGCAGTTTTTTGCTGTGGCTCTCCTTCAAGTTCACTTGAGAAACTGAAATTTGGATATGTTGAGCCTTCCCTTCAACTACCATGAAATTTTGAGTAAACCCAATTTCAATATGAACCAAATCCAAAAAAATATTTTTGCATATTATTACGAAGAACTTCTTGGAACTAAAGAGCTTGGCTTCGATGAGGTAGTTAGAATATGCTCCACAGAGCTTTTAACCAGTTCATAAACCAAAAAGTGTACCATATCGAGAGTAAATGTTGACCAAGTTTTTTCAAAATTTAATTTTTGTTTAAATTTTTAATTTAAATAATTTTAATATATATATATTTAATTAAAATTTATTTCATATAAAATTATTTTTTATATTATGAATACATAACTTAATATTTAATATTTAAATTTTATAAATTTATTTTTAAATAAGATATAATAGCCTATTTTCGGATATATAGGCAAAAACATTTTTTTTCTCGTCATCTCTGGAAATTGAAAAATTCACTTCTTTTTCATGTATTCTCGACAATTGAAGCCTTGAAGACAAATTTCTTCAATGTTTTTGAATGATTGCTAAAATAATTAAAAAAAAAAAAAAATACATAATATGAAGAGATTAGAAAACTCGTGAATGTTGTAATGTCCATTTATATGTACAAATTAATTATCTTTCTCAAAATACGAATCATGTACGTATCTTATATCCAAATCTGTTTTTTCAGATCGGTGAAAGTTCCGCTTCGCTCTCGCGCTCAGAATATAACGACGAGTCAACGACGGAAAGTTCGTTTCGCAGCGAGACTTCCGCGGAATTCACCACATCGGAGTCTAAATGTAACGATTCAACTATCGATGAAAGTTCATTCGGCGATGGGACTTCCGGTGAGTATTCATCATTTTCGGAGTCCAATAACAACGAGATTTCGCTACCCGGTAGCGAACTCTCCGAAAGATCTACCTCCTCGTCGTCCAAAATAAGCGAAGAATCGCGAAGCGAATGTCTTGATACCTCGTTCGAGTCTGTGTCGAACGATAGACGCGATGGTGAAAATTCATTTTGTAATCAGTCCTCTTCGGAATGTGAAAGGAAGAATGCATCGGACGATGGTAATTTATTTTGTAGCGAGTCTTCTTCGGAATCTGAGGACGACGAGAATTTATTTGGTAGTCAGTCGTCTTCGGAATCTAAATCAAACGAGGGAGGTAATGGCGGGATCACTTTACACTCCAAGTCTAACGATGAAATTGTCGATGAAAATTTATCTCCTCGTCGGACCTCTTCGGAGTCCAAGTCTAGCGATATCGATGTTCGTGAAAATTTCGAACAAATTCCTATGGAAATTGACCCGAACGATAAAAACATCGATTCACCGGCCATTCCATCGATGGATTCTGATCAACCACTGTTAGATGGTAATGTCAGCGAAATGTGTGTTTCGAGTTCGACATCTCGACAGCTTCGTGTGCCCTACGCAGAAGGCCCGAAATTCAACGATTGGTTGGAATCGTCGAATGCTGGACATGTAGGTTCTCGTGAAAATCGTAACGACAATTCAGAAGAAGTTCATGGTGTAACTTCCAACGCCCTTAATCGAAATGAGGATAACGCGATGGATCTATTGAAAGATAAAAAGGATAACGAAAGCTCGACTAGTATAGAACCTCGTACATTTTCGAATAAAGACGACGAAATCATAAACCAAGTATCCGAGCCTTCGATGGCCACTTTGCCAGCTCCCGAGCCAGCCTCGGAGAACATAAGGGAATCATTACCCTCCGACCAATCAAACACAGAATCACAAGTGTTTCCCGAACAATTCCAATCTCCGATTAATTCAGTCTTATCACCAAGTACTCCTCGAAAGGACATCCCAACGGTTGAAAGGGAAGCAGATCGCGTCCCAACGCCTAGAAAGTCCAAATCACCCTTTAAATCGACTCATTTCGAGTGCTCCTATTGTCCGAAATCGTTCGAGGATGGGGAACGCCTGAGAGAGCATAAAAGATGGCACGCCGATTCCAGACACTACAAATGCGGATTCTGCGATAAAGTCCTATCTTCGTGTCAGTCGTGGGAATACCACGTTAACGTGCACGCCGGATATAAACCCTATACGTGCGACCATTGCGAAAAAGAATTCGTCACGAAGCAGGCGTTGAAAACGCACACCAGATGTAATAGACACAAGTGTCAATTCTGCGGTCAATCATTCCGCTCCAAAAGCAAATTGAAGGAGCATCGGAAAACGCACAAAGAAGAGGAAATCCACCGATGCAATATCTGCGACAGATATTTCTCCAAGCTGTCCTCTTTGAATATTCACAAGACCAAACATAAAACGAAAAAACCCCACGAATGCCAATACTGCGGTAACGTGTACCAGAGCAAAGCCGAATTGGAATATCATATTAAACTAACCGGAGAAAATTTACTCATTTGTCCTACCTGTTTGGATACTTTCGAGGATTATTTAGACTTTAAAATACACTTATTAGATCATACCGAAAAAGAATCCTTCGTGTGTACCGTTTGCGATAGAACTTTCGTATCCACCGATATTTTAGAAGATCATATACTTAGTATTCATAATGATCGCAGCAGTGGTGCATTTCCCTGAGTTGTTATACTTGCGTTATTTCTTTTCTTTTCTTTCTTTTTAATACATTGTTCCTAATTTTTTAATAAGAATGAATTTTCCGTGTTGAAAGGTTGAACATTTTTCTCATGTATTTTGAGATTTTTTTATTCTTTCTTACACTTATTGGATTTTTTTTTTGAAGGTGAAATTTTGTTATTTTTTAGGCACGTAAAAAGTACTCGTATACCTTTATTTTCTGTTGTAATTTTTTTTTTCAAAACGCTTCAAAATGATCACGTAATGCAGATGCGATAAATTACCGAATTGTAAATAATGAAGTATTGAAATATAGAAGTAAGTTTATCAATGTTATACATTACCATCTTATCTCCCCGATTTTTGTTCAAAAAAAAAAAAATTATAACAAATTTCAGAAAAAAAATCAATTGTACCAGCATTTAAAAATCGTTTTAAAGCGATTTCGAAACAAAAAAAAATCGCAAAAATTCCAAATAGTCAAATAATGTGATGTACACTTTTTTTTTCAATTTGTATGTAATAACTATATTGTTTTCGAGCTTAAATTCTTATCATTTACCTAGTAAAAGAGATCATTTTCGAAACGAAATTCATCATTTGACTGAAAAAAAAACTGATTGTTTTGTTCTTTAAAAAAGATTCGTTTTTATTTTTTATGTTTGTTTTTTTTTTTTTATCTTAATGTGTTAAGAAAATCCAATTGTTTCCATAAAAGAAACTTTTTCATTTATATTTTAATTGGTTGACGATGTGAGTGAACTATTTTGAATTAAGTTAAGGTTAGCTTTAGGTTTAGCTTTGGGATGCCGATGCTTCAAATAAAATTCCTCCACTAGGGTGATGTAAAAAAGAAAAATGTGGGTTTTGTATTTAGATTTAGTTTAGGTTACAGTTTGAGAGTTGAGATTTAGGTTTAGGATTGGGTGTTCACTAGAATTCGAATTAATTGTGCAACTAATGTGCGTGTATTAAGTTATGAATTGAGTATTTCTAACACATTTTACAATCTTTAGCTCTCGAGTAAATTCGCCTGCAGAATAAAATCATGATCATAAATTCCTAAATTCCTGCCAAAACTATCTCTATCGGTTTTGTTCAGGTTCCATTTTTTTTAATGAATAGGTTTTAGTTTCGTTTAGGTATTTCAGTTTTGTTCTGGTTTTGGTGTTTGAAATGAATCTGTTTAGCTCCAGTTTCCTTTCAGTTTTTTCCCTCTTCTAAAAGATTAATCTATTTATCATAATTTTATAACTGTTGGAAGTTAGTATTTCAAGACTCACGTGAAAAAGAGATGGAAAATGCTATTGAGAAAATTGAAAAAAAAAAATATAGCAATTTAGAAAATTTTTTATAAAAAATAAAAATTCTATGAATGTAAAAATTCGAATTAAAAAAAAAATTATTATAAAGAAAATTTAGATAAATTAAAAAATGAAATAAAAATAATGATGAAAAAAAATAGAGAGTAAAGTAAAACTTTCAGTTTTTAGGCGTTCCATATTAAAAATTCGAAAAATGTTAATAAATGGTTACTTAAAAAATATCAATCACTTGAAGATTTAAAAGACTTTTTTTTTTTAAATCACAAAGAACATAATTTAGAAAAAAGCTTGTAAAAAACAAACAAAAAAAAAGTAAATTGACAAACAGCTAGAAATCAATCTCCTCTGATTTTCACCTTGTTGAAATTCTCCTTGAACTATATTTCTCTTTGGTTTTTCCAAAAGAGTGATCTAGCACGTGCGCCCTCAGTTTGCGTATGAAAAGGCGATTTCGAATATGGCGATTTTACTTATAGTACCACATATGCCTCTCCCATAAAAATATAGTGATTATATATCTTAGACAATAAAATGCATAAAAACAGCTTCTAGTTATTATAGGAATATTGAAATATTAAGCGTAGTTGGGCATTAAAAACTGAAGTGAAGATAATAAGAAAAGAATGAAATAAATTCATTGTTATATTCCCCTAAATAAATAACCAGAGTCCTTAATAAAATTGATAGGTTGGGAGGAGGGCTGGTTTAAGTGAACTGGAGCAATTGATGGTTGTACAGCTACGACGTATGCGAAGGACGATGTAGCATAATCTAGCACATTGTCAACTTGTGTTTTCAGGAAGGATTAATTGGAAGCTTTTGGGCATGGAATCCAAAAGCGTGTTACATAGAACCTCGTCTTTAACGTTTTTATTTATTATGGCAAAACTTGCACGTACGGTTGTTAATCGAGAAACTGGTGCATAAATTGCAAAGCACATACTCCTTTTTATCACGAAATCCTCTTATGACCAATCTCGCTTTATATCTCACACTTCCGTCACTCTCTAATTTCCTCTTAAAAAACATCCTCGAATCTAAGATATTAGGTCTATATGTTTTAGTCTCAATCAGTCTATCTACAATTTCCCACACATCGTTCTTAATCATTACCTCTATTTCTTCATCTATCGCTCGCATCCAGTTTTGTCTCTGAGGTGAATTTATAGCTTCTAAGTACGTTTCTGGGTCGTTTTGTAATTTTACTAATAGGGAAAAATATGTCTCATCCCAAGCTTTATCTACTTCTTCAACCTGCCTTAAAGTTTCTTTTAAGTTACTCAGCGCTTTCGCAAATTCGGCTTCTATCTCCTCGCATTCTATATTGTCGATATCATATTCATCATCGCTAAGGTTTAAGTTTTTAGTGTTTTCGCTTGTTTTCAATTCTTCACCGATTTCTCTCGCCCCTTTCCTACTTATCGCAGATTCAACTTTGTCAGTATCTTCTTTTTCTCATGTTTCGCATCACCCCGCAAGATTTTTTCTTATTACTCACCATATTATTTATCGCGTTCTCAGTTAAATTCACAAACCATTCCTTTTCATTAATTATAGTAGTTTGGTCATCAAGCAAGTCTTTATCTAATTTATTAATATCAGAATAAGGTTTATTTTCAATAAACCTTACGCGTTTTGTTCGTATTATTTTCTAGCTTTCGGTAGCAAAATACGATACCCAGTTTCATTGTAACCTACCAAGACTCCTAGGACTGCCCTTTTTCTAGTTTTAGAAAATGATTTTGATTTCTCAAGATGTAGCATAAACTACCAAAACGTCGCAATTTTTCCATCCTAAAGTTTGTTTCAGGAAAGAATTTGCTAATTGGTAGATTAAAATCAATCCCACGATGAGAACGGTTATATACATGTACAGCGATGCAAAGCTAAGTCTTAATGATATTTTGGCACACCTGAATCAAAGATCATAATCTGACCTTTTCTTGTATTGTACGATTAAAGCGTTCTGCTAAACCATTATGTTGAGGGGTATATGGTTCAGTGAACTTTACCTCGATTTTCTCCTTATCGCAAATTTGTTTTATAGGTCACCTGTACTGTCTGTCAAATATAGCTTAAGACTTTTTAACAGCGCAAAGTTAGGCAACAGTTCATGCGTGGTTACTCAAAATGTGGATTGTATTACAAAGTAGGTAAATGTGTTATTACCTATGAACTCATCGAATTTCACTGGAAACCCATTTACCATACTTTTTTGTGCTTTAGTGTTTCGACTATTTGGCCAGCATTTTCAGTTTGAACACATTTTGGGAAGTAATGAAATCGTGAAAATTGTCGCGCTTTTTGCCTAACTTTGCGCCGTCAAAAAGTCTCAAGCTATATTTAACAGACAGTATATTCAGTTCCATTATCGCAGTTTTCTAATTTTCACATTATTACCTAAGTGCGCTCGCAAGTTTCGCAAATGAAATTCGAAGCACTCCCCTACTTCATTCTTTTTATTCACGACATACGCAACCGCAAATCTAGAATAATCGTCAATGAAAGTTATAAAATACCTATATTTTGAAAAGTAAGATGGGGTTCTATAGGATCTATTACATCCGAGTGAATTAATTCTAAAGGTTCTGAGGCACGTGTCCTAATTTCATCAAATGGAAGTTTGGCCATTTTTGCAGTCGCCCAAATTTCGCAGTCTGATATGTCTTGCCAAAGATAATTTTATTTAAAGCGGGAATTATTCGTTGCAGCAGTCGCAAATAATTGAGAGAGAGATGTCTTAATCGTGCATTGCCACAGCATACCTTGATTTTCCCTCATATTGTGTTTGGGTAGCTTACCTATGCTAGATATTTAGTCGTAAAAAAGGAAAATACATCGTGAAGGGCAAACGAACAATTAATTACCAGCATTTAAATTATTTTGTAGCACGTGCAAAAGACATCGTAAAACCGACACTTTCATCTAATCAGGAGATTAGTGCACTGGTAAAGCACGAAACAGGAATAAGTAAAGTTATCGAACGGATTAGATTAACAAATGCAAAATTTGAGAGAATAAATACCTTTATAAACTTCTCTTATATCACAAACCCACAGTCTGCGATATTTATTCGTTGTATCGAAGAAAATACATGTAGTAACATTGCATGAGGGTAAGTAACCAAGCGGCGTTCGGCACCTCAAACGCTTGGTGACTCGTCTTTTCCGTAATGGGTGCTATTTGATAAAAAATTTTTTAACAAAAAAAAAAAAAAAAAATTCCAATTGATTAATTTTGATTTGAGCTGCAAAAATAGAAAAAGATACTAATTTTGCTTTAAAATAATTTTTATTTCCTTAATAGAAAATTTTGTCACTCACCAGCCTGCCGCCTTTTCCTCGTCACTCTCAAGCCCCAGTCGCTGATATTTTTTCTTTTTAGGGGGGATATTGGCGAGCTCCTCCTCTCTAATATCTCTTAGCCGTTTCTTTCTATGTACTCCTGAAAAATTAATAATTAGCAAAACAGAGTACAATATTACATAAATTGCTATAACATTGCTGAACTCACTAGTGTGGCTTATCCAAGATTTATATTTGTCATACACGGCATCACATAACGAGTATTACCTTTCCTTTGTGCTTTTGCCAGAGGTGGAGGGTATGGTTCATGGGAGTCATGAAGTAGGTCTTTCTAGGGCAATAATCACATCGCCATCGGCAGTATTTTTTTACATTCTCGTCTGTTTTATAGACTGCTTCGGAAACATATAACTCTCCAGCGTGCATATGATTAGCACATGGCGGATACATGAAGCAAATTAAATTTTCGATCATATACATATTTTTAAATTGCAAATTATTCATTATACGCAGAAAAATAAATAATTCAATTAGCTGTAATTTTTGCAATTTTCTCAAAAAGAACGAATTTTTTCATAAAATTTGAAACTGCTGAAATTGAGGAGAATATAAGTTTCTAATATATGCATCAAATCAAATAATTATTGAAATGATTTTCGAACATGAGAGAGACGAGTTGGACTTGGCGACGAGTTGAAGTGAAACGACGACTTGAACGTCGAGGATTAGATTCGACTATGGTGACTCCCCTGAACTTTATCTCTTAATATAGCATTATTACTTGAATTTTATTTTAATGTATCTGGGGTAGTTTTCTCTGAGATCTGATTCAATGGTGTAATAATTTTGTTTAAGGGAATTTCATTTGAGTTTATAATACAGTTCGGGCTATGATCTTCAGTTTTCCTCAAATCACTTTTGTCTCTATCATCTACTGACTCATCTCTCGCAATTGAATCACTCACATCTTGATTTTCACACTCTACTTCCTCATTCTTATTTGTATTTAATTTTAGCCTTTTTGAGTAAATGTGTTCACTTTCACAATCAGTCATACATATGCATGAGTTTATAGGGTCTGGGGTAATAATATCAATATACCAAAAAGGATTTATATAATAACTAGAAAATTCCACTTTTCCAGTTAACCTATTAATAAATATAATATATTTATTAGTAAATAAAATATTGTATCGATCATTTACAATTTTCCGAATTGTAATGAGACTCGGCTCGAATTAATTTAAGACTCAAAGTACTTTCAATATAATAACTTTATTTAAAAAAACACACAAATGTACAGCGTGAACAAAGTTTAACATTAAGTGATACAATAGACTGCTAAGCAAATACTGAACCAAAGCCTTGAGGCGGCATCTGGTAATATAGTAAAATATTGAGCGAGTGTGTCTGTGGTAGTAATATATGTGAGGTTGTGTGATTCTGATATGGTAAAATATCTGCATTAGTGTGTTTGTGGTAGTAAGATATTCGAATTAGTGTGCTTGTGGTAGTAGTTGGTGTGAGACTGTGTCTTTGTGTTAGTTTGTTGTTGTGAGATTGTGTTGGTGAGTCATATGGTCATTTTAAAATTGCATAGCGCCAGTCTATCGGTTAAGGTAATCTGATGCAATATTTGAGGCGATTTTTCGTTATACCACAGAATCGAAAACAAATTTTCTGACAAATTAGGTGATAGTAAAATATTTTCAATTTTTTTTCCTTCTATTGCAATTTACCTTCCCTCGCAAAACTCCCTTCCATTCTACTTTTATATTTGTTTTTGATTCTTTGTTTGCACCAGCTATTTCGCTGGCACATTTTCTTAAATTAGAAAAAACATATTTATTTTTGCACATGTGCTTGGTAGCACCCGAATCACATATAAAATTGATAATGTTCATCTTACCTTGAGTTAAGATCTTACACTGATGTTCAGACATTGTAGGTAGACCAATATCTAACCCCTCTGCATTAAGTTCTCCACCAATGCCACCATCTTGGCGCTCCTCCATTTCTCGTTATAACTTTTGCATATGTGCGGATGCCTTTTGAAACTCATCCTTCACAGTGGAGCAAATCAATGTTTTGTGAGGTCGATAAACGAATGTTGGAAGTGAGTCATCTGGTTCCCATGTTTCTTCAGGCTCTGGTACATTCAGAGGTTTCGATACATTTGCGTACAACTCAGCCATTGATGCTTCTCTCTGGCGATTTTCAGCCTGTTCTAACGCTAACCTGTGTTCCCTAAGGCTCCAATTCGTAGTACCTGCTGTCATATTTTTACTAAGTGTAGTTTTCTCCATCACACCCGTATCCACTTCCATCGCATTTGCGTTATACCTCTTGCTTGTACTTCGCTTGATCGCAATATTTTCTTTCACAAGATACGCAGAAGCTAGGTCACCCGTCGTAAAACCTAGAAATGTATTTCACTCATTAATACTTTCATCTAACGACATTGCCTCATCCTGCTCCTCATTGTTAACAGTAGCTACATTTGCAGCTGCGAAAGTCCTGAGGCTTCCCTGGTGTATTACCTGTAGCTATTTGGAAATTATTATTCTGCTTAAATTTAGAAAATTTATTAAATTTACCTTGTCCACCATCGCCCATTCGTCGCTCGCCGGTATTTTGATAAGAGAACCAACATTGCCTCCATGTTTTTCCTCCTCGCATTACGGTATTCGGAATAGACGACAAATTCCACTGGCTGACGTGATTATTTCTATTATGCAGTATTCAATTTGGCGTTACCTTATTTTGTCTGATTACACGCTGTATGCTTTCGATGCCGAACACAGGGCATTTGGCTGAATAATGAGTTCTAAACCAATGACAATTATAGCATTTATGATCCAAGGTTTTTACATCTGAAGGCCTTATGCCCCATCACACCACAACTGAAGCATCAAGCTACTTCTGGCGCCTTTGCCATGTTGGCTCTCGCTACTTGCCTCGAAGGTTGACTCATGTTTACCGCTTCTTCCTATAATATAATAGCTTTAAAATCAGAGAAATTTATGCGTTTAATGCTACTTAATATAACCACTCGCAACCTAACATTAAGGCACACATTTATAGTCGCATTTAAGGCTTGGTCTAAAATTTCTTTTTCAGTCAAAGGTTTTCCTATGAATTCAAAGGTATAGATGATTTCATCTAACCGTGAATTACTACATCATTTGGTTTTGAACCCGCTTCTTCTACCTCTGCTTGATTTTCTACTTCGTCCTCAAAGTCCAGTAGACATTCGATTGCTGGGTTGATAAGTACATTCCCTATGGGGACGTCATATGGTGGTATTTGATCAGGCACGTATGCCCGGTAAGTCCGGACATTACCTGCCTCTGGCGTGATGTGAAGCCTTGCCATATGCCAGTGCATATAGTTTTCGCAGATTCCAAAGACTTCTTTTCTAGGCATCTTTTCCATTTTCTCTTGGTCGCTGCTTGCTATTTTTTCTCTTCACTCTGAGAACGTTTTAAACAAAGAAAAAAAAAGAACAAACAAATAAAAAGATTAGAAGATGACAGCGTGTTACCAAATGACCATTCGACCAATTTCCCCAAATTTGATGGAGGAAGGGAGAGAGATCATATATAAAAAAAATTAGGGAACGCATTTCAAGTTTCTAACATTAGCCGCTCTTAGCTCGCCTGTCTGTAAATATCTCATCTGGTAATAGTTCGGATACCTCTGGTTTAAGACTACATAAGGTCCCTTGAACTGTGGCTGCAGTTTTGCCGCTATACCCTTAGCTGCATAAGATAGAGGATGTTGTTTATGATATACCAGCTGTCCCGCTTCCAACATCGACAGTCGCTGATATTTTTTCTTTTTAGGGGGGGATATTGGCGAGCTCCTCTCTAATATCTCTTAGCCGTTTCTTTCTACGTACTCCTGAAAAAATTAATAATTATCAAAACAGAGTACAATATTACATAAATTGCTATAACATTGCTGAACTCACTAGTGTGGCTTATCCAAGATTTATATTTGTCATACACGGCATCACATAACGAGTATTACCTTTCCTTTGTGCTTTTGCCAGAGGTGGAGGGTATGGTTCATGGGAGTCATGAAGTAAGTCTTTCTAGGGCAATAATCACATCGCCATCGGCAGTATTTTTTTACATTCTCGTCTGTTTTATAGACTGCTTCGGAAACATATAACTCTCCAGCGTGCATACGATTAGCACATGGCGGATACATGAAGCAAATTAAATTTTCGATCATATACATATTTTTAAATTGCAAATTATTCATTATACGCAGAAAAATAAATAATTCAATTAGCTGTAATTTTTGCAATTTTCTCAAAAAGAACGAATTTTTTCATAAAATTTGAAACTGCTGAAATTGAGGAGAATATAAGTTTCTAATATATGCATCAAATCAAATAATTATTGAAATGATTTTCGAACATGAGAGAGACGAGTTGGACTTGGCGACGAGTTGAAGTGAAACGACGACTTGAACGTCGAGGATTAGATTCGACTATGGTGACTCTCCTGAACTTTATCTCTTAATATAGCATTATTACTTGAATTTTATTTTAATGTATCTGGGGTAGTTTTCTCTGAGATCTGATTCAATGGTGTAATAATTTTGTTTAAGGGAATTCATTTGAGTTTATAATACAGTTCGGGCTATGATCTTCAGTTTTCCTCAAATCACTTTTGTCTCTATAATCTACTCATCTCTCGCAATTGAATCACTCACATCTTGATTTTCACACTCTACTTCCTCATTCTTATTTGTATTTAATTTTAGCCTTTTTGAGTAAATGTGTTCACTTTCAATCAGTCATACATATGCATGAGTTTATAGGGTCTGGGGTAATAATATCAATATACCAAAAAGGATTTATATAATAATACCTACAGATTTAAAAATTTATGTCCTCCAAATTTTACAATTAATGTAGAATGAACGTGTGATGTATTTCATAGTTTAGAGATTTAGTTCAAGGTAATTTTAACTATTTGAGCGCTATATCATGGTAGAGTAAACTATCCGGTTTCATTTTCAGATTATTTTGTTTTATTTTTTTATTTGTTTTATGTTATAATGTTTTGGCTTCAGCTTAGTCATGTAAATTATTATTTCATTTAATTTTTTACAACTGAGAATCTAGTAGAAATATGCTTTTTTGCTTGTAAATAGTATTATTCTTTTTCCTCTTTTCTTCTAGGTTTTCTTATGTGTTCTTTTTTTTTGTTTATTTCTTTTTTAAAATATCAATATAAGGCTGATAATAATCCCTCACTGCGTTCGCGTTAATATGCTTATAGTAAAGTGTGTTGCCTATTGCTATGTGCGAGTCATTAACATGTTATATTAATCGAATAAAATTCATTATTATAATTGTTTAGTAATAAATGATTTCTTCAATAGTGATAGTGATCAATAATTACTTTCAATAGTTAGTGTAAACTGCTAAGCTTCTAGTTTCGGTGTGTGCTGGTATCAAACCTTTCTCAACATTTTTATTTCTATGCTTGCTGCTTTCAGCATTATTACTACAAGGGCATCATCTGTTTTATGGCAGCCATTTTGTAAGATTGTGTAGGTAGTTCCTAATTAAAAGAATTACATGTGAGCGCAAAAACTACTATGTCACATGTTAGTGTTATATTATTCACTTTCTCGAGAGGTTATTTATTAATTCTAACCTAATTTTGTAGTGTACATACAATGCGTAGCCTAAATTTATAAATTCATGACGTAGAATTTATTAAATGGCATCAGTTGTTTTGTGATATTCGTGCGATACAGCTGTGTAATTTTTTATGTGTTATATAATTGTGAACTATAAGGTACTCGTGTTCGCGAAATGTATTCTGATTTTTTTATTTTCTTTTTAGTACATTTAACAATTTATTTAATGAATTTTTTATCATAAAATACAGTGTATAATGATGTGGCGTTTAAATTTGCATAGAGTACAGGGTAAGTGATTTGTTTATTTTATTTAATATGAGAGATCTGAGTCACGGTGATTTCAACTATTCTGAACATTAAATTCTTTAATATAAGAACATTTAATGTCATCAAATGCTTCTTAGATGTAATTTAGCTCCCAAAGATATTATAAGAGTTGGCCAGCAGACTATAGGGAAATATCTAAGTAGGTGAAGATGAGTAAAACATCAATTTAAATGGAAACGATTTCATTTTCCAATGTTACCAGAAAATGAAGGTATTCAGAGGAAAATAAATGATAAACTTTTTTTAGACGATAAAATTTCATTTAAAGATATAAACATTTTTATATTTTCATCCCCGATAACGATGGAGATTGTTTATTGTAGTCATTAATCATTTAATCCGCCAAAAATTATGTTATGATTTTTGTTAAATCCTGCAGTTCTTTCAAAAAATTTACTAAAATGCGGTCTATTTAAACAAATTTAAATTTTGATCAGTTTCACCTTTTCAAGTGAAACAACACCAGCGCGCCACACCCGTGCTTAGCCTGAATAGCATTAGTTGCGTGGTGACAGCTATGTGGTGAGGTTGTGTATTTCTTCATTTGCTATGTATTTGTGAATTGGACATAATATTGTCCAGTATAGCCAATTTTGTGTGTAAGTGTTATTTTCTGTGATAAATAGGTACAAAGAAAATTTTAACCACTTTGATTATACTTTATTTTACGACTTCAACTCTTGTGTTGAGCTATTTCTTAGAACTGCTTCTGATAGTTTTTTCATACATTTGTGTTGAGCTAGTAAATGATAAGATGCCTCAGAATCTTCATCGGTTTATTGCTTTATTCTGTGTTTGCTGCCCCCACCATTATTATTGAAATGGCACTAGTATCAGTTGTTTCTTTACAGTCGTGTAGTGAAGTTGTGTTTTGTGTGCTGTTAAATTGTGAACTATAAATTATTCGTGTGCGCAAGAAGTATTTTCTTATTCGTATGTTCGTGTTTTATTAGTTTTCTTTTTAGTGTGTAACCAGTTTATGAATTAGTGATGAAATTGATGGAAATTTTTAATTTTGATGTTTTGCATGATGTTATTGCCTAAATTTACATGAAGACTAGGTTTTTTTTTTTTTTTTTTTTAAATTAAGGTAAGTAATTGATCTTTTGCAAAATCATTTTTGATTAATAAATTATCTGGGCGGGGTTCCGTAGTACATACAATTTCAAACATTTTATAATCTCTTAAATTTTGGAATTAGTATAAAAATAAGGTGTATTTTATGGTTTTGATTGGTTTGAGGTGATTTAAACTGTTTGGGCGTGAAATGATTTAACAGAGAAAACAATTAGATTTCATTTCATGTGGTTCTTTTTTATTTAAATGAGTAGGAAAAAAACAGGAACATTTTTTTAAAAATGTTTGTAGGAAGTAATCAAATATATTTTGTCCCACTGTGATTAAGAATACCAAACTGGACCCAATTGGTCATACTCGCCTAATTATGACTGCATATAAAGATTTCACTTGATTTATCACAATTCTGAGGAAGTAGGCTAATCATGAAACATACAAGAACACTCTCAACTACTTAAAGACTAAACAAATGAATGTATTGGAGTAGACGGCTATTAACCTTAGATTTCCCCAAAAATCACATCATTACTCTTTCGAAGATCGGTTTTCCCAATATTTGTGTTGTGTTCTGCATCAGTGTCTCTTCTCTGCTTCATACTAACTTGTGCAGGAGAAGGGTGATTGGAAGAACGGTTTTCCCAATGTTTGTGTTGTGTTGTGTTCTGCATCAGTGTCTCTTTTGTTCTCTGCTTCCCCCTAACTTGTGCAGGAGAAGGGTGATGACGTAGCTTTGATGTCTCCCTCCATGTCTCTGATTGGTTTACCAAATTTTGGAGAGGGAGCAGCGATGGTGTAGTGGGAGAAGGTTAGAAAGGTACTTGAAGCGATGCACTGACAATTATCAGGCTGTCCCGGTTTACGGTGCTTGGCGAGTGGATGGTGCCATGGCCATGTCTTGTTGATAGGTGCTGATTTCTCGTCACCTTAAGTGCTCCGTGCAGTAAGCAGTTCTCATGCCTGTAAAAGGGCATGGGCCTCGTACTCGATACGTGGAGGTAACTCGGTTAGCCACGGGGAGAGAATAATGTGCCTATCAGTGAGCTGTGTCTATGGTACTTGAAAGTCGTCAAGAGAGATTGACCCCGCAGCTGTGTAGACACTGAGTAGTGTGGACATCGCTTTGAGTGGCCGTTGTCAGCCTCTGCGTTGTAAGGGGAGCACAATAGCAATAGCTATATGTTGCATACCGGTCAAAAGTACTACTTAAAGTGCACTCGGGTGAGGTTAAGAGTTGATGTCGCTCTGCTAAAGACTCACACTGCCATGTGGCTCAATCTCAAAATAATTTTGTCTTTTGGGTCAAGATAGGAGTGTGTGTGATTGAAGTTGGGGGTCAACAAATAATAATAGAAGACTGAAGAGAACAAGTATCAAGCCATGAACAATGAAGATTATTACATCACCTCAAGAAAAGAAGAACTCAGAAGGATGTTGGAAAATTTGGTAAGAGAAATCATAATTATAATATTTTAACAATCAATTTAGTGAATTTTTTAGTTTTAGCGTGTTTGATAGATATTTGAAGAAGTAATTTTTTTTACTTATGTATTTTCATGAAGGGCTTCATGTTTTCCTTTTCCTTTTTTAACATGCTATTGTGCATATGGTAGGAGTAGAAGCATTCAGCGTATATTGAATTAAAATGTAGTGGACGGATAATATTTTGCTAAGGATTTTGACAAATCTTCTAAGAATGTGAGGTTGATGTGGTCAACGTAGTTGGTTCAATTGTTGACGAAGTTTGTTTTTTTTTGGCTTCATACACAGCACGTATTGAGGGATTGATTTTCTAAGTAATTCCTTTTTTCCATAGCTCAATTTTTTAGTTGTGGTCGAAACTTTTATGATATCAATTGTTAATGTTTTTGTTCAGCATTGTTATATGTCCATAAATTTCAAACATTATTTCTTTCAATATAGTGATAAAATTTTAATAATGTTTAAAAGTAATAACAATTTTTCTCAGGGCTGTAATAACGGTAACACAACGTAACGTTACATAACGAAATTCTTGAGAACTGAACGTAACGAAACATATCTGATCAATTTTATTAGTGCTCTGTTATTTTAAATTGTTTTTATTTTTTCAAATTTGAATGCTGGCAAAATTGTTCCTACCTTGTAAGTCCAGTGCAACGTGCATTTTTTGATGTGATATTGAAATTTGGTTATTTTGAATTAACTTCAATACCTAGTAGCACAGTAGAATTGTGAATTTATGTAAGTATGGAAACTCGATCGCTAACTGATATAACAACCGTTCAGTAACTGAGTATGTTTACCCTGAGATTGTAACCTAAACTGATAGAGTGCCTGAGACTTACTAACTTCAATTTGAAATGACTCGAACGTTTTCAAATTTGTAAATTGACTTGAACCGATAACTCAATTTAAAAAAAAGACGAGACTAACTTATAACTTGTATGAAATGGAATGGAACGTAACGTAATATAACAGAACATCCAAAGTTGGATACTACGAAACACGATCCGTTAACAGATCTGATTTTCATTTCAATTCTTTTTAAGGTTTGTATTATTAATGTTTTCACCTCCAACATTGAATTTTTGGTGCATCAACCAGTGTCATACTCTATCAAGTGAGAAAGAAAAAATACTTTCATGCTTACTTTTTTACTTTTTACATTTTATTAATAATTTTTGTGGCAAACAAAAGTAATCTAAAAAAATTTTTTTTAAATTATGATTTTTATCATTTACTGGACTCTTGTTAAAGTAAGTAGAATTAATTCTAAAACAAAAACTATAAGTGTATAATAGATTATATAATATATAATTTATATAGGTACATATTCATAATATACCTATTGTTTATCACACGATAATATAATGAAAAAAAGTATATAATATATACATTTATATACATGTTTTATTTATTCATACTATATTGTGTATCCCACGATAATATAACATATTTTCTGAAAAATAAAAATTGAAGCGTTGAATTAAGAAAGTAGTTAACATATGTAATAGGTGTTTGAAAATTGAAAATACTTTGCATAAAATAAATTTTCTCTTGATATACTTGATATCGTAGGTTTTAAGTTGTCATCTGCCGTATTCGCACGATGTTCATACTCAAAAGCTTTTCAGAGAAGATTGCAACACACAACTCACTCTTGTCTAAATTAAGTATATGCCAAATGTCCTTCAATTTCCAAATACTTACGTTTCCTGAAATCTTGGAAAATATTCCCTCTGTTTATCTCTTTCCTCAAAAGATCTAATCTCCCCAGAAATCTAGGCTGCCACTGGACACTATTGCAGGATACGGCGGGACAAAAAAGAATAATTGCAAAAATGCAAAAAATTGAAAAATTGTTACGTTAATGAAAAAATTTTTTTCTCACCTGAAAAAGTAGTCTTCTTTGAGATTTTAGATACTCTGAAAATTGAATTTCGAAATTTAATGCAATACTAATTTGTTTTATAATGTGAATATTGAAGGTGAATGAATTTAAACGAAAAAATTATTTATCGCTATGTTGAGAAAAATTAAGCAATTAAAAAATTTAAAATAATTACAAACATTGTTATTGATTGATAAAATATGATAATAGCAAAATTTCACCCACAACTAATTTAAAAAAAAGGGGTGTTTGAAAAAACTAAAAACTTTTTAGTTCACAAGATGTTCTTTTTTCAGGTTATGTACTCGTTAAATATCATCAAACAATATTTACTTTCAAAAACGAATTAAATAAAATTAATTTACGCTAAAACTAAAAAATTCACTAAATTGATTGTTAAAATATTATAATTATGATTTCTCTTACCAAATTTTCCAACATCCTTCTGAGTTCTTCTTTTCTTGAGGTGATGTAATAATCTTCATTGTTCATGGCTTGAGATACTTGTTCTCTTCAGTCTTCTATTATTATTTGTTGACCCCCAACTTCAATCACACACACTCCTATCTTGACCCAAAAGACAAAATTATTTTGAGATTGAGCCACATGGCAGTGTGAGTCTTTAGCAGAGCGACATCAACTCTTAACCTCACCCGAGTGCACTTTAAGTAGTACTTTTCACCGGTATGCAACATATAGCTATTGCTATTGTGCTCCCCTTACAACGCAGAGGCTGACAACGGCCACTCAAAGCGATGTCCACACTACTCAGTGTCTACACAGCTGCGGGGTCAATCTCTCTTGACGACTTTCAAGTACCATAGACACAGCTCACTGATAGGCACATTATTCTCTCCCCGTGGCTAACCGAGTTACCTCCACGTATCGAGTACGAGGCCCATGCCCTTTTACAGGCATGAGAACTGCTTACTGCACGGAGCACTCAAGGTGACGAGAAATCAGCACCTATCAACAAGACATGGCCATGGCACCATCCACTCGCCAAGCACCGTAAACCGGGACAGCCTGATAATTGTCAGTGCATCGCTTTAAGTACCTTTCTGACCTTCTCCCACTACACTATCGCTGCTCCCTCTCCAAAATTTGGTAAACCAATCAGAGACATGGAGGGAGACATCAAAGCTACGTCATCACCCTTCTCCTGCACAAGTTAGGGGGAAGCAGAGAACAAAAGAGACACTAATGCAGAACACAACACAAATATTGGGAAAACCGATCTTCGAAAGAGTAATGATGTGATTTTATGGGGAAATCTAAGGTTAATAGCCGTCTACTCCAATACATTCATTTGTTTAGTCTGTAAGTAGTTGAGAGTGTTCTTGTATGTTTCATAATTAGCCTACTTCCTCAGAATTGTGATAAATCAAGTGAAATCTTTATATGCAGTCATAATTAGGCGAGTATGGCCAATTGGGTCCAGTTTGGTATTCTTAATCACAGTGGGACAAAATATATTTGATTACTTCCTACACATATTTTAAAAAAAATGTTCCTGTTTTTTCCTACTCATTTAAATAAAAAAGAACCACATGAAATGAAATCTAATTGTTTTCTCTGTTAAATCATTTCACGCCCAAACAGTTTAAATCACCTCAAACCAATCAAAACCATAAAATACACCTTATTTTTATACTAATTCCAAAATTTAAGAGATTATAAAATGTTTGAAATTGTATGTACTACGGAACCCCGCCCAGATAATTTATTAATCAAAAATGATTTTTAATGAAGCAAAAGATCAATTACTTACCTTAATTTAAAAAAAAAAAAAAAAAAAAACCTAGTCTTCATGTAAATTTAGGCAATAACATCATGCAAAACATCAAAATTAAAAATTTCCATCAATTTCATCACCAATTCATAAACTGGTTACACACTAAAAAGAAAACTAATAAAACACGAACATACGAATAAGAAAATACTTCTTGCGCACACGAATAATTTATAGTTCACAGTTTAACAGCACACAAAACACAACTTCACTACACGACTGTAAAGAAACAACTGATACTAGTGCCATTTCAATAATAATGGCGGGGGCAGCAAACACAGAATAAACTGATTGTAGATTCAGGAAAATCTCACACATCAGTTGTCTTGGGGAAACCTATTTGCTAGAAAAATGTGGAGAAAAAATACGAGGAATTGAAGATAAAAAACAGAACAATTATAAAAGTCAGTGAAAGTTATACTTTTATTATTGAACATTATTTTGCTTAAAAGAGAACATAAGTTAAAACCTTAATTGCAAAGGTTAATTTTCATGCAAACTTAGACAACACATTATACACAATATATTAAAATTCAATTAATTAAGTAATAAAAAAAATGTAATTCAATTTGCAAATTTTTAATATAATTATGTATAAACCAGCTGCAACTTTATCACACGACTGTCACGAAACAACTGATCCTGCGATCATATTGTTGTAATTAAGTGGGGGGGAACGAGCATAACCTAAGACAATAGGGAAGCTTGAATGGAAGGGCTTGAACCCAATAAGTTCTGGAAACACGAATGAGTGGCAGTTGACACATATTGGGGAGGTAAAGGTTCGCCTTCATTCAGTTACATTGCTGAGCCATATGTAGGAAGATTGATCATCAGTGTTGTCAAATTATCAACTTTGATATATTTCAGCATATAAATTATGGCTTCGACCTTCACATAAAGGCAATAAAATATATTGTATTGTCCGCCCAAATAGCATGAGCAAAACTGTAGGAAGTGCATCGCTGAAAGCCAAAATGAAATATTATTTGAGTTTGCCAAACTAGATTTTGTTAACTTTCATTCTTTTTTGATTTACAAATTCAAAGACACATCAAAGATTACTGTTAACCATACTAGTTTGAAACAACAACCTAAATTTCTTATATACTTCTACTACATCATTAACCCCTCAATAGTCGCACCATTGGTCACTTCGACCATAAAGGGATGATAGTCGCACCCTGGTCACTTCAACCGCATATAGTAAATAAGTCGCGCCCTGGTCACTTCGACCATCTGAATTGAATTATCATCTAATTCTACTCGAGCCCCTTTATTAATTACTTTTCTGAGTGAAAACAGATTTTGAGATAAATTAGCTGAACAATAGACATTTTTGATAACCATCTTGTCACATTTATCATTTTTTGTAACCAAATCCCCTACATGAGTAATTATTTAATTTTGAATTTTTATCAGCGTATCGAACTTTTATAGAACTTGTAGAATGAACATTTGTTAACCTTATAAGGGAGTTCGCAAAGTGTTCATCGGCACCAGAATCAAAAATAAACTTATATACAACATCTGTATTCTTACCTGGGTATGATACATCAGATAGTCTTATTTTAATCTTGTGTTTCAACTGAGTTAGTTGATACTAGCTTTTTCTACGGGAACTTCTTTTTATTTTCTTGTTGACTTTTAAATCCTCTGATCTTATAAACTTTAACTGAGAACTTTCAGTCATATTTGTGCAGTTCCAACCTTGATCATAATCAGTTAATTAATTGCAAGTATAGCATAACCATTTTGGGTTCCTGCAATCCTTATAGGTGTGATTTGGTTTACTGCACCTCACACACGTTTTCACTGTTTTGCCTCGAGTGAAACGATCTTCCTGGGCCTCTAATGGTACCTTAGGTTCTATAGTAGCCGCAATCTCTACCTCTATTGTTGCCCTGGCCTCTAACTTGACCTTAAAACGAATTGACGCCTTGATTATTTGGAAATGCTGCTGTTTTAACGCCATCTTTCACATTTCTCACTGAACTTTCTTTTCACTCAGCTTCCTTACTGCATAGAATGGATTTCGCTATGTTAACGTCTTTCCGGATAAGTTTTTTGAATTGCTGCTAAGAAATTATCGAGTATTTCAAAATCTCAAATATATATCATAAAGGCGAGCTTTTTTCTCTAGCGCTTTAAAATGACTGATTTCGAATGCTCTTTTCACAGCAAAACGTGCCTCTAGGATTACCAGTTAAATGCGACCTTCCAAGCATTTTAACATTTTGGCCGGATTTGCGGCATCAGCTGTTACAGTTTTAAACTTTTCACTTACTTTGACCAAAATGAATGCGTTAACCTAGCCATCCATGCGTTTATAGTCTTCTGTAGTAATGATAGAAGCTTGAACGTGATTTTCAGGCATGAGCATATTCTAAATTAAACGCCTTCGGTTCCTTCTGCAAAACTTTTTTCCAGGTGAGAAAGTTCGTATCGGCATTTAAAATATACGTTGGAATTGCTGCGTTAACGAATGGAACTCTAGATTTCTTGCCTTCGGCAATGAATGAGGCTGAAGTTCCACATGTGGTGATCATGAACACGACTTATCGGAGTCCGAAATAACAGATTTAGGTATTCTTCCATACCTGGTAACATTTTTTCCATATCTCTTCTACCACTTTAGAATACAAATGAGCTTTTAACTTTGGAGAAAAACTTTTCAATTTCATTAGATAGAAAAACGTAGAAACTTTTACAGAACATAAACGTATTATTATAATTATTCCACAAACAAAAAAAAATATGAAACCAACTGCTTCCATAATCTGAACATTCTGAACCTATTAAGATAATGTATCTACTTACTTGATTTTAGACTAAAAAAAACATCAGTAACTGAAACCGAAACGATTAAAAAATAATTATAATGAAGTGTGCTGGATTGATAAGGTTGAAATTCCTCTGACGGTTTAATAATATTTTAAGATACCAAAAAAAATTGAAAATGCATTTGGCTTTTTGCTTGCACAATGGACACAATTAGCTCGTGCTATTTTGGACGAACAATAATATTTTCACTGGTCTCATTTTTGACTCATTTTTGATTAGTATTATATCACATGAACATAATAAGCATGTAAGCATAAACTCAGAATTTAATGCAATCTAGGATTTTTCATTTCAGTATTTCACTTCCACTTTCCTAAATTATTGTTCAATTTGAGTTGAAAATGAATATTTAAATCATGACAATTTTTACCTATTTCTACGCCTTTATTAATAATTTATTTTAGACCTTTGAAAACTGTAACATCTGCTCACATTTCTAATAACGATTAATATCAAAAACAATCACTTGAGTGAAGGGTCAATCTTCGTCTAAATAAAGATATACAATTGAAAAATGTTTCAAGATATCGTATAAGCAACTAGGCCAAATCTTGAGGGTGAATTTTTTTGAAGTGAACAATGAACATGAGGTGCAAATAAGATGATACATGCACATTATGAATCTCTATCAACTTGAATTGTGAAAGAAGGCAAATGCTTTGATGCTTACGTATAGGTATGCATTCACAGAAGAAAATTCACCTAATAATATTCTTAATCAAATGTAAGAAATTCAAGGAAAAGTATTCCAAAGAGGTTTTCAAAGGCTTAGCAATTCTAGTTATCTAAAATTACTTTTGTTAGTTCACCTAGTATAAATTACTCACCAAAGAGCTTTAAATAGTTTGTTATTAGCTGCAAAGCAATGAATCGTGTCTTCACAATCTCTCTACCACCGTATATACAGTTCTTCACACTTTCTTAACAAATGATCGAATCACGCTTATAAGGATCTATTATACACCCATTTACAGTTATCTATACGTTTGACACATACTATGTTCCGCATTCAAACGACAAGAGACGTCCAGTAATTCACTACAGACCTGATGAACTTCGAGTGACCATAAACGCTAATTAATATTTTAAAAACGATTCAGTGGTTTCAAGTTATATGTTGGCATAACACACTATGGCGCCTATTAATCACCGATGTTGAAGGCGTGTTCGACTTTACTGAGTGTATTGACTCATCGTAACATCACGTTCGATTTTTCATCTGGGTACTTGGCAGTTGTCACTATATGAGATCTAGTTTAATGGAATTCTTTCGTAAAAATGGGTTTTCCGTTAGACGTAACGCGTGTATTAAGTATTGAAACGTAGTTTACGATACACTAATGATTAAAACAAAGCGAAGTAAATTTCTTTGTATAATCCATCAACTGGTCACTTACATTCCAGTACGAGTATGTATTCAAGGTGTTAGTCTGTCGATTATCATTATTTTAGGTGCTTATTTGATGGATAGTCGTGGGTGTGTTGGTTTTCCTTTTTTCGTAATGTTTTATACTGTGATTTATTTCGTGGTGACTGTTTTCTTGGCTATTTCAATCGAAGGTAAGTGATTTATGAATTTTTCTTCATCGAAGGATTCTAGCTGATCGATTTTTTAGGAGCTAGAAGAATCGGCGATGGAGTTATTCAAGATGCGTTGAATTTAGGCCAGGCTGTTAACGCCACCAGAGATGATTGTGTTTGGCGAACTGACAGTGATAGTTGTTCTAAGAATTTTGTCAAATATACACTCTACACGAAGTACGTTATCACCAATGATCAGTTGATCTCATCGATATAGGATCTATGCTAAATATTTTTTGGAATACAGGAAGTCTTTAGTTCGGAAGAAACTTCAAACAACGAGGATATGAATTCCGCGGAAATAGACATGTCTTCTCCTGTATGGTTACACTCCAGCGACTGGAACCCATCTCATGAAACTGTAGTCTTAGTTCATGGTTATGGCGGCACAGCTGATCATTTACCTACTGGAATTCTTCGAGATGGTAGGCTCATGAGATAAGTTTTCCAAGTTTCCATTCAATCCATTAGCCTATTTCAGTTTAGTAATCGTAATTTCTCGTTCCAGCGTATATAAAAAATGGAAGCTTTAACGTGATAGTTGTTGATTGGGGTCCGTTGTCGAGGCTGCCATGCTATCTTTCAGCCGTTCATAATATTAAATCAGCGGCTAAGTGCATCGGCGAATTATTTACGTTTCTACGTAATTCGGGCGTGGATATGGAGAAAACATCATGCGTAGGTCATAGCTTGGGAGCTCACGTTTGCGGTGTTGTCGCTAACTATCTTAAATTCAGGATGCATAAAATAATAGGTAAATAGGTATTTTACGTAAATTGAATTAAGAAGAATCTAATATTCGTTCTATCTCGTTTATGTTTTATATGTATTCCTAATTACGTTTTAGGTTTGGACCCTGCTAAACCTTTGATACCAAATGTTCTCAAGTCGAGATTGGATGCTGGAGATGCTGATATGGTACAGGTATTGCATACGAGTTCCAGTTACGGCGACTCGAAAAAAATTGGGCATGTTGATTTTTACTTCAATGGCGGACGAATTCAGCCTTTTTGTACTAATGTGACCAGTACGTATTGCGCAGTGAATCTGAAAAAAAAAATTGAAAATTAGGTTATATTCATTTTTGCCCAACATTTTTGAATATTTTTTGCTGTAAATTTTTAATTTAATTTTTGAAATCTTGTGAAGAAAACATTATCTTGAAGTTCATCGAAAAAACTTTCATAAATTATTTCTACCTCATTGAATGTTTTCTGTTATAAGATCTTAATTTTTGAAACTTTTTTATCAGGTTCAAAATTTTTGCCAAAAATTTTCCAAGTAATTCATATATTTGTTAAATTTCAGTCTATGTACGAATCTTTATGGTTAAAAATTTTTGAATATTTTTTCCTAGAAAATCTGAAAAAAATTCAGAAATTTTCTCAGATGTTTTTCAAACATTTTTTAACGATTTCTTTTTCAAATGTAATTTTTTGTACTCAAATTGACTTGAATTTTTTTCAAAAAATGTTTTTTCCAAATACTTTTGAAATATTTCAAAGCAAACATTTTCTAGATTTCTTTTATTCACAAGATTTTGAACTGAATAAATTCCAATCGAATATTTGAATATTTTCTAATAAAAATTTCAATCTTTTCCAATATTTTTCAAGAACATTAAAGTCGAAAAATTTTGGAATACCTTCAATTAAACATTTCTTTGAAACAATATTTCCAAAAAGTTGAGCCTCTAAAATTTTCAATACATTTATGTATACATATATTATAATCATATACTTCTTACCAAAGTTCTAAACAGGTATTATAGCTTATTGAAATATATCTTTCGATGCTCTCAAAACAACTGTAGAGGGATTCTTTTCCATGATTTTAGCAATTTTTTATAGGTTGATGGGAAGAATAGAGATTAAGAAAGCTCAAATAAGCTACCACTATAGTCTAATAATGCTCAATTCTTACAATTTAAAATTGTTGATAGACGAAGATCTATGTAGTCACATGAGAAGCGTTTGTTACCTGGCCGAGAGCATTTTTTCCGATAGCATTAGACATGGTACTAAATGCAAAGACGAAATATCATGAACGAAGATAACCCCAAAGGTATCCTCAATCGAATAGGTAACGCCCATTTTATGCCCGTCGGCCATCCCACACCAACTGGGTAAATATACTTTTGTCTTCTTTTACTTTATCCGTGTAATTTACTCAATTAGTAAAATGTCGGAATATTACTAATTTTACAGAGCCGTTGGTACATATTGTGTGTCAAATGTCGAAGCTCCATTCTGTGCTACTCAGAAATCAGAAAAAGGTAGCCCATTGTGTTGCAGACCTTCCAATCAGTCCGCGGTCGTAGCTACTTTGCCGGTTGTAGGCGATGAAGCAGTTGATGATGATTCAAGGCAAGAAAGAACAGGTGCTCGAAACTCGACAATTAAAATAAACTGAAAAATACAATTTGAAATTTCTGATACTCGCTGGCTTTGTTGTGGTAATATAATTTTCGCCGATAAAAAATGTATTTTGTTCGTCGGTTTAATCAGGTATTTTTAATGTGAATAGTAAAACGTTGCATTTATTTTTTTTTGTATCTTACATGATTTAAATAAAATATTTTGTTAGAAAATTTAATCGTGTTTTTATCAATCTGTTTCGAATTATCAATTTTCTCAATAATGGAAAGTTTGAAGGGCTATGTTGCTTACTAGATTGATCTGAAAATAACATCAAAATTAACGAGATACCTACAGAGATGGATAACGTGAAAAATATTAGAAGCTGCCAGGAAGGTGTAAAAGAACAATTATCTTTTCTTCATTAGAAAACTAACCACAAAAATTGATTTCTCAGTCGAAAATTAATTTATAGGCATTCCCCTTGTCACAATGGTTTCCCTTGTCATAATGTTTTTTACATGGAAATAACGAGAAATGAAAATAATTGAATAAGTCTTACCTGTCATCATGGTGTCTGGAAAAACAGAATTTACAACACACTTAAACAAATTATAACTGAAACAGAACTGTGTAATAAAATCACAAAAAATGAAGATTATCTTCTATTTAGTATTAAAGCTCAAAAAAGCAATATTAATGTACAATAAATAAATTAAAACACCGATGCACTTCAGAGACCTAACCACATGCAAGTGCAGAGCAATACTACGCTCGGATAATGCTATTGGGTTATATTTATAACTGCGTATTTCAGTCTCCCACCAATGCAACGTACTTATGCGCGCGCATCACTATGCTGCTACGTTTACGTAACACTAGATGGAGCCATAAGGTAGAATTGGATGAATTGGGGTCCTATTGCAGCTCACTTTTGACTCCCTTTTTGATTCCTATTTCTCAATCTCGACTCTTGATTCCACCTTTTGACTCCCAAATAATTGTTAAACTTGATTTCAATTTTATCCTTGAGCTTTGGAACATTTCCTCTATGATCTGCAAAGACTAGAGCTAGTCTGCAATTGAAACTGAAACCAGAACCCCAATAGCAACAAAAATGAATCCGTAACTGAACCTTGAATCAGAATATTATAAAAAAATTGAACTGGATCTAAAGCCAAAACACAATGATTCAGTTTCCGATTTTTGATGTTTATAGAAGTTTAATTCAAATTCTAATCCATTATTGCCAGTTTCTTTAAAAATTGAATTCAAGGCTACAAAACTGTAACCACAACCCGAAAAACCCGAAACGATTTGAAGCATGAAACCCAAACTGGAACCAGAATCATAATAAAAATAAGCCACAAATGAAACCTGGAAACGAAACCACAACGTAAAAAAATCAGAATTAGATCCAAAATTGGAACAAAATCATTCAGTTCCAGGTTTTTAATCTTTTTAAAAATTTAATTCTAATTCTAATCCGTTTGGACAATTTATTCAAGAATTTAATCGAGCACTGCGAATCCGCAACTTCAGTCCAGAAACTACTGAAAGAATTTGAAACACTGGAATCAGAATCGGAACCTCAGCCGAAATGAACCCGGAACTGAAACCATAAGGCAAAGAACTGAAACTGCAAACTTAAAACTCTGGATTTGGAACCAAATATCTCGTTCAGCTTTTGTAGCCCTAAAATTCCTCAACTTGACTCATAGCTCGATCTTTTGACTCTACAGTGATAATATTGTTAATACCAAACGGAATGTTACTACGCGCTCTTTCGTCTTCACTACAAATTACATGTCAACAAAGTGGTGGCTTCTAAAGTAGATAGCGTCCTCGAAACATGATTTTTCCCTTAATTCTTTGTTTATAAGAATAATAATTTTAGATATGTAGTTGAATTTTGTAAATTTTGTTATTGTATTACTAATTTATTTTTCTTCATTTATTCTATAATATAAATGTAAGTAATTTTGTAATTATTTCCAATTGCATAATATGTAAATTAATTTGAATTTATCAATTTATGATATTATTTTTTACCGTTTTACACTCGATTAGGTACAATCTAGAGTGATTTAAAAATTCTCAACATATTATGGTTTAATTTTCAAATAAATCCTTATTATTAAAACATTGAAATCTTTACTAATCCCTAATAGGTCATTTTATTATTACTTTCTGCGGGTGTTTTTTCTCAATATGAGCTCCTTCATATTACACATACTGCTATTCATGTCACACTTATGTATGATGGTCTGCCTACTCTACTTTTTGAAGGGACTAGGATACAGAAGTTGAAAAATTTTTATTTCACTATCCAAGGCAGAAAAAAATAATTATACTCTTGGCATCAAAATGTAATATATGTAGAGTAGCGTTTTAATTATATTTTTATAAATTTCAACATTTTTTGGAATATTAATTTTTAGATTATTGAATTTAAAAAATTTTGATTTTAAATCAATAATTGCCTGTTACTGATAACAAATTGAGAAAATGAAATTAGTAGATGAAGAGAAGACTTGAAAAAAGTGTAACAAGCGATGACAAAAAAATAATCTTTTGTTTTTACATTAAAAAAAAAATCATCAACTCCTACTTTACTCTATTATATCTCTGCCCCTTCAGCAAGTATGGTTGACAAACTATCATACATGAACATCAGATGAGTAGCTCCTTTAGTATGGATTGGAAGACCTCACGCCAATACAAAACACCCTGTATGTTATTATAAGAATTTTTCCAATACAAATCAAGTATTCCATATTTACAGCACAGAAGGGTCACCCACTCACACCTTGATTGTAGAGCTGGCTCCGTAATCCCCAAAATCTTAAAACACGCGTTTTCCAATACAACATAAAAACATAAGTAGTAAAATTTATTTCATTAGGTAACATAAACACACATTTTACCACGAACAAGGCATAATGAAAAATAAATAAGTTATTTATGTATATCTTTGAATACGTAACAGAAACGTTGAAAATAATAGGCACGAAAAATATTTTTTTATAAAAAATATTCCCTCGTAAACAATTAAAATACAAAAGGGGGAACCCATATTCCGAATTATTTCAAAGCCTAACATATGTAACTAAATACATGATTATTACTTTTAATATAAAAAAAAAGCTTACACGAGAATTAAAAAAAAGATAAATTAAAACAATCAAAGGAGAATTTTTTAAATAAACTTAACACAAATACAATAACATTTTATTATTACGATAATGGTATCAAGTTACAAGGTAAATGTCAATGTAACGCCGCCGTGTTACGCGATCGTAGTATAGATAGACGAATAAGAGAGGGAAAAGAGAGGAGCAACGTGTGATGGCGAAGTCTTGGAATTTTTGATGACGCGACGTGAAAACAAAGCTATAATTTTTCTAATTGACCAAGCATCCGGCCACTGAGGATCAGACGACGTAATATACAAAATAACGAACATATAGATATTATCAAAATAGAAGATATTCGAGTTCATTTCAAAAAATTAATTTCAAAAAAAAAATCGTTCGAAAGAAAAATGAAAAAATTACATATACAACATTCATTTGTACAACAAAAATGCGAAGTGAGAGTCGATATAATTTCAAAAAGCGAGAAAGGAATCACATCGAAAAAATACATGATAAAAATAAAATGCACCATCGATATTATCGTAATGTATACAAAAAAAAGTGAGGCCTAGGGCGTTGCTGAATATATCAAAACATCACTCATTAAATTTCATTCTCGATACTCGTCACGTAAATTCCAGCCATGCCTTTATGACTAGAAAATCACAGTTACAACCAAGTCGCCGCTATGATCGGCGTTTATCGCTCGAAAATACCTTGGTCTATCATATTCCTATTTCCCGGTAAAGTTCGAATCATTATGTTGGTTTCAAAAACATAACCAATTTATTCGGCGAAGGCCGAATACACGACGCTAGTCATAAGTTCGGCATTTTCCAATGCGGTATCAATTTCTTTAAATTCTCCAACGCTAGTTCATCGTGAGGATCGAGTTTTAGAGCTGTTTGATAGTGTGCGATGGCTTCTTGGAATTTTCCATTTAGGTGTAGCATAGCGCCCAAGTTGACGTGCGCGCCTGGATCCTGGAAATTAATTTTTCGAAGCATAATTTAATACAGAGTAAAAAATTGAAAAACATATCATTTTGTGCAATTAATCATAGCCTGCTTGGTGGAAAATTCGATATCACATAATTTTTTGTCTTTTACTATGAGTATTATGTATGATCATTCGATAATTTTCATCCTTTTTAACTCCATTTTAAAAGTTCATATCTTTGGTTTGTAGTAACAATCTAAATTTTGTACCCTTAAAGTATTTCAGGAATTACTCTTTTATAATTCAAGAATAATGAAGTGTTTCAAATACAAGATGAACTGTAGAAAGTGTATTTTCATGTAACTTAAGTTCTCCAAAATTCTACCCCCAGTCTTTCTCATTTTGTGGGAGATGTGTATCGGTGAAGTGAAAAGGGCCTCACAAAGGACTCGAGGTGAATAAAGGAAGCCGCGTTTTTCGAAATAGTCTGGCGTAGAAAATTAAAAATATCCAAATTCACTAAAAATTTCATTTTCAATCTTCTGAGTTAAATGGAGAGAGGGGTTGGGTTAAAGAAGATCGTAAATCATTACATGTGAATATGGTAACTTTAGTTTTTAGAGTTCACTAGTATTCAAGTCTCTAAAAATTTATCTCTGAAATTTAGGCTCCACCTCTCCTTGCAAATATTCACTTCATAATAATACTTAAATTTTTGATACATTTATCAGCAATATCAAGCTAAATAACATTCTAAAATCATTGGTTGGTCACATTCAAGTATATAAATCCTCAGTCCTTGGAGAGTTAAAAATATGCTCCCATATATGAGTTTCTGGCATTATTTCAGCAAATATTACACTTGGAGTAAAAATGACCCCGTATGAAATTAATCGATGACACATCAATGAGTCACCAAATACACTCCCTCTTCTCAGTTTATACAGCAAAACTCCTAGACATTCTACATTGTTTGAAGTATATAGAGCCTCTAGACAACACATCTATTACTAAACAATTTGTTATTATCTCCGATTCAGCCTTTGAAAACACATTTTCACAGCATCCCATAGTACAGTTCATTTCAGACCAAATATATAACCTCGCGAAAAAGAAAATCAATATATCTTTCATATACGCCCTAAGCCACGTTGGTATTCCCGGAAATGAACTAGTCGATAACCTTGCAAAAGAGGCAACAGTCTTATCCCCTTTCCTTATTTTCGCACCCCAAGACATAAAAAATTTCTTTCGTGACCTCTTAAAAAAATCATGGTCATCATCCTGGACCCAAATTCCATCCAAGCTTTCCTTCCATAAAGAATCAATAGCTTCTTGGAAAACTCTAACTTCATTAAACAGATGAGAACAAGTAGTCATAACCAGAGTTTGAATAGGTCATACAAAAGTCACACACAGCCATCTCTTTTCAGGTATTCGTGAACCTCCTAACTGTCAGTTTTGCGATAACTCCCCCATATCCATTGTACATTTACTCTATGAGTGCCCTTCCTTTCGAGATATTCGGTACTACTTGAAAGTTCCTAACTGTCCTACCCCCATTACTGACGATTTTTCGTACATCCTCACAGTCCTCACCTTCCTCAGAAGAAGCAACCTTTTCCACCTCATCTGAACTAACTTTCCTGTGAGAGTGGCGTAAAAACCGTAGTAGTTATACACGCCACTATAACAAATTTAAAAAAAAGTCTATTTTCAATTCTGATCATTTAGAATGTAATCACAAGCATCACCATATAATCAGTTTATTTCTAAAGTATCACAAAATATCACTATGCAGTCCCAACAAGTGATCTGCTAACTAATAATCACTCATCACCATATAATCACTATTTACGTATCACAAGCATCACTATATATATATCTATGTATTTATATAGTATCACTATACCATCACTAGACTTGTATTCCCATCAAGTGAACTACTAATTATTATGAGTTATCACAATCATCATCATATAATCACTATATATCACAAGCATCACTATATCTATATACATATTTATAGTATCACTATACCATCACTATACTCGAATTCTCATCAAGTGAACTACTAATTATGCTATGCATATACATCACAAGCATCACCATTTAGTCACTTATTCACAATTAGTGACTATTTACGATTACTATTTATTGCTACAGTTAATTATTCAACTATTTGGTGCAAGGACATGGAGTCAACTAAAAATATGACTCCACTCCAATTTGATACTGTAGTTAGGTCTGAAATTTGGCTCAAGGCTCCAATTTTCAACTCTGTACTCATGTCTAAAATTCATCTCCAACTCAGACCTTTGACTATGGAGTAATACGTAAAATTTGACTTCAATTCCGACCCTTCTCTACGAAGTCAATCTTGAACCTTGAACCAAAATCCTCTCAAACGCTGGAATCATTTGTGAAATTTTACTCGAATTTCGTAGGTAAGAGATTCAATTCTCAGCTCTTTAGGCGGTTTTTCATTTGTTTTTTTATGGAAAACTTGACTATTTGTTGTGTGAAGCCTATACCGGGCGTTCAAACGATTCGGGTACAATCAGCGCAAAAATCTTAGTTTTTTCATTACATAATAAGAATTATACAACAATTTCTAAATCAGAAATTACTTTTAAAATTACTTTAATGAATTGTAAGACTGATAAACTCATTTCAATTGCATTACAATTTCTTTGCATTTGAAAAAAAACAATTTTAAATAATTAGAAAAGAGATTTTTTCGCTGATTGTACTCGAATCACTTGGACGCATAGTATTTGAATACTCTTCTACTCTTCTTTTTGGTTTTAAGCGATAAACTTACCAGATAAAACAGTAAGTACTAGTATTTACAGATATTCATTACTGTCTAACTATATAATCAATTTACTATCTTATGATGGTGGATAATCTTAAAAAGTGAATTGTTGTGACTACATAAGTGAATTATGTATGACAATTAAATGGCGATGCTTATGATTACATCTATGGTGATTATATTGTGATAAGAAGTGAATGCATAGTGATAATCAATTCATTTATCGGAACTATTTTATAGTGATTATAAACTGTGATGCTTGTAATTACATAGTGATTATTAGACTTTATATTGTGATTAGTAGTTCACTTTGTTAGACTTATGTTATGGTGATTAAATGATGATGCTTATGATTATGTGATTAACAATACCTTATGTCGGGATTTCATAGTGATCGTATTGTGATGCTTATGATTATGTAGTGATTAGTAGAGTATATGTATCTATAATGATTTTGAATGCGTTTAAGCGCACGGTGATTGAATATGTGTTGACTTTGCTGAATGAATGAATGTGTAAGTCGGAACCCTTCACCCTGATTTCTCCTCCCCCTTGGCTTGACCAGTTGTTTCTCCCTTCCCCCTCCATTCATGTAATTTGATGATTTTGCTCATTTTCTTACTTTCATTCGCTCATTTTGTTAATTTCATTTTGTTTTGCTTTCATTTCTGTTTAGTTTTCATTTTTGTTTGTTTTTTCTTTCTGTTTGTCAAATTCAGAGATTTGAGAGCCAGCGCACCACTCACCCAAATTTGGGTACGTCGTGGTCATACAATATAATTGTAGAATTTTGTATTGGGTATTTTGTGAAATATATATTGTCTATTGTCTACATTTGTTTAGAAGCGTTATCTCTGCTGATAAATTTTGTCTACAACCATTTTCATCGACAATGTTATACTTGCCTTGATAAATATAGAAAATATTTGTGAGAACTACAATACGTATAAGTACACGTATTCTTATTGTAATCGACATTTTTCAAATACGATACAATTTTTGAACTTATGATGCTCTTCTGGCCTCCTTTTCCGACCTGATAAGCTATAATAGCTTGGTTTTTCATTAAAAACTCCGTATCGAGTTATACATTTCAATTCCTAAACTCACTTTAGGTTTCAAAGCTAACGCCTGTCTATACAGTTGTTCAGCTTTATCCCCACGTGCGGCATGTCTGAACGCCGTAGCCGCGCCAATGATCAAATCATACTCTGCTGGGGCGAATTTCAACGCTTGCAAGTACTGATTGGCTGCCTCCGTATACCGGCGATTTTGCGACAAAAATTGACCTGCGGAAAAATCATTTCATTAAATCACCCTTCAAAATCACTGTGTCATTCGACATACAATTTACAATCTAGCAATCCACACGTCTTCGAAACGTTCGCCAATTTTTTTCCCATCTGTTGGAAATTTTAGTTGCCAAAATATTCGAATTTTCGAGCTTCTCACGGGCCATTGACTTCGTATTCTTCCGACGCATTAAAAAAATCCGCAAATTCCGTTTCAATCTTTATACGAACGCATACGAAAACGCTTCGCTTCTATTTCCACGTTCATAATAAATTACCCGCTACAAATAAATATCTCGAAAATTCGCCTGCTCGCCCTTCTTCGCGTATTCTCACATCCGCGTGTACACACAAAGTGCAAACGCGATACGAATACTAAATTCAGCCGCGAGAAAATCAACCAAAATATAAAATACATATATTCGAATTGATTTTCTTTTTCTTTCGTCGTTAAAAAAGCAACGAAATTAGGCAAAACAAATTTCGTCTTTCTGAGAAAAAATCTTGTGCCGAATAAGCCTTTCTGCTTTTGATTTACATTTCAATCGAGATAAATAACGAATCGAAGCCGCTATCTTAGGAGTACTGACGCCTAATGGAAAAACTCCCGTGGAATATTAATATGGATGTACCGTACTACCGTTTACACCAAATACTTCGATATGATGCTCCCACGATAGATACGAGTAGTCTACCAAGTCCACCATACTGAGAGGAAGTGATGGTGTTTGCCTAACCGTGTGTTTGAAGGGGTTAGGTGTACATCATTCACGTTTAATAATATTAAGAAACTCAAAATAGAATGAAAAATTCAAAAATAAAACTGTAGTTGTAAAAACTCGCATATTTTCTTAATCATCCCTTTGAAGAATGAAAAAAAATTCACCCTCGAAGTAAAACTTAATTTTCTAAAAATTGTATTTAAAAAGTTGAAAACTTGAAAATAAAACTTGAGCATATTCATACCATTTTCATTTGCAAAAAAAAAAAAAATGAATTAAAATGATGAATAAAAATTGAAAAAATTGAAAATTATGAAAAATTTATGTTATCAATTTCTAATCCAATTTTCAATTGAGATTTTTGGGCAGAGTGACTCAGGAGCGAAAGAACGAGACGTTCCGCTCACTTTCCGCTCAGAGCGGAGAAGAGTTCATTCTTTGGCATTCTGAGCGGAATTCTGAGCGAATTCTTCTCTTTTTTTTTCGCTTATCACTTCGACCAATCATGAGAGAGTACACATTACCTATTTAGATCCCTATTTATTATATTACGTCATTTTTCACAACTTTTTCTCTTTACCTTAAATTTTGGAGGGAAAATTACAACTTGTTTTATAAACTTGTATAGACCGAACTCCAAAGACGAATTTCAAGTTTAAAGCAATATGTAATGTTATTAATTACTCTTATTAAAGTAAACTAACGAAATATGAATCAGAATCAAACAAATTCAGAACTTATTGGTAATTAAAAAGTTCTCATTCGTTCTTGTATATTATGTCCTTCATTAATTTTCATTTTCTTATATAGGATGTAAAAATCCCTTACTTGACGGAACCTTCTTTAAAATCATCAATCAGAACGAAATTCTTAATAACAAAAATAACAAGGTTCAGAAAACTACCGTAAAATGCTTGAATTGTGAAGATTTAAATTCAGGTATTCTCGTCCTAACGAATTATGCCACAAATAATTTATACAGACATGCAAAAACCATACATAGCGGCATAAACCTTTTCGAGAAAATAGAAGCGCATCGAAAAAAAAGAAAACATGACGACGAAATCGGTATGGTAGTTAATCTTAATACAAACAACGACGACTTCAAAACCGAGTTTAGGAGCAAATTACTTCGTTTTATCATTTGCAACATATTGCCATTCTCGATCGTCGATAATAGCTATTTCCGAGATCTTTTTACCAGTTTAATTAACGTAGAAGAAGTATTTGTTTCTCGTCGAACCATAGCTAGAAATGTTATTATAAGATACTTATCATTACGGGAAGAATTGAAAAAAAAATTTAGTAATTTGAGGTCGGTAGGTGTAAGGATTGATTTTTGGTCTCATCGTAATGTTAATTACATAGGTTACACAGCCCATTGGCTAAACGCTGATTTATTGAGAGAGTCAGCGATTATCTGTTGTAAACCCTTTCAAAAGACATATACTTACGATAATATAGCTGCGGATATTATAAAAGTGTTACATAGTTTCGGCCTAAATACAAATAACGTTCCAGGGATTACGACAGATAACGCAGCTAATTTTAAGAAATCATTTGCTGTGTATGGCATCAATAATTACGTTGTAACAGAAATTCAAGAATTAGGTTTTGAAGACGACGAGCTAAATGCAATGTTACGTGAAAATGATATTATTCGTTTTATTATTCATAAATACAGAGTTGCGTCTTGTGTTCATTTATTTCACTTTTTCAGTTTTTGCCCTAGAAAACTAAAAAAAAAAAAAAATTAACAAAGTAAATAGCTCTTGAATAATCAAAAAAAAAAAAAACAATACTTCCCGTCCACTGTCAATCTAAACTTTGTACTTTATAAACTTCTGATCTTCCGAAAATAACAACGAAATATTAAATGATGAATAATAAAAATTTAATTAATTTAATTGAAATCAACATGTAATATCATACTTATCCAAGAATTAGACTAGATAAGAACGAGAAAGGGAACGAAGAATCTGAAGAATGGGGGACTCATTCGTTTGTTCGCGAGCGATTTGTTATTCCGCTCTTTTTCGCTCTTCAAAGAGCGCGCTCTGAGCGCGCTCGGAGTGATGCCCAACTCTGGTTGCAGACAAAGGGAAAAGAATAAAAATAATAAATTCTTACCAGTTTCCTTGCAAAACAGAATCGCGAAAAATTAAGCATACATAACATAACACCAAGTTATCACGTCTAAACCACACAAAGAGTACATGAGTACTGGCTCTTTATCAAACGCGCACCAAGATTTATAGACGTAAGGCGCCCCTTATAAGTTATCAGTAGTACCACGATATGCGCGCGCATCATGATGTGAAGTAGTAGGAGTAACGTTCGGGTATACTCGTTACATGTTGCGGAACTATACGAACGATTCTCAACTACACGGTTTATTTTTGGTCGTTTCATGAATTAAATATCTCGTTATTACAGATGTAGAAATCTTTTTGAATAGTTTTAATCGATGTATATTATAAAAACAGATAGGTAAATGTTTGATTTATATTGAAAATCAACTTTTCATAATTAGGTGATATAAACAGAATGGCTAATGACTAAATTATAATTTAAACATTCATTTTTCAATGTATAATATACTTATTAAAAAAAATGTAAGCAGAAATGTCACATTTCTAGAGCTAAATTCTTAAATGCGGCTGGTTTAAATTTATAGATAATGTTTTTAGCTTTCAGGCCACTGTCACAACTAATTGTAAGTATGAAAACCTCTACTTAATATTCTTTCTATACCCACATAAGAAGTTGAATGTGAAATACGTAGTGCCACTATTTAAGGTTATTCGAAGGTTATTCGAGCTTTCTTCAGATCTGAAACTCAAAGATTTGAAGACTCCACACTCCCTTAAATCCTCATATCCTTTTTAATCAAAAAGCCAGCCTACAAAACCCTAATAAAATACCTAATAAATATATAGCTATTTGAGGAACTTACTTGAGGCTGATAATTTTCTGGTAACGAGTCAACCGCTTGTCGGTAAATGGTAATAGCATCATTGTACTTGCCGCGATCCGCCATCAATCTACCTAAATGCAGCAAAGCCGAAATTTTTGTCGATTCGTGCGATATAGGATCTTTTACACCTGTACTATCGAGAGCCGCACATCTTCTTAGGACCACTTCGGCGTCTTCGCATTTACCCAATGACGCTAGTAACTGTCCCAAATTCAAATGAGCTTCTGTAAACGACCAAATAAAGGATTAGTTAAGTTCCAAAAAAAACAAGCAGAACTTAAATCCAATAAAATATTTATCTTCAAACGGTACTGTACGCGATACCGTCCCAGGGTGAAAGTTAACAATGAGAAAAGGTTACGACAAATAAGACCTAAATAGTAACGATAGAAAAAAAAACCCTCGTTCTCGACGTAATTGCGGACATTTCCATTCGTAAAAAAGGTTATAATACCGTCGTATAAATATTAATGCAATTACCATCGCATCGGCCCGTATAAACTCTTAATTATACTGCGGCTCGAGTAAACCTTTCCAATTCTCGTCGCATTATCCCTTCGGTAAGCGGTAACCCTTTTATTAAACTCTAATACCATTCTAACAAGAAAATTCTTTCATTACATGCGAAACCTTCATGGTGGCGAGTTCGAAAAAAAGAAATCCGCTTTCGACGTGCAAAAACGCCGACCAAACTAATTCGCCGGTCTGGTAAAACATCTCGTATCGCAGACAAAAATCAACAAGTGTCTAAACGCGGAACACGCTTTGGAAAAAAATTAATTTTTAATGCGATCCGAAAGATTTGCGCGTCCGAATAATTCGCTCCATTGAATACACCGAAGCCAAGTTGGTGTGCTCGAATCAGAAAGGCAATTGTCGTCGTGGCATAAGTTCCAAATTAGACGGCAGTCGAAACTTTTCCTTTCTCCGAGTTTAATACGCGGACCGAATGGTAAAAGTTACCCGAAAGTAATTCCATTCCAGTGGCTGCCGCCTTCACGACAACAAATGAAAAATTATTAAAGTTGAATAATGCAATATTTGTTATAGCTTTCGCCATCGTATATCTTTCAACTTATACGTAGTCGAAATCCCTCCCTCTACTACCTTTTTTATGGCTCGATTGGTATACTCAGTTCGAGGACTGTATGAGAAGGAGTGTGTGCTATAAGTACACATACGAATACGTTTGTACTTAATGGCATTTAATGTCCTCATTTTCCATTTTCACCGTATGTCAAGTCTCCGTTAGTTCCCTGCTTTTCTCCTTTATTATTCCGAATGGAGAGTTCGCAGTTAGAGTTCTAATCTCCAACGAGCGCGAAAATGGTTTAAATGTTAGTTGAGGTTATTACGGCTATGAAATATGTTGACCACTTCAAATGTTAATGAGTCCATAAAGAACAGTTTTAAGGTACTAAATATTAATCGAACTAAACATAAAATAATATCTAATAGTTGTAAAAAGGATGTGCTGTGCTTGAGATTTTTTTAGATTTAAGGAAGAGTGGTGTTAGGTAAATTGGAAATTCAGCTCCAGTACTATGACATCGCTGCTTACATTTTTTTTTCGTAGAATTAGTTTACTTAGATCTTGTTTTATTCGGGGCGACGAAACTGGAACAATTTTGGTTCCAGTTCAAAGTTTGAAGTTTGAAGTTCCAATTCCAAACCTCTCATTCTTGTTATGATTCCAGTCTAGGTTCAGTTCCTGGTTCATTTTTGTTTTGGTTCTAGTTCCAAACTTCTCCCTAGCAGAGTTCGAGTTTGGGAATTGGTTGTGGGTTCATTTTTGTGTTAGTTTTGGTTCCAGGTTTTCAAATTTTTTGGGCTTTATCTAAAGCTTATTGCAATTTTGCGCTTTTGGATTTAATTATTAAAAAAATTGCCAATAGTAGATTAGAATCTGAATTAAACTTTTTAAAAAATTGAGAACATTAAACTCAATCATTTTGTTCGGGTTTTGAAGCATTTTTTTTTTTTTTAGCTGAGTTTTTAACAAAACGATAGCTATTACAGCCTACCTGATTTGGGAAGGGAAGGTCGGGGGAGGGTGGGGTCTTCAAATCTTTGCGTTTCAGACCATTTGTAATCATCTGGCAAATGTCCAACTTTTTGGTATATATATATTTTTTCCCCCACGCGTAGCGCCGGCGAGTATTCATAAAATTCGCTCAAAATTTGGTGAGAGACTCTTCTTGAAAATGCGCAAAAATAGTTTTTTTGTTTTTTCGATAAATTTCAAAATGGCGGATCACTCAAATTTTGAGGGGGGCTGGAGAAGGGGCAAATAGCTGAAATTTTTCGTTTTTGATTTCATATGAAAGAGTGAGTCACGGATACTAACATATCCAAATTTCAGCTTCTTGAGTGCATATTGAGAGGAGTTAGATCAAAAAACGGCTTTTTGAGGAAGTTTTGAGTCATGAAATTTCTTGAATCTTCCATATCTCCCCACCAAATCAAGTTAAAGAGGTCAAATTTTGTGTGTGAGGTTAGTTGGTGACCACAATATGACCTCTTGAATTTGGATCAAAATGGATTCAAAATGGCGGATTATCAAAATTTTGAGTAGAGCTTGAGGAGCCTCAAGTTGGTAAAAATGTAATTAATATGAATTCATATGGTTATTGGGGATAAGTTGTATACTATATCCCGAATTCACTTCCATACATGATGTTGGAGGGGGAAGGCGGGGTTACCAACCTAAAATAGTGGTGGGGGTACAGGAGGGGTCGAAAATTTTTTATTGCTGTGTCATATGATAAAATGAGCCCAAGTGACAAACGTATTTTGATTTTAGCTTCCTCAGTGATTTTGGAGGGGAGTTAGAGCAAAAAACGGCTTTTGGAGGGGAAATTGCTGCAGGAAATTTCATGAATCTTCCATATCTCATCACCAAATCGGCCTAGAATGGTCAAACTTTGTGTGTAGGATTAGTTTGTGACCAGAATATAACCACTTAAATTTGAGTCAAAATGGATCCAAAATGGCGGATTTACAAAATTTGAAGATAATTTGAGGACCCTCAAATAGTTATAATTTGAGAAATATGTGTTCGCATGATTATTTCATGGCAAGAAATACTACATTTGTGCCAAATTGAATTTCTTAAGTGTTTTTGGAAAGGATAGGGTAGGGGTTTTCAGACTTGGTATTGGGTGTGGCCTGTAGTGATGAACGGTTAAGCAAGGTTATTACTAAATCAAAACAAGCCAGTTTTTTTTTTTTTTTTTTTTTTTTTTTTTTTAATTATGATTCCCAGTTCAGAGTTCGGTTCTGGGTTCACTTTTGTTTTGATCTCAGTTCTAGGTTATGAGTTTGTATTTACAGTTCCAGACATCTCCTTCGAGTAATGGTTCTTGTCCCGGATTTGGTTTAAGGTTCATGTTTGTTTTAGTTTTACTTCTAGGGGCTCGTTTCAGTTTCATAGCCCTGACTTTACTTCTTGAAAAAATTGCGATAATGAATAAGAATTAGAATTAAATTTCTAAAAAGATTGAAAACCTAAAACCGAATCATTTTATTCTAGTGTTAGATTTTGTTCTAGTTTCTTTATTATGATTTTGGTTCTGGCTTTGCTTAGGGGATCTTTTATGTTATGGTTCTATATTCTTAAATTGTTTCGAGTGTTTTCCCAGTAGTTCTGGTTCCATTTTACATTATGGTTCCAAATCGAGGTTCGATTCCAGGTTCGTTTTTGTTTCAGTTCTGGTTTGATAACTTTACGTCTCGTTTTTATCGAAATATATTACATTTGATCAGTTTTGATCAGATTGTATCAGTGAGTTTCTTGATAAAATTTTGCCATTTTTATCATTTTGGATGAATTTTAATAAAATTTGATCTTCACATATTTACATGATTTTACCCAATTATACGTGACCATTGAAAAGCTGAAACTTTATATTTAAAATTGGTCACAAAAATTCAACTTCTTAGGTATGTAGATGGTTTTGGGAAAGATAGGTAAGGATTTCCAAATCCTATACTAGGTGTAGCTGTGAGAATAAAGAAGTAAAGTACATTATTTGCGAATCTGATCCAGCACCAGTTAAAACTCAGCTCTAACAATGCAGCATGGCTGCTTACATTTTTTATCATCATTATTTTTTTGATTACCAATTTTTTGATAATTTTTCTAATGAGAAGCTGGAGTGAAATGAAAGGTACTTTCAGCAAAATTTCTAAAGGACTTCTCAGTCTATATTAAGATGTAGGTAGAAGAAAGTACGGACGATATAAAAAACAAATTACACGACCGTATATCACACTATCACCCACATAACTATTTATGCAAGCTGCCGAACACGAACATTATAGGCGACTAGACAATGACGTCAACATCATTACCGAAACTCCAAGCCACCACCCACGTTCAGTTAATACCTTTGAAATTCATAATTCATAATTAATTTCTCGTCCCTCGAAATCCACGTTTTCGCGTCCCTGCAGCATTCCACGAAGACATATTTTAATCATTCGCGCATACAAGAATTCGTCGAATTCGGCGTCAACGGTATTTCTCGCTTTGCTATTTCGCGAGCCGCCTATAATTACGTCCGCGTCATCCGAAAAGGAGAAATTCATTAGCGAAATTACACGAAAGACGTTATTAAAGATTTAATACGTTCGGTAATTATTTTTCAACGCCGTTGATTTGTTTGGCGACGTATAAAAGAAAACTTTTCAAATTAACAGCTCGTCAATACCGACGAAAAAGTTTCCCCGGGTTCACATTCGGCGGTGGATAAGTCGATTAGAGGAAATTTTTACATAAATGAACGCCGGCGAATTTCTTTTAATTTCCTTAATTGCGAATAATTTGCGAAATGAAATTTTTCTCGGTTTCACTCACCAATGTGGAAATGTAAAAGCGTACATCCGGTGTGAAAAAGTACATCGCGACGTTTTTGTACCTCGGTAATTAGAATGAAAAGTCGCTGAATTTCCTTCATGTTTGAATTAGTTTTTCATTGTAAAAGTTTGCAAAGCGCCAAGTTCTGAATGTGCGGGCGAACGTCTTTCGCAGGGCCTTTTTTTGTTCCTTTTCTCCGACTATTTTCTATTTACACTCGCTGAGAAAAGTTTTAGCTGGTTGTGGGCCTGGTCTACCAATGAGAGTGATGTCTTCGAATTTGCTCGTGGAATTTGTATGTTTTTGTGAGTATGAGGGAACTATATGGTTCAAATGCACTTCATGCTGATTTAAGTGTGTTACATGTGTAGTAGTGTGGAAGATTCAAGAATTCTCATAATTCAAAACCTCCAAAAAGAGCGATTTTTGTTTTAACTCCTCTTAAAATCAGAGACTGTGGAGATAGGAGTGGCGGGAGAGGAGGGAGGTATCCTCAGTGTATCTATTTACACTTCAAACTGGAGATACTTCCTTCAAGTAGATGCCTCAGGGAGTACTAAAAGATCCATGGATGAAGGTAGTGTCGCTAGGGCGCTCCGGAGGGGTACTAGGATTTTCTTTACTGGAATTTTAATGATATTTTATGATGTATGAAAGTAAACTACTGAATAACTATGCAGGGATTGCGTAGATAGAGGTGAATGCAGGGTGTACTTTCGAAGAACATAATTAGACTCGGAACTGGAGTTACATTCCAGAGTGTAAATACCTAAAGAGGAACTCAGAAAATATTATTCAACTTTCTTTTTTCATTTCATACAATTAGAACACCATAAGTACCTCATATAAGTGAAAGTTTACACTCAAAAGTAGTTTTCTACACAAAAATCTACAAATAGCATTATATATCAAATTATTCCTCGTTGTAATCGAGCTTAAAAGATCTTAAAATGAAAAAGTCCATTAACAGCAACATCCGGTACACAGAGCACCCAAAATTTTGACTCCGACTCCGTACTGACTCCCGAGTCATGTATAAAATTCGACTCCAATCATTGATTCTGAAGTCAACTGAAAACATGACTCCGACTCCGAGTTTGACTCTGGAGTAGAGACTTGCGCCGCCGCTGAAAAAACATCAAATTTCGTCCACGCCGCCGCCGATTTTTTGATCGGCTGATGCAGTTTTAAACACGGCAAAAAGCACGCATTTTCAAAGCCAATAACATTGCACATATTTTGTTTTTGCTAACGCAACAATTGAACTAGAGCTGAACTAACTCAATAATCACGGTTGTGTTGTGTGTGTTTGAATGAACATGTCATAATTTGAACTTCTTCGTTCTTTAGAAATGAGTTGGAAAAAATAAAAAGTTTGCGGAAGTGAAACCGAAAGCATGAGTTCTTTCTGTTCTAGTTAGCATTTCCAAAAAAATCAAAATCACGTAAAAACGTATAAAAACATGGACTGCATTACGCAACAATGTTCTAAGTGAAATGAGGCGCCATAGACTTGTTGATCGATCTTATTTTTGTTTTTAATGAGAAAAACTGGTAATGAATAAAATCATTCATGTTATTTAAATAATTTCAAAGACAAACAAGCAAAATTTGTTCAGTTTGATTGACTGGCTTTGTTATAATTTACATTACATCAGAAACTTGATGTAGTTGAAGTTTATGGCGCCTCATTTCACTTAGAACATTGTTGCGTAATACAGTCCACATGTAAAAACATCGGCGTGAGCTGGCGTCAGCGTACTGAGCAGCCATCGCCAAAAAATTTGATTTTGATCGGCGCGCCGCCAGCCGCCGATAAATGGTCATTTTAGTCGCCACCTATGAAGCTAATTTCGGCGCAGACCTCTACTCTGGAGTCAAAGTAGATACCTAACTCTTGACTCCAACTGACTCCAGAGTCAGTCTAGATATGAGACTCCAACTCCAACCTTTGAGTCCAGAGGCAACCTGAATACCTGACTCTTGACTCCGGAGTGAAGATAAATTCTGAGTCATTTTGGAATCAATTTGACTCCAACTACGGTTCCTTGAGATGGGATAAAAAGAACATAAGAGCAAACTGAAGTATATTGAAAAAGTTCTTTCACAACTGCCCAGTATTTGTAAACGCACTAATATTTATAGATGCGTTGCATGTCCCCCACTCCGTTCATGTAAACAACGCACGTCAGCGGGGACTAGTGCCTTTTACACGCTGCTACTTGTACTCGTTTCAATATGCGAAATTACTATGTAATTTACCCAGGTGCCTTTTACACGAGGGTTTTTTTTCACAATGGGTATTAAAAGTGCATCGGATGTGAATGATTTATTTGAATTTACATTCTAAGTATGTAGCTTTTAATTAAACAGCTATAGATACAGCTAAAGTGCTATTCCTTCATATATCATTAAAAAAATTTAGCTTAATTGCACCAAATTCTCTAACCTCTTCTTCCTTAACACGCTTCCCTTTCATTTTAAGTCAAAATTATGTAGGTGATTATTATTTCATTTTGACATTATTTAAACTTCTAAGACACCAATTAGGTAGCATAGATGCTTTTCTTATGGGAAATCTTTCATGCTTTCCTTCTAACATATCATTATGACAACTTTGTTGATGATGAAAGCAAAAAGAATTTCACTTCCTTTACATAATACTTAAGCCACCTAGATAAGTGTGGGACAAAGGATTAATTTTCGTCCCATCTTTCAAGTTCTAAGAACACCTTCAATACCGAAATTAGGCAATAATCGCTACATTCGCTACATATCTGCGGTTTTCGTGTTCTCTTACTCGTGCCCATGTTGCATTATCGTTTCAGCGGACAACGGGCAACGGAGCTGGAAAAAAACCCATATGAGGCGCGCGTTGCAATTTCGGCCACATAAAATTACACCTCCGTAACGACTTTAAATTCGTCGCGCAGCGTGAAACCCTCGGACAGTAAATAATTTGGCTTTGCGGCGAAATGAAAAAAATGTCACCTCCTTAAATGAAATACGACACTAACGCAATAGCTATCCGCGCCGTAGGTATCATTACCGCGCCACCGAGCCTTATAACATAATAACTTCTAATGCCTGTATACGACGGCACTTCGTTAGAAACGGCCATTAATCGGGTGACTTTTTCTAGAAAATAGCAAAAAATTACCTCCTTACAATTGACCTCGTCCTCATAACGTCCCCTTCTTGTTTCCCATTTTCGCTAATTTCCCGCCATTGAGATTCGCGGAGTCGTTACACGATGCAGGTACGACGTTAAATTAATTAAGATATCGCCATTCGACAATCCCATCTTCACCCCTTTTCCATTCAACTCCGAAGCTCGTTTCCGATTACCCATCGTGGTCTTCCATTTGGAAACTTTCGTTCGGGCGTAATTTCGCGACGATCAATTCGATATAAAACCGCGCCGCCATTATTTCGCAACAAAAGTCGCCGATAAAATGTTTTTAAGCGAGAAATCTTTTTCAACTTTTTACGCTCGTTTTCGAATCGCATCGTCGACGCCGTAACGACTCTTTCGTCTTCGAATCGAAACGAGAATTAGGTGCGTTTCGCGAATCCCATGCACGCGTAATTACACGTCACCCCGGTCACCCCGCGCCCTCCGAGTCTTCGGAAAAATAAAAGAATTAAAAAAAAATAAAAGCTAACTTACGAGCTAACATCGGCCTGTAGTGAATTGCCATCTTATAGCTGTTGATCGCCTCTTCGTACTGCTCTTTTCCGTGCTGTAAAATGCCCCTGTAACAATAACACTAACAATAACTTCGCGTCGCTAACTATAACGGCTAAAAACAACAGAAGCACTTAAACAATAACCATTTGCCCGGATAACGCCACAGTAAAAGACTAAAGTCCAAATCGACTAACTTTCCCAACGAAAGCTATAACCTAACTTTGATTACTCTTGTTCGCAAACTTCCAGCATTCGTTTAAACTTGCTAAAATACGTCTATTTGTTAATGTTAAAACCGGTGCTAGCTGATTTCCCAACCACCGGTCACCCGCCTCTTACTGTACTGTATCGTGGTACCGTGACTCGGAGAGGTCATTTTTACACGAATACCACATTCGAACCGGCGAGAACGTGATTTAGTTTCGTTTTCTACGTTTCGGCGTTCCGATGAGTTTTGAATTCAGCTTTTAGAAAATTCTTTAATCATTGAATTTCTTTTTTTATTTATGAATTACGAACGTGAAAAAAGCTATAATAAAAAATGAATGGATTTTCACATAAAACTGAAAACCAATAAAAAAAAAAATTGAATATTTTTTATCTCGTGACGATTGGGTAGGTACAGTTTATTTATCACTTCAAAAGTTGGTTTTAAGGGAAAAATAATAATAACGTAAGCAGCCATGCCGCATTACTGGAGCTGAGTTTTTACCTGGAGCTTGTTCAAGTTTGGAAATATTGTTGCTAACCCCTTCACAACTACAGACCACACACAATACCAAGTCTGGAAACCCATACCCAATCCCTTCTAAAACAACTTGAGATAAATTTAGAACAAATGTAGTATTTCTTGTCATGCAATAATCATATGAACATATTATTTCTCGATTTTATTATTTTAGGCTCCTCAGATTACCCTCAAATTTTTACGATCTGCCATTTTGGATCTGTTTTGATCTAAATTGAAGAGTTCATATTCCTGTCATCAAATAACCACACACGAAGTAGATTTGGTGATGAGATATGGGATATTCATGAAATTTCTCGCAACAATTTCTCCTCCAAAAGTAGTTTTTTGCTCTATCTCCCCTCCAAATTCATTTGAGAAGCTAAAATCAGAATAAGTTGAACTTGGGCTCATTTTATCATATGGCACCGCAATAAAAAATTTTCGACTTTTCGTGTACCCTCACCACATTTTCAGTCGGTTAACCCCTCCTTTTCCCCTTCAATATCATGTATAGAGATGAATTGTGAATATAGAATATGTACTTCTTATGCCCAATAAACATATGAGTTCATATGAATTACATTTTTACTTATTTGAGGCTCTTCAAATTCTACTCAAATTTTGATTATCCGCCATTTTGTATCCATTTTGATACAAATTTAAGAGCTCATATTCTGATTACCAATTCACTCCACATACAAAGTTTGACCTTTCCAATTCGATTTGGCGAGGAGAAATGGAAGATTCAAGAAATTCCATAACTCAAAACTTCCTCAAAAAGTCCTTTTGTTCTCGAATTCACCTTAAAATGTACTTAAGAAGCTGAAATTTGGATATGTTGGTATCGGTGACTTACTATTTCATATGAAATCAAAAATGAAAAATTTGAGCCATTTGCCCCTTCTCCAGTTTCCCTCAAAATTTGAGTAATCCACTATTTTGAGGCGTGTCGAAAAAACAATAAAAATGGTTTTGTTTCATCTCTAAGAAGATTCTCTCTTCAAGTTTTAAGCAAATTTCATGAACACCCGAAAACGCTACGCTTGGTCGAAAGTTGGACACTTGACAAATGATTACAAATGGACTGAAACGCAAAGATTTGAAGACTCCACCCTCCCCCGACCACTTTTCTACATTAGGTAGGCTGTAATAGATATCGTTTCTAAGCTAAAAACTTGGCTAAAAAATTAAAAATTAATATAAAAATTTCCAGAATAACTGAGATAGGTCAAAATCAATATTCGTTACTAAATTTTTTTCGTTATTTATTAATTTATTATCTATGGGATCATGACAGATTGACTTTAAACTATTTAAAGTAAAAATATCGAAAAATTAATTATAAAATTATTAAAAAATTGGCGACCCAAAAAAAAAAAAAATAAATAAATAATAATAGTAATTTCATTAATCATCAAATGAAATCACTTATATTTGAGGAATAATTTTATAGGAAATAGACACAATTATATAAAGTTCATAACAAATGTGAAACAGTTTAAGCTCAATTACAATATGAACAGTTAGTATCAGTACCCTAACCGAAGTGGTGCAGGGGGGGGGGCTATAGAAAATTTTGAGCCCTCCTAGTGAAATTTTTCATTCAATACATAAGTGTCAACCAACAAAAAAAAGACAAACCTCCCTCTAGAATTTAGTCAACCCCCTGCCCCCTCTGAAATGATAGGCTGGCTAGTTATATGCTTCTTAGCTGTGATTTTCTGTTCATCGAAATAGCAATCATGCGAAATATGGGAAGTGTATCTTCAGTACCCAATTACCCATGTTTTTCAAAAAATCTCTATTGGGTCTCTTAAGGCTCACCCAAGCTAAAATTTTGAATGAAAAAATATTTATGTTATTAACAGATCAGGCCCTTTAAAGAAAATACATCCAAAAAAAAATTTCTATTTTTATGCCAGTTCATTATCACTATTAAAAAAAAAATTAAATAAAGTTGAAAAATTTCATTTTGTGGAGAAAAAAAAAGAGAAAGAGGGGTGCTGATTTTTTTCCTTTTTTTCTACAATGCCTATCATATACATCAAACCATGTACAATATGGCAAAACATTGTTCAAATCGATCTAATATTGTATTTACAGAAAAATTGCTATTCATTTGCACTTGAAGTAGGCACTATCAGAAAAAGAGGGGAAGAAATCCAAAATTTTTATCAGGGATGTTTATTGATAGAATCCACCTACCACCCGAGTACAGTCCCAAAATCGCTCCAAAGCAAATTAAGCATGTTTATGTATCTATGCCCTTTGAGTTATTTGTGGCTCATCAAGCTTTTCTCAAACTTTTACTATCCGCCATTTTGGATTCATTTTGATCGAAATTCAAGAGATCATATCAAAATCTCTCCCTTCCAAATTAGGTAGGTTGTGATGACTATGGTTTTTTATTAACAAGTCAGCTGATAAAATTATCGAAATTATCACAAAGCTCAAACAAAAAATTCTAATAACCTTCAATATCTCGATATTTTGAAACATAATTTGAAAAAAAAAAAATCAAATCATCATTAAACTTAATTCTAAGCATCCATCTATCTGTGCCTCTGGCCTCAGTAGCAGTATGTGAAAAAGTAATGTATAGTAAGTAGTAAAATTAAAAATCTCTCTGTTACTGACAAAATTTATTAATTTTTCATTTTTGGCGCTCCGCCATTTATCTAATACCTATTATCTATTCCCAACAATTAGCTTTATGTTATTCAAAACAGACCCATTAAAAATGGGTAAAAAAGATAATGAGACCAAATTAAGGTTTTTACATATTATGTATGCACAGAATGTTTTAATCAATTATCGAAAAGAAAATGAAAAAAATCACCAGAAATTCTTAATGAAGAAATGCAACAGTCATTATAATTAATGATCCGACAGCAATGATTTTATACAACAGTATTTCATTAAATTTTAAAATCTTGGAATTTTCGACAAGAAAGCATTGCAGTCAAACCAAAACAAATTATAAAACTTTAAATTCGCAAATATGAAAAAGATTCACTAGGTATGCTTAGATAGACTTGTTTGTTCTTTCTTTTATTTGTTTATAAAAAATTATAATAATAATAAAATTATTTATTCATCGCTTTCCACCGTGTATATTCATCGCGGGGAAAAAAATTGCATAAACTGGGTCGCGTAACGAGTTGTTTCGATTCGTAAATTTTTACAACATACTCGTCGGTACTATCGCAAGGACGTGATCAAAAAAACTACACGAAACTGAAACTACGATAGTCTATATTTTTAAACGCTTGACCAAAACTTGAATCTTCACCTGGTAGAAGAGCAGTTTGCGATTGAATTCATAATTCATTTCCCATCGGTAGTGATTATATTTTTTAGATTTTATTGATTTTATTCGAATGTGATGTCGTTTTTATTTTAAATCTCATTAAAAAATTTGTTCCAACAGTCCGTGTAATTTTGTTTCCCGATGAAATAAGCTATTTTGTTCCACTAATTAAAGCTCGCAGCTTAGGTGAGATTTCGTAAGTATCGAAAAATTGATCTTGAAAATGATTTGTGTTATAAGCGAAAGATAAATTCAAGGAGTGAATTTTATTTTGCGGATATTCAATGTTTATTTTGTTTCTTAATATAATACTTGGAAGTCCTGAAATTTTTTTTTGAATTTTTTTCTGTCTTCAATTTAATGATCACTTTCAATGATATAAAATCTGAAACGTATTTCTGATTTTTTTGAATTGTCTTATAAACATCATGTTTGATAAATGTTCAGAATTTTTTAGCCGAATTTCTGAAAGACATGAACGCTATTACAGCCTACCTGATTTGTTTTTTGTGTTTATGTATATTTTTTTATGAATGCGTGTACTTGAAATGCTAATGATTGATTTTTCAATTTTATCTTTACTAATTTCACCTGAAAAATATTTCCTATAAATTATTTTATCAACCTATGATTTATTTTTAATTTTTATGTCTTATTTTTATCTTTGTAGATCAGTTGAAAATGTCAAGCTCCACTACCATACTTCATACGCATTTTAGTGAAACAAGAATTCCGGATAATTTGAACAAATCGGATATTAAGTGCATAAAAGAATGGTTGAAGAAAAATCCCCATTTACCCGAATTATCAGGTAAGTAATCATTAACAAAATTTTACTACGAATTTCTCAATTGTACACAGTATGCAATGAGGTGAGTTAATCTGAAAATTAATATTCCAAAAAATGTTAAATTTATGAAAATATAATTAAAATTAAAAATTTAATCAATCGAATTCGTATAAAAATACCAATTTTTAATATAAAAAGTGATGAAATAATTGAGTTTTGAATAGAAATTTCAACATAAATTTTTATAAGTTAAAAATGAAAAAAATAACATACAGAAAAAAATTATTTAAATTTTTTATAATTTTTTTCAAACTGTCAAGGTCTTTAGTATGATAATACCTTTTTCGGAACATCAACAAAAGTGGGAATAAATTTTCCAAATATTAAAATCTTTAAAAAAATTTATTTTTGGTGAGTTGAAAATTTTTTTGCATTCAGAAATTTTATTTTATTCAAAAAAAAACTAAAAAAAATTTAACCTCAATTTTTTTGTAAAATTTAAAAGCTCTAATTTAAAAAAAAAAAAAAAAAAAAAAAAAAACACCAAGGGTAAATAATTTAGGTTAATCACTACAAAATATGGGAGTAAAAATGAAATACCACCTCCTAAGGAGCTGAAATTACCCAATGGCAATCTGTTTTTGAAAATATCTAAAACTGGTGTTTCTTCAAAATAAAAATAAAAATTTAGATTACGTAAATTTCGAAAAAAGTTGTTGGTAATTTTTTTTCAGCACCTACGAGACAAAATAAAACTTCATAATGTAAAAAAAAATTCACATTACCCACAAAACGATTTTTTGAAAATTTTTAATTAAATAAAAATATATCCCTTGTAGGGTATGTTCTGGGTGAATTTAATCGCTGAAATTTTTTGTATATTTTTGGGATCATTTGGGTTTTATTAGGGAATCCTAATTCATCGTACCCTTTCTCCCAGTACCAACCCACCTATTAGCTAAAGCCCTCAAACACGAACTATAAAAATTAAATCCATTCTTCCGATTCCAGATTTCCAAATAGCTATGTTTCTACACAGTTGTTACGGTGCTTTGGAAGCAACTAAAAGTGCTATCGACAGCTACCACACGATAAGAACACAGGCTGGCGAATTATTCGATAATCGCACCCCTGAAGAAATATCCGAGACCTCTAATACAATGTAAGTAAAATTAACCAAGGCCTCGATGCGTCGATTCAATTTAAAAATATAAGCATAAGCGTTAATTACCCCAAAAAAATGAAATAAATATAGGTTCTAGGGTAAGAAAAAACTACGCTTCCGCCGTAAAACGAACCGGTTAGATGTTCTAATCACATGTACTGAATATGTCCATCTAGTAACCTTGAGCACTCTGATTAACGCGTAGATACGTCAAGCCCGCGAGTTATTAGTGCGTGTTGAATTCTTAACACAATTTCGTTTTTTTAGATATGCTTCTCTATTACCAAAACCATCGTTAGAAAAAGAACGTCTCATAATAATCGGTTTCTCCGACGAAAATCCGGAAAAATTTTCTCCGCTCAAAACCATTAGAATACTTTTTTCGCTGATGGATATCGAAAGTCATCTACACCCTTTTGCCAGTGGATGGAGAATTATCATAAATACCAAAGGAATTTCGTTCGGTCATTTTATGAAAGTTATTGCTCACTTAGGGTTACTCAAGAAAGCTATTTATTACGTACAAGTAAAAAAATCCATGTTCACTGTTCACCTATGTTGTCATATTTGAAGAGCTTTATTGAGTCTATATTTCGTATTTTTAGGATGGATTACCGCTTCGTCTCAAAGGAATACATATATTTAACGCGATGCCCTTAGTCAACCAAATTGTAGCAGTAGTACGACCTTTTATGAAGAAGGAGCTTTATGATATGGTAAAATTCTATTTTATTTATTAGCAGCAAAATTGCTAAACATACGAATAGATTAGAACCTAGGACAGAAATTATTATTTTTGCCCATTTTACGTGAAATTTTTTAAATGTTTTAATGAATAGAATATTTTGTTTATGCAAATTTTTGTACTCTATTTACAAACTTATTTTGTTATGTTTTTTCGATTTTTTTTTTTTTTTAAATTTGCAATTATTTTTTTTTATTTAATCCACTTTTTCTTTTACTTTTTTACTTTGTTTTTCATCAGCTTGCTATGTACTTTTGTACAACTGTGGGACTAGAGGCACAGAAGTATCAATTTTTCTTTTTCCTAAAAGACTTTTTAGCTGAGTTTTTAACAAAACGATAGCTATTACAGCCTACCTGATTTGGGAAGGGAAGGTCGGGGGAGGGTGGGGTCTTCAAATCTTTGCGTTTCAGACCATTTGTAATCATCTGGCAAATGTCCAACTTTTTGGTATATATATATATATATATTTTTTTTTTCCCCACGCGTAGCGCCGGCGAGTATTCATAAAATTCGCTCAAAATTTGGTGAGAGACTCTTCTTGAAAATGCGCAAAAATAGTTTTTTTGTTTTTTCGATAAATTTCAAAATGGCGGATCACTCAAATTTTGAGGGGGGCTGGAGAAGGGGCAAATAGCTCAAATTTTTCGTTTTTGATTTCATATGAAAGAGTGAGTCACGGATACTAACATATCCAAATTTCAGCTTCTTGGGTGCATATTGAGAGGAGTTAGATCAAAAAACGGCTTTTTGAGGAAGTTTTGAGTCATGAAATTTCTTGAATCTTCCATATCTCCCCACCAAATCAAGTTAAAGAGGTCAAATTTTGTGTGTGAGGTTAGTTGGTGACCACAATATGACCTCTTGAATTTGGATCAAAATGGATTCAAAATGGCGGATTATCAAAATTTTGAGTAGAGCTTGAGGAGCCTCAAGTTGGTAAAAATGTAATTAATATGAATTCATATGGTTATTGGGGATAAGTTGTATACTATATCCCGAATTCACTTCCATACATGATGTTGGAGGGGGAAGGCGGGGTTACCAACCTAAAATAGTGGTGGGGTACAGGAGGGGTCGAAAATTTTTTATTGCTGTGTCATATGATAAAATGAGCCCAAGTGACAAACGTATTTTGATTTTAGCTTCCTCAGTGATTTTGGAGGGGAGTTAGAGCAAAAAACGGCTTTTGGAGGGGAAATTGCTGCAGGAAATTTCATGAATCTTCCATATCTCATCACCAAATCGGCCTAGAATGGTCAAACTTTGTGTGTAGGATTAGTTTGTGACCAGAATATAACCACTTAAATTTGAGTCAAAATGGATCCAAAATGGCGGATTTACAAAATTTGAAGATAATTTGAGGACCCTCAAATAGTTATAATTTGAGAAATATGTGTTCGCATGATTATTTCATTGTAAGAAATACTACATTTGTGCCAAATTGAACTTCTTAAGTGTTTTTGGAAAGGATGGTAGGGGTTTTCAGACTTGGTATTGGGTGTGGCCTGTAGTGATGAACGGTTAAGCAAGGTTATTACTAAATCAAAACAAGCCCCAGTTAAAAACTCAGCTCCAGTAATGCGGCATGGCTGCTTACGTTTTTTTTTTTTATTCACGGATTATTTAGGACTTTTTTTTCAATTTAAAAATTTTTTCTTTTTTTCTTTTAAATTGTTTTTGTACATTCTTACTTTCACATTATTAGTTTACGGTTTGAATTTGATAGATACTTATTCAATTTCTTTTTGTTGTTGTTGTTGTTATTATTGTTAAACATTTCTCCATTTTTGCACATTTCTACCTTCATTATAATGTAGGAGGTACTATGGTACTTTCATTCAGTTGTGAAAATTATTTTTATTACTTTCTTATCACTATTTTTTTATTGTTATTTTTGAAAATTATTCCATTTTAAAGTTGAGTATTATGTACAAAAATTTTTTTTTCAAATTTTCATTATTTGAGCCATTTTTTTCATTAAAAAGAAATGGTTACAGTTATTGTGTGTTTTTAGCGCATTTCTTTCAATTATGACCATTTGAGAATCGTATGTATTTTTTCGACACATTCATTTTCACATTTTATTTATTTATTTATTTCTTAAAGACATTTATTTATTATTATTTTTGAATGGTTTCTCAAAATGAATTTCTATAATATTTCTTATACATTTTTTTTCACATTTTCGTGATTCAGGACTTTTCATCTTAAGTATTTTTAATTTTTAACAATTTTTCATAGTTCTCAAAAAATTATTTTTATAATTTTTCACTTATTGTTTTACTTTTTGAAACTTTTTGTTTTTGCTTTCAAAAAATTTATCAGATTGAAAAAAATGTTGTGAATGTTTTTGCATGTATTTTCAACCGATTTTTTCAATTTTCAATTTTTTTTATTATTATTTCAAGATTTTCTTTCATCTTTTTGCAATTATTTACTTATTTTTGATATTTTTATTTATTTTTTTTTATTCGTACGTTGCGTTGTATAGTTGGGAGTTATGAACTTTTTTTTTTTTTTTTTTTTTATCGGTTGAATTTTTATTCATTGTTTGGACTATTTATTTTCAATTTTTTTCACAATCTTAAAACATTTTTCTGTTTTTGGTTTTCTATTTCTTTTTTCATTTTTATGATTGAGGTTGTTTTTTCATTTTTTGGGCATTTTTTATTTTTAATATTTTCCCATTGTTTTCCAAAAATGTATATATATTTTTTTAATTTTACTATTTGAGTATTTTTTGTACTTTTTTTAGCTTTTAAATTTGAATTTTTTCTAATTTGGATTTTTTTTTATCTTTTTGTTTTCATTTTTCAATTTTTTTTTTGGAATTTTTGAAAATTTTTTGTTCATATAGACATTTTTCAACTTTTGATTTTTTCATAATTTTATAAAATTTTCTCTTTTATGTTTTGTTTTTGTTTTTTATTTTTTTGAAACTCATTTTATTGTCTCTGGACATCTTTTCATTCTTTAACATGAAAAAAAGTAATTTTTTTATATCAAAGAAATAGAGAAATTCTAAAAAATAATAAAAATATTGGAAATAAAAAATAAAAATTGAAATGAAATTTTTCACGTCCAAAAAAAAGTATATAAAAATTTTTTAAATGCAAAAATGTAAAAAAAATAATAATTTAGTTAAATGTCCAAAAATGGTTATTCATTACGCATGAATTTTCAAAAATAAAGAGAAAGTTCCAAAAATGAAAACCTCCATAAAATAATGTTACGATATCTAGCATTTATTTTTCGCACCATACGGATTTTTCAGTTGATAGCTGATTAAAAAAAAAAACGACTTTAAAAGGTTACTAAAATTACATGCTTACTTTAAAAATGGAGAAGTGTAGATACAACATTTTGAATCGACATGCTGAGGGAACACAGTCTCATGAAATACTACAGTCTATTTCATACTTCTTTAACATATTCTAATATCGAGTTTAAATGATTCAACAGATTCACATTCATTTTGAATTCGACATGCTGAGGGAACACAGTCTCATGAAATACTACAGTCTATTTCATACTTCTTTAACATATTCTAATATCGAGTTTAAATGATTCAACAGATTCACATTCATTCTACCAATAATACGGAATCCATGTACAAATTTATTCCTCAACAATGCCTTCCTTCTGATTCCGGTGGCGAAGGTCCATCGATACAAGAGTTAATCAGTAAGTTATACAGCTCTATAATGCATTCACATCTTAAATGCAGTTCTAATTTAATCTTATCTGATACAGAAATGAAAAAAACTAATTATTTTCTCCCCTTTTTATTATAAGAAATTGCGAAGAATGAGGAAAAAAAATTCAAAAATGTTATCAACATTCCTACACTGAGAATAAAATATTATCCTGTTTCGTTCATCATTATCACTCATCTTTAAAAAACTCATCTCCGTAGCTCTCTAATTACTCAAAAGATTCCCTAAATTACTTCCCCCGTTCACCCTTCGACCTGCGTAAATTGAAAAATAAATCAAAAAAATTAGCCATCCGACTTCATCACGCGAACACCAGGCCGAGTGAAATGAAAATCTACATTTCCATTTATACCCGGCGTTATATAAATTAATTACGAAGAAACGTTCGTCCCTCGACGGCGAAAAAAAAAGTTTAAATTAAAACAAACATTCTACTTCTCTGCCGCTGAAAGTATAGTAATAAATAAAAATGATAACAAAAGAAATGACTAAATTCGCGACGAAAAAAAAAAGGTCGACTGGAAAAAAAATTCTCTAAAATTCTCCCCCTCATTTTCGGATTCGAATGCGCGAACATTCGTAGCATACGATTTCGCCCGAAATAATAAATATCCGACGGGAATGAAAAATAAGAAACAATTTCCAAAGCAGACATCATCCTCACCAAATTATTCCTGAAGATGACATTTGAAAAAGAAGAGATTTCAATTAAAACGTCTCCGATGAACGGAATACCCGGCCAATTCTCATTTCTTTATTAACTTTTATTAAGTCGCTCTTTCTTCGACGATTATTAATTTTCAATTTCATCAAACACCCTCGCCCTTCACGTATGTGACTGCCCGATACGATTTCAATATCCACCAATCTCGACCAAGCTCAGATCCAATTATTACCGAAAACTTTCCAATCGAACGCCTACTCGTCGCGAAAAATTCCAAATATTCGCCGATTCGTTTATTCCCCAAGTCCAAAGGGGTTCATTAACAATACGTCGATTGAAAAAAAAACCATCTGAAATTCTTTTATATCGGGCATCTCTCGCGTCTTAATTTCTTTTTCGTCGACTAAAAAACTCATGGAATTAATTCCCGAAACGCTTTTATGCTGTCATTTCGCTTTTCTTCTCCCCTCTTGTATAAATATCAAAGAGCGTTAATGCTTTGAAAAAATTTATTCAAAACCTTATCGCCTCGCACTCGAGCCCAAATTTTCCTTACATTCGATGAAAGAAATCAAAGTTTGAACTTCGACACGAATAGGGAGGAAAAATCCGACGAATAGATCGTATTTTCGCCCAACTTCAACCGTTCAAAGCCTATTCCTGGGGCTCGTCCGATGACATCTAAATCGTTGACATGGTTCTTTTGACGTTTGCGTTTTGCCTTCGTTATTATGGAACAGATGAACTTATTATACGATTTGTACGCCTATTTATACGAAAATCAGCTTGTATGTGTTTTTCTACGTTCTTTTATACGTTGAGATTCGATTCTTTTGTATTTCTTTGATTTTAAAATATTGTACAAAATGCCGATGAATACTTATTTCGAAATTATTATTAATTTTTTTCCCCATTTTAAAAACTTGAAAAAAATTTTCCTTTATGCATATTATTTTCCACAGTTTTAATTTTCATATTTTCATTTTTTTTTTTTGATAAAACGTAATTCATTCCCCAGAGTTCTGAAGAATTAAAAGACTTGAAATTTAAATAAATTTTCAAAAATGGGAAAAATGAGATATATGTATGTATTTTTTCAAAATCACTGAGAATTCTATTTTTCCAGAATTTCTAGAAACAGAATCATTTTTAAATTCACTACAAATTGTACTCAGTATCTATAACTCGGAAAAACTGGATCACTACGAAAATCACTAGAAATAGAACAGTATCGAAGATTTAATTTTTTAAGTAAGATGTGAGCCCTTTTTAAAAATAGAAAATGAAATAAAAATATGACATTATTAATGATGCCATGACTTAATTCCGCATTTTTGTTTCTTAATCCCTTTCAAGTTAGGGGATCTCAAAAGTAATTTTGGTGTTGAGTAAATAATGTTTAAAATTAATAAAATAATAGTGATGATTATAACAAAATTACTTTTTTCTGGGCGGTTGGTAACAATGCTTGTTTATACAATTTTATGAATGAACATCCTGTTATGTCGTTGTATCTAAGATTTCAAGAAATATTTATGATAGTAATAGCATATCATTGACGAACCAAATTACAATTTACATCTAATTTTTAACATTTTTGCTGTTAACGTTTGAATAGTAAAATTTTTCAACATTTCTAGAAAAATCCTAAAATTAGGAAACAGGAAATTTTCAGGTTTTACAGAGCATTTTCAATACATTATATTTATCGTGACCTTGGACGATTACATGTTGGAATGATAACTATCAATTTATCAGATTTTCTAGAATATTCTGAAAATATGAAAATTATTTTTGAACTTCTCAAGATAATTATGTTGAAATAAGAAAGGATATTTGGATTTTTCAATGTTTTGGAGTATTCTGAGAACAAAAAATTTTCAAACTATTTCCAGCACATTTTTTGAAGTGATAGGTAAAGTGTTTCCGTGTTTTTTCAGTATATTCTTAAAATTTGGGAATGATTTTCAACTTCTTAATATTTCAAAATCTTTAAATTATCCTGTTCATCTCAACTTTTAGATATCAATATTGAAATGATATTTAAAAAGGTTATAAAATTATCCATAATATTTTAAAAATTTGGAATTGGAACCCAAAATTTTCAAATTTAAAAAATATACATTTTGGTGTAAACTCCAATTTTTTGCCTACGCGCATTCATCCATACCAAGTATTGACGGATACAAGAGATAAGATGTAGAGTTAACAGAACATTTCATGAGGTTATATTTAATAGCTTGAATTTTGAGATAAAAAATTAAAAAAATATAATAATTTTTTGCACATATTTAGAGCTAGCAAAGAAGCATCTATCTCCCCCGCCCCACTTTGTGGCGAGGAGTGCTGTGGCGGTTAATAAAAAATTATGGAACATTTTTTAGGGGAGTTTTCAATGAAAACAGTAAGTATTACAGCCTATCTGATTTGGGAAGGATGGTCGGAGGGTGGGATCTTCAAAGCTTTGTGTATTAGATCATAATTTGTAATGATATGGAAAAATCGATCTACATATATTTTTTCCCTCGTTCATAGCACCTGTGGATATGGATGAAAGTGGCTCAAAACTTGGTAAAAGAGTCTTCATGTGAATATGCAAGAATACTTTTTTTTGGATTATCGATACACCTCAAAATGGCGAATCACTCAAATTTTGAGGGGAGCTGGTGAGAGAGGAAATACCTAAAATTTTTAGTTTTAAATTTCATATGAGAGTAAGAGCCATGGAGACCAACATACCTAAATTTCAGCTTTCTAAGTGCATTTGGAGAATGTTAGTGTAAAAAAAAACAGATTTTTGAGGAATTTTTGAGTTATGAAATTTCTTGAATCTTCCATATCTCTTTACCAAATGGACCTAGATAGATCAAACTTTGTATGTAGGGTTAGTTTGTGACTAGAATGTGATTTCTTGAATTTGGGTAAAAATCGATTCAAAATGGCGAATTCTTAAAATTTGAGAAGAGCTAGAGGAGCTCAAATAACTAAGAATGTGATTAATATGGACTCACATGTTTATTGGGGGTAAGAAGTACACTGTGTCTCAAATTTATCTTCAAACATGATGTTGAAAGGGAGGAGTAGGAAGAGGAGGGGTTATTGACCTCAAAATACGGTGTACGCGCACGAGCGGTTGAAAAATGCTTATTGTCGTGTCATATGATAAAACAAGCCCAATTAACACACCTCTTCTGATTTTAGGTTCTCAAGTGATTATGAAGGGTAGTTAGAGCAAAAAATGGCTTTCAGAGGGGAAATTACAACAGGAAATTTCATATATCTTTCATATCTCTTCACCAAATTGATCTTGAAAGGTGTACGGATCTAAAATGACGGATCCTCAAAATTTGAGGATAACTTGAGGAATTTGAAATTCCTAAAATTTGAAAATAGAGGCTTTATAATTATTGCAGGCAAGAAATACTATTATATTTTAAATTCAACTTCCTAACTGGTTTTGGAAAGATATGTGGTAGGAATTTTCAACTTGAAAAATTATTGAATAACTCAGCCCCAGTAATGCGGCATGCCTGCTTACATTTTTTTTTTTTTTCATTTAAATTATTTCCATTGAATGTGAAAAAATGATAATTTTTCCCATTATTTTTCAAAATGTCTCCACACCAATCCCCTTCCCTCTTCCCCGCTTAAAGGTGTTTCATTATTGAATAATTTCATTTTGTTCACATAATTAATTTTTCCATGAGGGAAAATAATTTTTATTAATGAATAAATTTATTATAATTATTATTTAATAAAATTAAATAAATGAAAAAATAATTATTAAATTAACGATATCAATTATTCTTGGTCAATAATACTACACTGTATACGCCCTAGCATACTTTCCTATGTTTGAGATTACTTTCGATACTATCGAACATGACCGGTAATTGACAACAGATAGTTTTGTAAAAGCATCGATGGTGGAATAATCGAATGTTTAAAGCTAGCTCCCATCACTACTTTCCAACTGGTAACTGTTCCTGCGATTTACTTCATATATCATATAATTCATAAATTCACACAAGTTAACATAAGTAGTTTGATACTATGGATTGTGAAAACTATTGATAGTTCCAATCACTAATATTTTCATTCATCTTGCATTATGAAATAAAAATTTTTATAATTGATCATCACCAAGTTTTATACTTGGTCCCTTCAGCGAGTAGTATAGGCAACTTATAATACACTAGTGTGAGAAGATTTGCTTCGCATGCGGTATGAAGGAGGTTCCATCAAAGTAAAACACTCTGAAGATTCGTTTACACCAGAAATCTGGCGTTATAATTTTAGGAAATTTCCAAAAGTCAACAAATTTCAGACATTTCCAGAAATTTGCTCATATTTCGCCGGATATGTTTTCATCATACAATAATACCGGAAGAATCAACCTTGAACTACCTCACTCCGCCTAGTTCGCTTATACGTGTAATTGTAAATTTTCTCCTACGTTCCCGAATCGTTATTCTTTTCCGCTGGATTTGGGAACCTAGCGGAGCTGGAAAAATGGAACGCATATAAGAGCCATGTTGAAGAGTAAGAGAGGCGATGAGCGAAAGAAAGAGTAAATAAATTGAAAATACCAACACGTACAAATGTTCATCGTGCGAGCTGTCAAGCGCAGGGACGCTAGAACATTAGGAAATTTCTACTGGGTACGTGTACGCGGGCTGATGCGATTCGGGGTATATTATATCGGCACGCTTGTGTGCAGTATTTAAAACACTTATTGCCGCCGCGAACAAAGAAACGCTAGTACTTTGTCTAGAAGATTTCGCGATTTCACTTTTCAAGAATTCAAGAGGAACACGCGTATACAGTCAAACGAATGAATTGTAAATAATATATTCGAGTCGAGTTGAACACCCACCCTTAGGTCGAGCATTGTGTACATTCGTTCGTCTCAGGTCTTACCGTATGGAATGGCAGATTTTAAAATACTCGCGGAAACGTGAGTAGGTAGCTTTTGTTGCGAGCATCGTGTAATCTGTTGAAATTCTTTATGGGCCGGTAAAGTGTTCCATTGCTGAGGTTTTTTCCACGTCGATCGTTCCCGTTTCGTCGTTGTAACTTATGAAAACGATGGAATTGCGAGCACGTGTTTTACGACGCGAAGACGTCCATAATACTTAGTCGCGCGTCGGGTATTTTCGTCTCTTTTTAATGAAAGAACACGCCGGCACGTCTGGTATTGACAACTGTATTTTTAAAAGCGTACGTACGAATCGTTAAACGCGTTTTTTTTTCTCTCTTTCGTCGCTATAAATGAAACTCTCCGCGTCCTTATGCCGAGTATGCATTAAGAATGTATCGCTCAAAGGTAAACATCCCGTTGAGTCGGCATTCATCTTTAAAAAATGCAAATGCATTCGAATTCACGTCACATTTAAAGCTGAATATATTCATAAATCAGAATTAAAGCGAACAAAACATTTTTTAAGCGACAAAAGGTATTTCGCGCAATATTTATTTCCTCGTTCAAATGTACTTTTAAGATGACGTCGTCGCTTTCAGAAAAGCAACATTTCGTCAACTCGAGTTTTTTTGTCGTCTTGCATACAAAGATGAATTATACTATAAATTCGAGCGCATTCGTTGCATGAGGGGTGAACGTTTGCAAGGCACTACAAACTATTCGTATTCGCAATTTGTAAATAATTTTTGCAACGAGTTAATAATCCGAGAGTTTCACCGATGGTTATTCTTTTCTCATGGATGATGGGAAAAGAATGAAAATGAACAAAAATTCGAATGAGAGGAATGTTATCATGCAGACCAGTAGAACTGCAAAAAAAAACTCAAATAAAAACTAAAAGATACTAGAGTATCTTAAGAGCGGACTTTACTAATTATACTATTTTAAAGAATGTTATCAGAATAATTTATTTTTTTTACAAGAATAAAAATTTTTTATAAAATTCAAAAGTTCTACTATCTCCACTTATCCTAAATTTTATCAAGTATCATACAAAACATGACCTCACGTAATTTATCTTCTTATAATCAAAAACTTGGAATCGTGTGAGGTCAGGTCATTTTACGTTCAAACAGCTCTAAAAAACAATATATTTCAGACAGTACTTATTTTTAAAATTCATATTTTAAATTGTAAATTAAAATTACACGATGTCACGTTACCTCATGCTCATTCGACTTCAAAAATCAAATTCTAGAGACCTGTTCAATCTACCACTCCTCAAAATTTCGAATCGATCTGTCAAGTTTTACTCTAGTTACAGCGACAGAACGAACGTTACAAAAAAACGTGACCTCATGTTAAATCATTCTTCCTCAAGTTGAAAAACTAATAATCGCTGGAAGTCTCTTTATTCTATCTATCCTCCCAAATTGGTGTGCTTTCGACTCAAGCCCCGTCACGTCACGTCACGTCAAGCCAATTCACATCCACTCACGTCTAGGAAAAACTTAATTCCAAGACTACTACGCCTACTCTTTCAGCCATTCACACCACATTCTGATAAATTTTTGATACAAAAGCAAAAACCGTGACCTCACGTTTCATTGAATGATCTCACGTTCTGATAAGTTAGATATCTGATCATTTATAACGCTCAGCTATTCCTTCCTGCTATCATGCGGGAACCAAAAAACCTCAAATCATGCCTCCTCACGCCACGTCACGCCTGATCACCCACAGAACTAACAAGCTCTAAAGCATCACTATCCTTACCCTTCCACCAACTTTGAACTCGATCCATCAGGTATTATTAGAGTTATCGTGGGAGAATGGAAAAACCTCAACGAATACCTCCTCACGCAAAACTCACGTCCAATCACCTTATGAAACTAATAATCTCTCAAACTATTCTACCCCCACCTTCTTTTATCTTTTAATCATTCTATTCAATTTTTTTCGACTTATAGGAACACAAAAAAGCTCAGCTCACGCCTTCTCACGCCAACTCATGTCCCATCATGCTCAAACATTAATTGGCTTTAATGCTCACTAATCTTACCCTTCTTCCATCTTTCAGTTCAATTTATCAACTTTTATCTTAGTTATTGCGCGAGAACCAAAAGAAAACCTCAACTCACGCCTCCTCACGCAAGCTCACGTCCAAAAACTAATCAGCTTCAGAGCACCACTACCCCCACTCTTCTTCCAACTTTTAACTCGATCCGTCAACTTTTACTCAAGTTATCGCCCGAGAACCAGAAAACCTTGACACACGCCTCCTCACGTCCGATCACGTCCAAAAACTAATCAGCTCGAGAATTCAACTACCCCAACCCTTCCTCCGAATTTGGTTTCGATTAAAAAAAAAAGAAATAAAGAAAGAAAGAAGCAAACAAACTAACTTTAAAAGTAAAGTCCGCTAATAACGAAAACGATTGGAAGAAAAACGACGCGCGCACCTGTAAATGAAACGTAAAACTGACCTATCTACAGAACTTAGCTTTGATGTTAGCATATACTGAACGCTTTTTGCGCAAAAACTATGCGTTATTGAAGAAATTTACAAGAAAGATGTTCTCCATAATTTATCGAACGCTTTAAAATGAGCTAATGATGACATTTCTATGTTTTAGAATGACGAATCTACGAGATGCCATATTTTGTCATTTGGACAAAATTTTCTTCACTTTCTTCAGTGTGTATTATGAGACACTTACCCAAATAATTTAGCTGAAATTTGAAATGATAGCTTTGTTTTGATGTATAGAAGAAAGTGAAACCATATAATTTCAAAAATATTCAAAAAAATCACTTAACAAACCATAAAATTTCAAAAATACTCAAAAAAATCCCTTAACCTCCCGACTTGGGGCGCCAAAATTTTGAAAAATGGATAAATGCCCATAGAACTTTTTCATGGCAAAAATTTGATGTATAAATGAAATTTCCGCTTAAATCTTAAGTTACAGCTAGATTTAGGAGGTTGCAAAGTTTTGGAGTATTGATAAAATTATGAAATTTGGAACCCTCCTCAATAAAGGTAAATATACAAAAGCATTTTTTCTATACTATAATTTATACTTTTATGACTTTACCCTTATTTCAATAAGCAGAGAGAAGGATGCGCGCGCATCTCAAAACCGATTTCATTTTGATTTTATCATATAGAGAGATAAAAACACATTCCAAGAAATTGCCGTGTATAAGTAATACCGTGCAAACTAATCTCGTATAAGTAATACCGTGTAAATATAGACGATAACCTACGATAACGCGGTTCTTCCAATGTTACATAAAACTCGATTCTGATTGGTCGTTCCAATTTCATGTTTTCGCATAAATATAAGCAATGTTATTCGTTCTAATACAGTTCTTCTCCATGTTTCAAACAATTCACTTATTTCTACAACAGCTTCTGCCATTACACGCCTTATTTTTCGACTTATCCTTAGCAACAGCGAAAGCTTCGTCCATCGCGCTATTTATTAATAATCGAGACAATGTATTGCCGTCGTTATCTCGCCGTCGCTTAAATAGCGACAGCCATTTTTATATTATTTCGCCCGTTGCCTACAAAATTTCAACAGCGGTTCAAACCTAAAAATCATCGTAGCGATTAAAGTACAGAGCTGGTGAACAAAACGATCGTTTTGTTCCATTCTGTTCTTTTGTTTAGAAGAATATCAATGTTATCGTTTGATTCTCGTTTCGTTCAAGTTAATTTATTTGGTTTTGTTTTGTTCTGTTCTGTTTGGTTTTGTTGTTTGTTGTTGAAAAACATCAAGAGTGAATGAAAACATTTACTTAATAACAATCAGAAATATGAGAATTTGCGTAATTACACATGTAAGTATGTAGGTCTTCAAAAATCAACATTCAAATTTTGATGATACCATCGTTAGCGTAGCCGGTTTTGGGAGGGAAGTAGGGGGTTTGGGTATCTGACCCCTCAAGAGTTTTTTTATTCTTTTTTTTAGGTGTTTAAATCAACTTTTTGGTAATTTAACAATTTACTGTCCTTCCTACTTGACTTTATGGAACTGACGCGACGCCCCCCCCTCCTCCAAGCAGCGATCCTAAAACCGGTACTGATCGTGAGCTATGAAAAAAAAAAAGAGAATGATACCATGACATGAAGAAGAAAAAACTGTTCTATTTAGTTCAGTTTGCCTTCAATTTTCTCTCAGTTTTTTTGTTCTGTTCTGTTCTGGTTTGCTTGTTTCAGTGTTCCAGAACAAGCTGTAGTCGGTTATTTTCGTTCACGAAATGTAATTTCCATCATCATTTTGCGCAACAAAACATTCCGTTAATAAGGCAAATACCTCCACGTTATGTATTTAGTTTAAAACGTATTAGATATGGCCTTTTTATTGTAAAAGTTATTATCAATGAAAAAAATATTTTTCTATCCTAAATGGCTAACAACGTCAAAAGTGAATGGAAAAGTTTTTCTCAATTACATTCATTCGCGTAATTATTCTACCTACTCTTGAATAATTGTTCTGAGCGATATACTCATTATTGTTATTGAAAATTTGAACTTAATTTTTCATTTATTTTTAAAATACACGTAAACTCTTAACATTCAAGTGGCAGACTATCATTTCATTTCATTACTCTCATATCTAGAGACAAAAATAGCGAGCCGATAACCTCAACTAAGAAAATTACTAAACGTTAATAGTACTCGAGACTTTCGAAAAATAATCTTCAAATTTCAACAACTAAGTATTTATCTACTTCTGTACTATATGAATATTGTTATATGAAAGCCCGAACCAGCACACCTGAAGTCAAAACGACATTGCGTTTTTAGTGGATGACTTCTTTCCGTCAGTTCATCGTAATGGAAAATATGTATTCTCATGTAAGTAGACTACTGTTCTTTAGCATTTTTGCAATTAAAGAAAAATTTTTTAATTTTTTTTTTTTTTGTAATGAGTTGATGTATGTAGATAAAAAAAAAATTAAACTGGTTATTAGCTCTAGCTACCTATTTATTTTCAACTGAAAAAGCAGCTCATTTTGTTAATGAGGTTTGTGACTCCTCTCCAAACAAAAATGCATTATTTTTATGCAAACTAACCTGTATTTATATTATTTTAAAATATTTCGAGTTCCTATTCCATCACCCAATTATAAGACATGACAAATAAGTATCCAAATCGCATGATAATCGAAGGCTTTACAACAGTGATTCAGTTAGAGGAATTTAAGAGATCCATGCTCAGTAATGATGCATTCGCAAAAAGAAGCCTAGGAGCTAGGGTGCTCCTCTCTTTTTTGCGAATTATTTTAAATCTGAATGTCTTTTATGTCAAATATTTGAATAGTAATTATTATTTTAAAACGTCTTTTCGCATCTGTTATGAACAAAATAGGACAGTACGATAGGTCATAGGAAAACAATAATAAAATTCCTCAAATACTAATAAAAGTGTAAATATAAAAAATAGTAAACAAACGAAAATAAAAACAACTAAAAGTCAGGAACCCTATTCCTCACACGCAAAGATCGCGATATGAAAACAAACTGCCTAAATTTCAAAACAATAATTTTTCGAGAAACCAACAACAAAACTGAATCTCCCAAACTTGGACTTTGAACGTTAAATAATATTTTCTGAGAAAAAAGCCAATTGGCACATCCGTGCAAATATACGAAACAAAATTATAGACTCTAAGAAATCAAAAATTATTCTCAGCTTCTATACACTGAGAACCAAAATATTTAGAAATTTTTTGAAAACATTTTGTGGAAATTAAGTCGAAAAGGCGCTGAGAAAATGAGTGATCTCATCGAAGTATGGCGAGAATCAAAACACTCATACCCAAAATGGAAATAGCCCTTTCCAAATACGGAAGGTGTGCCCATTAAAATCCTTTATATACTATGAAATTCAAACCCAAAATAATGAGTAGTATTTGGTCACAAAGTCGGTGTGACTATGCTAGTTGTCGTAAAAGTTCTCTATATAAGTTAATTGAATCATTGCGTTTTCGCGAGTAAATTAATTTGCGAATTGTTATAATTGTCATTTTAAAGTTATAGTTATTTATTTCTTCTAACGTATTTTCGTTGAAAATTGACATCGAGTTTTGAAATAGTATACCTAAAAAGTAAACCTGTTCTAATCGTTCGAATAAAGTTAATATTAAGTATTCGGAGTGTTATTTCAAATCATCGTGTGGAACCAAAAACCCACATACAACAGCATCATACTTGTTGTTATTGTTAAAACTTTAGTAAACTTTTTTTAAATTTTTATACAGATACTCTATTTCTCATGTCTTGCTTTATCCTCATACGTCACTGAGGGTGCAAGAATTTTAGGCATATTTCCTTTCGCTGCCAAAAGTCATTTTACATGCAATCACGCTATTTTAAAAAGTCTAGTCGAAGCCGGTCATGATGTCACCGTCATCACTTCGTTTCCTGAACAAGCGGCTGAAGCAAATTATACTTCAATTATAGATTTTTCCGAAGGCGAAACTATTCTCGTCAACCAATCACCACATACTCATTTTGCCAGAAGTACTATAATCGAATTGCTCGATTTTGCAATAAATAGCATTGAAATACCTCAGTGCTATAAAGTTACCAATCATCCTGAAATTCAAGTAATCGCAAATTATATGATTATCATTTTTCTTCAGCATAATTTTCGAACTTGCTTATGAATCATTTATTTATTCTTTTTTAGAAAATATTAAGAAGCGATGAGAAACTATACGACGTAGTATTCGTGGAAGTTCTATACATTTACGATTGTCTTTTACCAGTAGCGCAAAAAATGGGAGTTCCAGTTATAGGAACGATTACTTACAGATCGTGGCTGTTGACTGATCGTTCCATAAGTAATCCCAACAATCCTGCCTACATACCTGTCGAACTTGGAAAAGATATGGAATGGGATTCGAGCAGTTTTATCTGTCGTCTACGCAATGTATGGGATTTCATTTCTGTAGAGTGGTATAGGAATTTTCATCTTATACCCTTCCTTAGAAAATTTCATCGAGAACATATAGATTTATTTGGACCAGATGATAAATTTATCGATATGCAACTATCTTTGGTTTTCTATAATAACCATCCGACCTTTTTCCCCAGGCCTATGAATCCGAATGCTATAGAAATAGGCGGTATTCATGTAGGAAAAGCTAAGCCATTGCCTCAGGTAGGTTCAAAAAGTTGATCTAAATTCTCAATTAGTAGAAATATGGTATTTATTTTACTTTATTTTTAAGAACATCAGAGAATTCATCGATGAAGCGGAACATGGGGTTATTTTTCTCTCTTTCGGGTCAATCACTAAATTCTCACTATTTCCCATTGAAACTCAAAATATATTTAAGGAAGCTTTAGCTGAAATTCCTCAAAGGGTGATTTGGAAGTACGAAGATGAAATGGGAAATGTATCCAGTAATGTAATGGTAGCGGAATGGTTTCCTCAAAGAGATATTCTAGGTGAACACAATGTCATCACACATATCTAGCTGCGATCAGTAGTCATTCCTCGCATTAGATTGAAAAATTAAATAAGTATCCTTCTAGTTAACGTTAAATTTATATAATTCTCTGCATGTTTAGAGCATGAAAATGTAAAAGCATTCATCACTCATTGTGGTCAAGGAGGAACTTACGAAGCAGTTCATACTGGAACTCCGATGATCGGTGTACCTTTGTTTAGTGATCAACACTCTGTGGCTGCAGTTTTGAAAAATTTACACGTAGCTGTTCTCCTAGATATCGATAATATTTCCAAAGAGAAATTATTAGCAGCTCTAAACACTATCATCAATGATACTAGGTATGTTGCTAAACTGTAAATTTCGCATGTAAAGGGGCTTGGCGAACTAAGTCTTCATATCAGTTCTATTTTCAAATAATGATTTCAGCTATACTAAAAATATGGAGAGACTGTCGGTAGCTTTTAAGGATAGACCGATGACTCCTCAACAAAGCGTAGTTTATTGGACTGAATATGTCATCAAACATAATGGAGCACCTCATTTGAAAACTGCTGCTGTTCATTTAAATTGGTTCCAATATTTATTATTAGATGTTTTGTGTTTTGTTGTGTTGTCTTTTGCTCTCATTTCCTACCTAATTTATTGGGTAATTAAAGTAATATTTTGGTCTCGTCCTTGGGGATGTTTGATAAAAATCAAGACTGCGTAGCGTAATGTAAATATTATTCTCTTCCTCATTTGTAAATCAATAATCCACAAATAAATATGATTGTCCTTCTTAGCTATAACTATTGATATTTTCATACCAACTAATATTTTCAATCCAACGAGAACCATTAACAGAAAAAAAAGTAAACGAGTAGGTGCTAATTTGCCATGTATGGTGACGTGGTGTAATGAACGTAGTTGACCGGAGGATCTCAACTACTGCCAGATCTTATGTTACCTTTCAAATCTTAATCACCCCACCATAACACTCCACTGTAAAGAATAATAAATTCAAAAAACAATATTTTCGTTATTATTGTTACTGATTCATCATCCACTCTTGTAAATAATGATGAGTAGGAATAATTCACATTACGATTCTATGTGCGATCACTTACATTCGCACATTTATTTCTCAAAAAAGCTGATGCCCCGCTTCCTACCTCTCCATACCTGCACCTTTATCATGAAAAATGTACTGCGAGGGCGTGTAAGAAGAATTCCTAATATTTCTAAATTTCACTAATTTTTTCAAGTATATTTTGTAGTAAATTTTTTTCGATTTTTTTTTAGCTATCAAGAATTGAAGTTTTTTAAAATCAATTTTGTGGAATGTTTTTTCTTTAGTATAATTAGATATTCGATACTATAGGAGATTTCGCGCTCAACTGGTTTGTTAGCTGAGTTTTTTACTTGAGAATGACAGCTATTACATTTATTACAGCCTACCTCATTTGAGAAGGGGAATGGAGGAGGTGGGGTCTTCAAATCTTTGCGTTTCAGACCATTTGATAATCATCTGACAAATATCCAACTTTTTGGTGTATAATTTTTTTCTCAGGTACGAGGAATTTACAAAGAGAGGCTTGCTCTTTCCTTTCCGTCATAAAATTCTCAAGTTCGAAGAATTTTTGAAAATGTTCAATTTTTTACAAAATTTAGAATTTATAAAAATACAATTGAAATGAAAAATGCTTGATTTCAAAAAATTTCCAATTTTAAATTTGACCTTTTTTTAATTTTTCATATTTCTCCTTCGAATATTTCTAAAATTGAGTCTGATAATTTTTAAGAGTGAACTTCCATAAAATAGATCGATGATAAAAGAAAATTATAATAAAAAATTCAGCATTTCATTTCCACGCTGAAGCGATCTTTTAAATACAGCGAAAGAAAAGCCTCTAGTCCCATTTATAACATCATAAAGTGAAATAAAACAGCTCGACATCCCCGACAAACTAAACCCGGGTTCGCGGAACTTCACACTTCGCCAGGAAGTGACTGCGTTTTCGCAAATTCCTTCTGTTCCGTATCACACCGGATCCATTCCATCTTACGTCTTGAATATGTAATAGATTTGTACAAAAGATAAAAAAAAATAGAAATAAAAAAACGACAAAAATTTACCAACATGAATAAAACATGCTCGGGGACGATATTTTTAAACGTACACCCAAGTACGCCGTATAAATACACTTGTACGTAAAAATTTACATACAACCTTACCGACATCATTATACATTTCACGTATTCGAAACGTATGTGGATCTGGCGCTACGATGCCATTTCAAAATACTTACTATGTCCTCTGGGTTCTAAAAACTGCCTCAAATAATAAAACAATTTCGTCTTTAACCTCGTCGAAAATAAAAAATTCCACTTTGGCTCAGAGTTTTGCAAATTAAATACGAAAAATGTTGACGATTTCGTGATTAAAAATAAACAAATATAGCCTAGCATTGTCTATACACGATTCAGGTGAGCAACGTAAATACTTTATGGTTCGATTATTTTAATATCTAAAATCCGTGTAATGCATTATTGGTAAAAGGATGTCAAACGAATAGCAACTTTGATCTTTAGTACCGATTCGCCTCTCAACCGAAGCTTTCTTTTTATTCGCCGATAAGGAAGACCTTTATAGAGAAAAATGGATTTAAAAAACCCTCTTGCGTACAATAGGTCAGAAAAAAAGAATTGAAAGGTGATTTTCATAAAATTTCACGTAACGCTGACCAAGCAATTCGAACGTCTTTTGTACTATTCGCTCTTTCCAATATAGGTACGTAATTTCATTTCGCGCTCTACAATCGCATTAATCGCTTCCCTAAATATGTCTGACCGGAGGAGTGCAAAGTACACCGAGTACGGAGTAGGGGTTTCTTCGTTGAGTGCTCCTTCTTTTTAACCTGCTTTCCTTTCGTCGGCTAGACGATGTCGTCGTTATTTTTCACACTCCACGTACCCATTTGTGGGTATAGAAGTAAAATAGAGGTCGTACTTATTGATGGCAAAAAAAATTATTCCTCGCTATAAACAAAATATTCTCAATTTTTTCAGCAAATCATGTTTCTGATGTCGTATCGTATTAACCTCATGATCTTTAATGTTGCTATAGACCTTGTGGAGGAATAGTTGGCTTCACTAGAAAGTTGCAGTCAACATGAGTATGAAACAAACACATACTTTCCTAAGACATGACGTCTTCGAACGATTCCACATTCATGTTATTGGACATACAAATGAAATAGTAAAAGATTTTGATAGTATGCAGCATCTTCGTTGAGTTGTGTGAATTCTTACCTTTATCTTACTTCGCAATCCCATTATACACATGACGTCGTGTCTTTCTTATTTGAAACAGTCTACCCATACAGAGGTTTTCCATCTATCAAGTAGCCTACTCAAATGGCTTTATATTGGTAACCATCTGTTGATTTTCATTCAAAACCTCGTTGTTATGTTGACAAACCACCACTTTACCTCACAATGTGTTGTTAATGTAACAATGGTGTTTTAAATGAAAATCAACAAACTATTACCTATTAGAAGGCGTTTGCTTATGCTACCGGTTAGATACATAGAATACGTCTGTACTTTCCCATATGCGTAATGATGTCATTTCAAACTTACCTAAATCAGATTTTTGAGTAAATCGAAAATGAGCAACAAAAAAATTTATGTATAAATCATTTCCTCGTATTCTTTCATGAAGAGCAGTCTAAGTGGTTACGAAAATTTAGACATCTTCAAATTTCATAGATGGAGCATTTTTGCATATAACGTTTTTTTGTTTAATTTTCAAAACATCATTCATTTCATGTAAAATAAGTTGCCTAATTTTTTCTTCTTCTAAAAGTTATGACGTCACTTGAACTTTTTGAGAAAAAAAATTGTGTTTTTTGGAAATTTTATGGCGGAATATTTCAACAATAAATATTTATAATAAGAATAGTTACATAAAATTTTCGTCTGTCTAAAAAATTGAAGGAGTTAACGTGCGTTAAAATATTCGATTTCTAGTAACTCCTTCAATTTTATACATAGGCTTTAAGTTTTATATAATCTTCTTTAATTCAAAATAATATTCATTATTACTAGTAGCTCCTCGCCCCTTCGGGGCTCGCAATAAAAATTAATTGAAAAAAAAGTTATTTCATCAGACAAGTATTGCTACATTCCAAACTGCACAACCCAATTTATTCTTCCTTGTTACCCGCCACCCAGGGTTCTTTCTTTCAGGATGGGCTCGCCCCTTTATATCTTTGTATGCTACCATTTTAAACAATTTTACAACTTCCCCTTGCTCTTGCCCGTGTTCAAAGTTTCTATCAAAATTCATCTCCTTTTTTCTCTTTGTTTACGTGCTATCCTTTATACTTTTTATACCTGCTACTCAAAACAAATTTATGACTTGATCGTTGTACATGTACAAGGCTTATTAAAATTTACAACCTTTTATTCCTTTGTATACCTGCTATCCTTTATATACCTTTTATACCTGCTATTCAGAACAAGGATACGCGCGCATCTCAAAATAGATTTCATTTTGATTTTAATATATAGAGAGATAAGGTTCCGTTATGAAATTTACAAAAAATGAAAATTTTTTTTTCGAAAAAATTCAGGTGACGTCATAATTTTGAAAATTAAAAATTTATGAGCAAGTTACAATGATTTTATATGAAATGAGTAGTGCTATAAAAATGCAACAATAAAGGTAATATACAAAAACGCTCTATCTGGAAATTTGAACATGCCCAAATTTTTGGAACCCCTTAAACTGCCCACCATGAAAAAATACAATTTTTTTATGCGTAACTTTTTTTGTTACCCATAAAAAGTACTATTTATATGGCGAAATATTTTTAATTGATTCAACATTTGATTTCAACAAATATGATGTGACATCACCGCCAACATTTACTAATGAAAGAAAGTATTGAGGTTTTACATTCAACGGGTAGTCTAACCACATGCCTTTAAATTGATAGCAAACGAATAATCTTTAAAGAATTTACACATTTCGTAAAACTATACGAAATAATTACTGAAAGTAACAACAACAAAATTTAGTATCCACTTCGAAAGTTCGAAATATACCAAAAAACACTGATGAAAATTTCACTACAATTTGAAAATCAAGAAGGTGTTAATGAAGATCACTTGACCTGTAACGTTACACTTCAGTACTCTATTCATTCAAATTAAAAAAGATGCTACGTTGAATATTTCAATGTAGCTTAACTCCTTCAATGTTTTAGATAGACAAAAATTTAATATAACTATTTTTATTGTAAATATGTAATTTAACAGGGTTCCGTCATAAAATTTTCAAACAACAAAATGTTTTTCCATGAAAATTTCAAGTGACCTCACAATTTTTGAAAGAAATTTTTTTTTAGCAAATTTAAAAGATTTTAAAACAAATTAATAGTGTTTTAAAAATGCAAAAAAAAGATCATGCGCAAAAATGCTTCATCTATCAAATTTGAAAATTCCTTAATTTTTGGAAACCCTTAAATCCTTAACTGACCTCTATGAACAAATACAAATTTTTCATACATATCCTTTTTCGTTGCCAATGAAAAGTACTATCTTTCATTACAAAGTATTTTCGATTTGCTAAAAAATCTGGTTTTTGTAAACCTCATATGACGTCATCACTCACACAGCACCATCTGTAGAAAAAACTAGTCTTTTAATGCGAGCATTTGTTTTGCGTCTATGTTGACTACAACTCCACGTTATAGCCAAACCACTCCTCTATACTGTGGCAGAATTTACGTAATAAACTTTATGACACGTAACCCCTTCCAGAATAAGCTTGTGCAATCAACACATCATTCTCGGTTTACGGATTTCATCACCGAATCACATACCTAAACGAAAACCACCAATAAACGTACTCTCTCGCACTCAATTAGTAGGTACACGAAATAACTTAATTATAAGTTTACGCGGCAACATTCGCCGTAAAACATAGTCATTAAGTTGGCGCATAACTTGACAGTTTTCGGAGAGCCGTATCGTAACAGGAAATATATACACTTATTACACCTCCAACCAAGTTTCTAATTTAACGACAACAACGCGACATTATTACATCGCTCGACAACATAAGAACGGCAATCTTGTGCTCGCGTTGATAACGTAATTCCGACCGTCGAAACGCTACACGACCTTTTCAATTCGCCGACTACTAGCAATAAGCATTTCCAGAGGACCCCATTAAATAAAAAATTCACCTATCTACCGATTCAGGTGATAAAATACGCCATCAATATTGCTTAAATACCCTCGCCTACATTACGAAAAAAAAAATCCAAAATTATTACCAAAAAGATTGCCCGGTGCCTCGGCACACAAGAATAGTTCAGATAAACAGTCGTAGATAACAACGTAATAACAAGGTAGCGAGAAATAACTGAAGGACAGAAGTACTTTAGATAAGATAAATAAATTATCACCCCGGGTACAACCCTCTTGGCATTACTAACAAATTACGTGCACCGCGCTACGCTTAAAAAGGCCTCGTGCCCGAGCGAAATTATATTATAAATTCAAATTTGTGAAATACAATTTTTTTTCTGCTTCCTTTAGCTTACACTTTTCTTTAATGTTTTGTCACATTTGCAGACTCGACGTTAACGCGTGAAGACTGTTTCAAGCAGGTCTGCTTCGTAAATGATGAAAAAAAAAAGGATTGTGTACTATAGCCATGTAGTATGTAGACTTCGGTAAGTGTTCTGTCTTTCGTATTTTTTCACCACTCTTGTCCCTTAATTGTCAAATATTTATAAAATGAGACTATGTTCTCTCAAATTTTACTTTCTTTTTGGATTGAAAAAGGGTGGTAGCATAAAACTGACATCTTGAAATACAGAAGGATTCCTCAACCCTTTGAGACAATGGATGAATTTTCAATATTTTCTTATGAAGCAAAAAATATTATTCTCAATTATATTGAAAAAAACCCCACATATATATTAATTAAAAAAAATGATGAAATCAAAGTTAAAGCTCTAATGAATGCCTGCTTATAATTTTTTTCACTTTGGATCATTGTGTACATGGTTTTGAAAATTATAAAATTCTTATATCAGTTTCCCTATATTCTCTGAATGTTTTTGAGTTGGTTTTGAAGACTTCTACGAATCTTCCATTTCATAAACAAAAAAAAAATTATATTTATGTTCAATTTCTTCATTTTTTATGCAGAGATTTGGAATGACTTACTTTTTTTTTTTACTTTTTTTTCTTTAACGTGCCGTGTACAGCTACGGGGCTAGAGGCACGGAAAAAAAAATTTAGATTGACTTTAGAAGGTTAATGCGTGAGAGAAAGGTGAAAACAGTATTTACAATGTGTGGAATCGTCACGAAGGATGTCGGGTAAGGAGGATGGAAGGTTGAGTTTGTGCGGGTAGAGGCATACAACGGGCATTGAATTAAAATGTGGAATACATACAACGGGCATTGAATTAAAATGTGGAATACGGATTGAATAGTATTGCAGGTGGAACATATTGGAGGTGTGAGGTTGGTGTGGCCAATACGCAACCTACAAAGGGTTACTTCTTCACGGCGATGGTTACGAAGTGAGGTGGACCATAGCCCCGTAGCTGGTTTAATCCGACGCAGTTTGTTAGTCTGAGATTGATCAGACCACCACTTGGCATATATGACGCGCAATGAGGATTTTACAGCATTCTTAAGATCCATAGATGGTGTTTGAATGAGTGGAATTGGGAACATTACAGCTGCCTCCTTTGCTGCGATGTCGGCAATGAAAATCCTTCATTTTGAGTTGAATTTTATTTTTCATGAAAATTACTTTTTATGAAATTTATGCTTAACTTTTCATTTTATTTTATTTTGAAATAAAAATAAACTTATTTCTTTAAAATTATAAAACAAAAATTTTAATTTTAATTTGTTAGGTTTAGTTATTAATACCTATTATTACCAAAAAATTTCAAATTAATTTTTTATCAGCTAACCATATAGAATGTAGGATTTACTTTTGTTATTAAGGCATTCACGAATTTCGTCCATAACTTTATGATCATCTGTTATGGCTACACTGATTTTTGGAAGTCTGAAATTATTTCTGATTTATTTCAAAATTATTAATTTCATGCAAATGTTTTCTTTTATAGGATGCAGGACTGCAGGTGTACAATGGGATTGTTCTCTACCCTAAGTGGGCTCAGAGAGCACATTCAGGGTTGGGGGGAGGAGTTGCCCCAGATTCGGCCATTTCAAATATGTCAAGAGAGCCTATGAAGTGGATTCAAGAGTCTATCGTTTATAGTTTATCAGATATAAATTTTTCAATTTCATGATCACTGTGAACGATTTTTTTTTCAAGCTGGCATATCTCGGTCCCTTCTAATTTTTAGGCAGGCAAATCATAATACATGTATGTAACTTGAGTTGACGGATCTGGCATTTGTGATTTGTGGGTGGTGCACCCGAAACGGAACACCCTGTGTTGAACCCTAAAAATAAAAAAAAATTCATACATAATTTTTTTTTTCATTTTTAAACACTAAAATATGACTTCAGAATCGAATACAAATATTGATTTTTTTTTTAAATTAAGAAAAATTTTAATTTGTAAGTATTGTCCCCAACACTTCAAGTAAGTACATACTTCATCTGAAAGATGAATATTCCAAACGTACTTACTGCTATGGTAATTAGGCAATTTATTTTACATATCCATATCAAATTTTCGAAAAGAAATATACATTGATGATTGATGAACCCAAAAATGAACTTATACATCTCTACGGTTAGAATATAGAATTTTTTAATTTTAATTTTAATTTCTACAAATTTTCAAATTCATGAATAAGATACGTATAATCTAAAATTTAAAAAATTATTAATTCAGATTTTATCCATGAATTATTGCAAAAAATATTAAAAACTTATTCATGCCTGCCTACAGTATGATAGGTAAGTTGATGAATGATATGACGAGATAGCGCCACTTGTGAACTATTGTCAGGGGCATAAGTGAGGCAGGATGGGGGAAGCTTCCCTCCAGGTGTTTTGAAAAGTTGGGAAATTTATAATTATTGAACGTTAAAATTGGGAACTTGAATTTTTTGTAGAAGTCAATATTTTATATTATTTTGGGAAAATAAGAACTCGAATAAATTCGAATTGATGCCAGCTTATATCACGTACAGCGCACAACAGACTATTCGCGATAACCGAAAAAATTTCCAACTTTGCGAATCACGACGAACGATTGCGGTGCAGTTGTATGTATTAAATAATGCTTAGGTTCGGTTCTCCAGGTGCATGGATAGACAGACACATAGACGGACAGACAGACAGATCGCATCGTGTAAATTAATAGTGTTGGGAATAATCGATTAATCGAATTTCGATTATTCCAATACTCGATTAATCGGATCTAGATTATTGAAATAATCGATTTTTTTTATATCGTCTATACTCTGTAGTTACAACGTTCACTGAACACGAGTGAATAACGGATAAAATAAAAATTTACGGTAATTCAAATTTTTTCTATCGATTTTTTCAATCTCTTGAAATTTTTCCTCGAAATTTTTTACAATCCAAAAATTTTTTATAACATTTTTATATCTATTTTGAATTTGTTTATCAATTTTTCAGAATTAGAAATTTTTTTCCCCCAAAATTTCTTCAGATGCTTTTTCAATTTTACACTTCATCTAATTTTTTTCAACCTAGAAATTTTTTCTTCAATTTTTTGCCAATTTTGATTTTTTTTTCAATAAAATTGTGGCGTTAAAAAATGTTTCCGTAGTTCAAATGAATACTGACTTTTTGAAGTAAAAAATAAATATAATTGAAAATAATTTTGAAAAAAGCATTCAAATTTGAAACAAAACTGTAAAGATTTTTGGTTGAAAAAATACTAAGAAAAATCTTTGGCTTGAAATAAATTTTGAGAAAAAATTAAATAGAAAAAGTTTTGAGAAAATCAAAAAAAGAATTTGAGTTGAAAAAAATCTTGGAGATTTAAAAAAATTTGGAGAACATTTGGTGTTGAAAAAAAACATTCAGAATTTGAAAAATCCTAAATTTCATCTTTTTATGTTGCGTTCAATTATAATAATAAAAAAAAAAACATTTTTTTTTAATCAAATTACGCCATGTACAGCTCTAGGCTAGAGGCAATTCTTTTATTTGAATTAATTACAAAAATAAAATAATTTTTTAATAAAAAGTTTTTTTTTTTTTTAGAAATATCAAAGGGTTATTGAAAAAAAAACATAAAAACTAAAAACTGGCCGATTAATCGATTAGATGAAATAATCGATTACTTCCAATAATCGTTTAATCGATTCTTCCGATTTTTTTACCTATTAATCGACATTTTCGATTAATCGATTATTAATCGCCCAACACTATAAATTAAAATTAAGCCGCTGCCACTGCTCACTTAGCCAATAATCCACCGATTTTTTTTGTGCATTGTATAATGTATACCTGCTATATATCTGTACTTTTTATTAACTTAAGTTGAATTTAAAAAAATGAATAAAGGAGAGAAAGGAAAAAGATACAAAGTGCAGTGTTGTTTGTATGATGAAATTTTCAACGACGACTACAAAAAGAATGTGAAAAAACTGCGCATGACGGCGCTCATTTGTACCAAATTATTTTGTAATTTACACCATTTCTCAAATTTAAAAAAAGAAACGAAAAATCTTAAATTTTGTCAAAAAAGTTGGGATTTTTTCAAAATCCCCCCCCCCTGAAAAATGACTGCTACGCTCCTGACTATTGTTACATTTTTGACTCTAACGTTTCTCATTGCTTTCATCTCTGACTTAGCTCGCGGCCTCATAATTGGAGTTTTTCCCATATTAAGTATTTAACATATTGTTTAATTAATGTTAAATGTAATTAATGAAAATTTCAACAACATTTTCAATTCGATATAAATTAATGATGTTCAACACGTCAATGAGTTACCCATCTAGTTGGGAAAGTTGAATTTCATCTTTAAAACAACGTACTTAACAATTTAACATAAGCGAATTTATTTAATAATATTTCACTCATGCTGAATAAATGTTCCACGCCCCCAAATCAGTGAAGTCTACATTCATAATTCCGGCATATACATGCAACTTTATTAACACGTTACTACCTCGACATACCCCATATTTACGGCAAACTGTATATGCAACATTATTAACATCAAGTAATGCTTCCTACACAGCAGCTCTAAGATGTCTGGAATAACTAACGCTCTTATTTCATCATTTATAATTAACGCCGTTAAAATATCATTTCCCTCCTCCTCAACCATACGTCCTTAACAGTTTTTTCGATAACTCGAGCATCCGGCTTTCGGAAGATACGAAAAAAGAACCACGTCTCTGGTTATTCGCGCCAATAAAAGCGCCATAACGACTAATTTATACGGCTGATAAACACGACGATAGGTAGGTTATTCGCGAAAGAATATAATTAACCGACGTAACAAATCGTTGGTGGTATCTACGCGTACACTTTGTATAAAAACGTTATGTTAGATATTAAATTAAAGAAAAGTACGTAACGATAAAATCTATACGACGGCGTGGCGCGAAATAATGCTAAAAAAGGGGCAAATTCTTATTATCTATAAATAACGACGTAGTAAAAAATGGCCAAAGTTTTACACCGCGAACGCTTTTCTCGTATCGTTTTAAAAAGGCGTGTTACCTTCGACTCATAAATAAGTTACCAGACAGGTAATAGTTAAAAGCAAATACAATAGGATAAAGGAACAATTAATTTCCAGCCGAACCCGAAATTAGATAATGGACGTTTAAAACGTAACGCCGAATCCCCTCGTGATCAAAATACCCAAGGTTGTTTCGTTTGGAGGGCGGAGGAAAAAAATACGTCGAAATTCCGCAGACACTCCGAGACGTATTTTGACCAACAAATCGTCTTTTAAATATTCAATTTCATTCGTTACAACGTAAATAATCGACACGATGTAATGGCGAAGCGTCAATTTTATTGCGGTGCGCGTGACATTTGCAAAAATGTCGTCTTATTCGGTGCGCTTGATTTGGTTTGTTTTTTCTCGCGTATTTTCTATATAAAACATTTACCAAGAATTGACATTAAAAAACAAAACTCGCGGAATAAAATCGAACAATGATTTTAATTCGATTTGCCAAGACTAAAATGTCAACAAAAGACATCCATCCGAATAACGCGACGAATCATTATTTTCGCCGCCGATACGGATTTTATTTACTTAACGTCGAGAAACGTCGTAGACACTTTTTCCCTTTATATTCTTCGCGTCTCGAATCGTCGATTCCCTCCTCCTATTTGCTCGACTTGATCGTTATCTGTTTGTTTAAATATTGACTTTGAGGGCTTCACGCACGAGTTCATTTCACATCGTGTATAATAATAACACGGATATACAAAACGAGCCTGGTCCGCCGTGCTTGTCTCACTACTAAAGACCTTCGCCAGCACGTGAAACAAAAAATAACAATTTTCAATTCCGACTCGATTTCTCTCCTTTTCCTTCCACCATTTCGGTCCATTTTCGTATTATTCGACGACGCGTGAAAATCGCTCTCTCTCCAACTCGTAAACCGATTGGGCTCGCGAGATCCCATAGGAAATTAAGCAACCGGGTATTACGAGGTTTTGCGGAGGTTTTTCTCCTACGTCTTTTCGTTCGTATTTTTTTTTATATAGGTCAGAATGTTTAATTACGTAATTCCGTATCGAACGCGAAGCCTGATGTCTTTGAATAAAATTTTATTAATTTTATCTCTCTTTGGAATATATTCGCAAGCTGGATGGTGGTAAATTTAATAAAAAATTTCAACCCATAGTTCTACGATAAAGGAGACGAATGAGGTGGCGATTTCTTTGAGCATTAATTCGCTTCATATCTGGCGAGTTTTTATGTGTACGATTTAAAAACGCGATCGAAAATGGCGAACGGGGGAATTTATGGCCATATAGCAGTAAAAAACACGTTACCGGAAAACTTCAAACATATTTTTCACTATAATCGTGTACCGATGTATGAAACATCTGCTGTGAAATATGCTGCGCCGTTTCGTTATACTATTTTCATTTCCTATATGTAGATACGAGTAACGTGTGTATAATTATTAGCAGTATAATTTTCATATTTGTGAGAGTACCTGGGTGTTTTCAATTCTAATGCGTAGTAAATTTAAACAAGTCGAGTGAGGAAATAATGAAAATTTTTTACGTGTCGTATAGATTATATAGCTGCGATATGGTAAATGAAGAAATATTTTTTCAACATTTTATTATACATGATTTACAAAATTTTTTTTTTATTTTTTTATTTTTTTTTTTCAAAAATTATTGGGTTTTATTTTAATTTTTAAATTCGATTTGCCTCGTTTTTTTCGTTTTGATTTTTTTTTTAAATTACGCTTTATACTGTATTGGTGCTAAACAGCAGGGTTATTTGTAACGAAGTAGATACAATGGTACTTATTATTTTATATAAATTTAAAACTGGTTAATAATATTATCAGTATTTAGGAACTTTGATAGTATCTGTATGATAACCTCCTTGTCGAAAGTTCAATTTCATTATTTTAAAATCTGTAACATAATTTTGAAGTATGATCAATCTTCGGTCATATTTTTTATCTAACTTTTTTATATCTTGATTCTTTCAGTAGATGTTCGCACAGTAGATGTTCGCACTATCATTTAAGTTTGTCATTTTTTTCTATTTAAATATGTACGCCAATTTTTAGAATTCATTCTCGTTATAATTTTTTTTCTTCAATTTTATCGTCTTATTTTTCATTAAGAAACTTTTTCTTGATTTTCTTGATGAATTTCATTTTATTTTTCATTTCTTTACTCTTCTTGATGATTTTTTAAATTTCTTATTCACTTTAAAATTAATTTTTTTCGATTTTAATTTTTTATTAATTCTATTCGATCATAAATTTTGATAATTCTCAATTCCTTCGATTTTTTTTGATGAATTTCGCTGCATTTTTTGTTTTTCATTTTGCTTGATTTTTAAGGCACTTTCTGTCTGTTATGTCATGTTTTTTTTTAATTAATTTTTTTTTGTCGTATGTGCTGATGCTCAGGAAAAAACCACGCGTTTGATTATAGTTTTAAATTCTGTGCAACAGCTTTGTCTGCTTGAGAATGCTATTAGAGCTTTAATTTTATTTTTTCATTCACTTTTTTTTTTGTACAATCATAAGAGTTACAGTCGATAAAAGTCCCCATCCTATTTGTTCTGTGTTCTGTTGCAATCACCATTCACTATATCCTCATTGACTGGCCAAAATACCGTTATCAATGATCCATACATAATCTTCCCTCATCATTAATCAGTCTTCTCGGTAATAGTCCCACTAAATTGACTTATTCAAATTCCTTCATCACACCGGATTTCTCGCTCAACTCAAATCCTTTGTTTTGTCCGTGCCTCTGGACTATGTTGCAGTAGAACGTTTTTATAGCAGTTAGAAGAGAAAATATGACATTTCTTCATTTTATCTCTTACGTTCTGACATTTTCTTTTTTATTTTTATTTTTTAAAATTTTATTCACTTCATTGTTTCCGATTGTTTTTTTTTTTAATTCTCCCAATTTGTTCAAATTTTTCAGAAATTTTAATGACTTTTTAAAATTTCCTAAATTTTTTCAATCAAAAGATTTTTATTTGATTTATCCAATTTGTTCGAAAAAATTCTACAATTTTTATCAGATCTTTATTTGAAATTTTTTTTAGTTTTTAGGTAATTTTCCTTTTATTTCATTTTTCATCGTTTTTTTCTGGGTCATTTTTGATATTTTTATTTTATTATCTTGATTTTTTTCGCCTATTTTTCATCTCATTTTTTATTTGAAATTTATTTCGAATTTTCTTGATCTAAAAAAATTATTAGCTAAGTTTGTAACTTAAAAACGATAGCTATTACAGCCTACCTAATTTGGGAAAGAAAGGTCATGGAGAATGGATTCTTCAAATTTTACCATTTTAGGTCATTTGTGATCATCTGGCAAATGTCCAACTTTTTGATGCATTAATCTAATTATTTTTTCCCCACACGTAGCGCCGGAGGGTGGTGGTGTATTCATGAAATTCACTCAAAACTTGGTGAGAGACTGTTTTTGAAAATTCAAAAAAAATGTTTTTTTGTTTTTTCGATACACCTCAAAATGACGGATCACTTAAATTTTGAGGGGGCTGCAGAAAGAACAAATACCTCAAATTTGTCGTTTTTGACTTACATGAAAAAGTGAGTTACTGACACCAACGTATCAAAATTTCAGTTTCCTAAGTGCATTAGGAGGGGAATTGAATTAAAAAACACTTTTTTGAGGAAGTTTTGAGTCATGAAATTTCCAGAATCTTCTATATTTCCTCATCAAATCAACCTAGAAAGGTCAAACTTTGTATGTAAGCTTAGTTGGTGGCCAGAATATGACCTCTTGAGTTTGAATTAAAATGGATTCAAAATGGCAGATCGTCAAAATTTGAGTAGAGCTTGAGGAACTTGAAATTAGTAAAAATGTAATTAATATAAACTCCTATGATTATTGGTGATAAGAAATATACTATATCCGCAGTTTATATCCATAAAAGATGTTAGGGGGGGCGTAAGGGTCATTGATGTGAATATGCGGTGGGGTACACGAGAAGTCGAAAATTTTGTATTGCAGGGTCATACGACAAAATAAGCGCAAGTTACTAACCTATTCTAATTTTAGGTTAGCAAGTGCATTTGGAGGGATGTTGAAGCAAACAACGGATTTTTGAGGAGAAATTGCTGCAGGAAATTTCACTAATCTTTCATATCTCGTCACCAAATCGTCCTAGAAAGATGAAACTTGGTGTGCGGGGTTAGTTGACCAGAATATGGCCTCTTCAATTTGGTTCAAAATGATAATTTAAGGAACCTAAATAGTTAATATTTGAGAAATGCATATGTGTCATGAATGATTACTACACGACAAGAAATGCTACAATTGTTCTAAGTTCAGCTTCTTAAGTGGTTTTAGAAGGGATAAAGTTGGGTTTTTAGAACTATTATAGGGTGTGGCCCATCGACTTGAAGAGGTTAGCAATGTTCTTTGTAAACCCGAACAAGCTCCAGTTAAAAACTCAGCTCTTATGCGGCATGGCTGCTTACTTTCTTTTTCTATTCAAAAAGTTGAATTTTTGAAATATTTTAATAGATTTGAGGAATTTAATGAAAGTTTCCATTTGTGTTTTTTTATCTGGAATGGTTTTAAGAGGACTGATACTAAGCCACTATAACAATATGTGTATGGAAATACCCCATTTTTTATTATTGGGTTACCGATGGTGAGGTTTTCAGATTGGCCTTATCATATAAAATGATCGTATTTTTCGTATAAGAGTTCAATGCTTTGAAATATTATCAAAATAATTTCGTTAATTTGTACCAAAATAAAACTTTTACATTATTATCACAAGTAAGGCATCTATCGTACTTCTCTTCTAGTGATAATATCGATAATCAATACATCCCTTCATAGATGCCCTACTGATACCAGAAATGGGGTTTTCCACAACTTAGGTCATTACATAGACCATTTCTGAGATATTATCTTATTTTGGTATTGTCGTCTAAATTTACTCTTTTTTTTTACTCATTCCAAAGGCACAAGGATGATGAAGTTAAATCTTGAAGAAGAGATATAGTATTTACACTTTTTTATTCAACGCTTCCAATTAACAATTTTTTTCTTCATAAAAATTTTCCATATTTTCACTTTGCAATTAATATTACAAAATTGAATTTTGTATGTTACAGAAAATTTAAGTACGCGTGTATATGTTTCATTCCTTGAATTTTTACAAAGGTCTCGAGCTGCATTCATTGACAGCGCTTCTATGTGCATGAGAAAAACGCGCCAAAATTAATGATTCGTTAAATGGATCTGGTCTCAAGTTCGTACAAATACGAATCTTTCGAATGCGCCGACGAGCGCTTTCGCGCTCACGGATAATAGCGAGTAAGAAGGCGTTCGACGAAGATTAATGAATAAGCAGAGCGCATATACTATACAGGAACTGTTTCGTAATGCTTTTGAAAAATATACCAAAATCCAAAAAAAGAAGATATCTATATTGCTATTATATTTAATAATAGCTTTTTCTATGCCAGTGATAAAATAGACTGAAACTTCTGTCAGTTGAATGATTGCCCGCCGTTTAAAATGATGAACTCATCGATCAAAAGGGGCACCTTTTAAATTCACCAATTTCGATCGAGAAAGTACTAGTACCTTATTCTTTCTATATTAAATTCCATATTTCATCATACACTTCTTTCTTATTAGTATCGAGTGTGGCCTCTTTATGTCATTGACAGTTATATTCTTCGATTAGCCGATCAATATCAGCTCTCGAAGCTTTTCTAGTTAATCTTATTTACCATAAATTCCTGACCACTGGAATCTAGAAGCGCCTACGTAATGCATGAGCAACAGCTGTTTGGACTTTATTTTAAACTTATGTCAAGCCGATCTTTATAAACGGTCTTTATAGGGAAAACTTTATTATATGTACTTTATTTATCGACGTCTTCGGTCTTCGGGCCACTACAAAAGAATTTCCGCAACGCCGACTTGAAAGGACCAAGTTCGGTGCCGAAGAAAGAAAAAACAGCCCCGAAAAAACCTCCTATAACAATGAGAAAATAACGATAGCCCTTAACTTTTTCCTATATATTGTATCTTTATGGGCGATCTTTTATACAAACTTTCTTACAACTCGCCACGTAATATATCTGATCTTCGGACCTCTTCGTATAAAAGTTAACTCGAATTATAAATTAGAAAGACGACGCTATGGGGAGCGCAAGAATTAGAATAGGAAAAAAAAACCACGCCGAGCCACTAAATACCAGGAAACTCCGTTCGCGACTTTCGCTCTAAAATGTTCGTTCGCATCGCTTAAGCGGATAAAGTATTTTTAATCTAATTTTTTTTTCACGCGTAACCCGAATAACGAATGTAACAGATTTTTCCGTTTGATAGGGTTAATCGCTTCCCCGGGAATTCTCCTACAACTTTTTTACGTAAGTTTGGAAATTTACGATTGACGTTAGGTACGTTAGAGTGACTACTTTGGCGCTTACTAGTTTCCGATTCGTTCGAAGAGCTGTACCATGGAAATTATGTCTTTGTTCGAGTGATGTTAAGTTGGTTCTTTTTTCCTTTCTTTTTTCTTAAATGATTTTTTTTTTTTTGTTACGTTTAGGTATTTCGATTTTATCGTTTTATTCGCACGTGCCTCTGACATAACGCTTGCATGTAGTAAAAATATACATACAGGGTGTTTCAACTCAATACGACTTCTTTCACATCTCATGTAAGGCAACTTCTGTGACATTAATGTATGATGGTTCATCTACCGTGCTTGTTGAAGGAGTTGAGATATGAAATTCTGATTTTTTTTTAATTTAGGCGATAATAATCTTGGATTTTTTTGATTATCTAATACATAGAAATATGCTGCTTGGGCCATAATACAAAGTGGACAATGCATTATTAAAAAAAAAAAATTAATGACAGTACATCGAATAAATGTGGAAAAATGAAAAATATATGAAAAATTAAGAGCAGGCCTGGGCAGAGGGGGAGGGGGAGGGGGGTTCCCGGGGCCGAGTTTTTTTCAGAGTCCACTGAGAGCCCGCGACTTGACGCATAGACGCTAAAAATCTGTCTTGAACCTTTTTTTTTTGCTCTTATGACTTTCCCTTCTGTCCTGGACACAGATTTTCTCTGCACGGCGCTGATGAAGAGAAATAGTAATTTTTTATATTTTTTGCAAATGACTTTGAAAAATGCTGTATTCCCTATGATTGCATTTATACGCGCCCTATATAATTCAAATTCAAATTCAAATTTATAATAATAATAATAATAATAATAATAATAATAATAATAAACTACAATTGTGTTTTGATAATTTCTTAACTACTGCCACTCTATATACATGCAGTTCTAAATGCCCCTCCCGCTTCAAAAAATTAATTTTTTTACGAACTTTTCATAAAAATTTATTGGAAATTTTTTATCTCATTAGCTACGCGGGAATGTACAGTTTTAGCAAAAATGTAGATTACGTAGCGTAGTATTACTGACAAAAATCGGTATCAGTGGTGGGAGTAGATGAGGAGAGATAACGAAAAAAATAAAAAAACTATTATAAAAAATTTATAATTTTTTCATACTTTGTAGATTCTGGGTGCGTGCCCCCAGGCAGTCTGTAACCAAAACCAAAAATTTCCAAAAATTTTTTATAGTAAATTGAAACGAATAAACAAAGTTGTTTTTTTGAATTTTTTCCACGCCACTCAAAGCTGTTCACAGCTTCACACGGCATCTAGCCAGGATTTGTGGTGAGGGGTGGAGTGGGGAATCTATAAAAAATGATTAATAAATGGTTTTTTAGAATAAAGTATGAAAAAATGACTATTTCCTCCATCATTTTTCACTTTCTTCGTTATTTCTTCCCACCTACCCCCTCCATTGCTCTAATTTTATTATCAGTAACACGACACTGCGTGCAGCACATTTTGATAAAAACCGCAGATTCCTACCTAGCTTCAGTATTGAGATAAAAAATTACCAATATAATCTTTATATTTTTATCTGCCGAAACAAAAATTAAAAATTTTCGAACTGACCATCACCAAAATTTGAAAAATATATTACAAAAGTTTCATATCTCAACCCCTTCAGCAAGTAAATTTAGTAAATCATCATACATGAGAGTTACAAAAATTGCCTTACATGAGGTATGAAGGAGGAACCAATTAGATGAAACACCCTATACATGCATCACAAGAGATACGAATGATATGGACGAGAATTTTACCTATAGACGTTTTGGAAGGCACTTATTTTTCTTTGGTTATCCATACACTTTTTATTGCAAACATTTTTATAGAAAAAAATTTGAAAAAAAAATTGATTTATTTTTATTCTTACTCAATGATGATTGCATTTTAAAGTTTGGTTTGTATATTATGTTTTTTGCCACTATGTACATAAGCTATGAAAATTAATGGAATTATAGTAAAACTTGGATATTTCTTCCATAGTTGGAAATTTTTTGGAAATTCCTTTGTTCTCTTGAAATGTTTTCAATTTTTGAACATTTTTTCCATTGTTTTTTTTTTCAAATTTTTATTCTTTTTCAACATTTTTTTTTTTTTTTTTTAATTTGAAAAAATAGTTTAGATAACTTTAGGAACAAAATGACAAGAGTGATAGTTTTTGCATTGTCAGGAATAACTGCATTAGATATTCGTGAATTTTGTCATTGTCTTTGGAAATAGGTGTATTAGGTTGTAAGGTGGATTACGTTTAAGGAAGAGTTTTGGCAAGATTCATATAAGGGGATCTCTAATTCCTCGGAGTAGGCAAAACTTCATTATTTTCAATTTTCCGATATTTAGAAAGCTCGATAATTTTTTCATTAACCTATTAAAGAAATGAATGATAAAATGATGAGTAATATGTGGTAACTTCTACTTTGTAGGATTCATATGATAAAATGTACTCAATTTTTGTCTTTCAAAGGTTTCCAAATTATCACTTATTTGGCTTCAATACAACATATCATATACCATAGGTATCAAGCAATAAAGCTTCGATACTCTTGAGACCACTGGAAAATAAAAATTGGACATACTTCGCCTTCTTAAAAAACATCAACACGAATACCTTTCCAATTTAACAACTATTCATTCATTATTTTTTTTTCAACAAAATAAACTAATGACCAAATTTTTTTCGATTTTTAGACAGAAAACTGTAACCTCTTGATCCAAAAATTCTCTTACCTTCCAAACTCAAATTTTTGAAATTAAAAAAAAATGACAAATTTTAAAACTTCGATTTCAATGCAGCAAACTGATATATGTAGAGAGATAATTTCTAGGTTTACTTATATACACCCTGTCTTGTTCCTGAGGCCAGAGACTTGAAGAAGGGGGGGGAGTAAATTAAAAAAAAAATATTCAACTTTTCAAGAAATAGGAAACATTACTACAATTTAAAAAATGCTTACAAATGGATATACTATCAGAATCTCTATTATCAATTCATCATCAATTTTTCAATTTTTCCCAAAAACGTTCCACTCTCCTGTCCACTGCTTCAAGAAAAGAGTAATTTACTTCATTATTTGTAATAATTACTGATCGCATATTTATCCTAATTATAAACTAAATATCTTTCTTTCCTACGCAAAAAAATAACGAAAATACTCGTAAAAAACAAAACTTACAGATTATAATGCGCATCAGCCATATTTGAGCGATACTTCAAGGCCATCTTCAGAGCTTGTTCCGCCTCTTCTATACGTCCTTGCGAGCTCAATATTGAACCCAAATTAGCGTAAGCTGAAAAAGGAAGAAAAAAGAAAAAGATCAATCTCACTTTACCCCATATTTTCGCATCGTATCAAGTATAAAAATACAGCTCAGAAGTCACCAACGAAACTCGTATTTTGGAAAGAAATCGCATCAATAAATAAAAATATGCGAACCGTTCGATGCTATCTTATTCAAAGAATTTCTAAATTTGTATCAAGTCGAGAAGGAAAAGACCCGATATCAAAGTATTATAGAAATTCCACATCGCGAGAAGAACCTTTATTTAAAATACGTCCATTTCTATAAATTCACCTAGACGCAAAAAATATACTTTTCGTCGAATCAATTTAGTAAACATCTCGCACAAAAGGGGAATCGAAGGGAGGATTCAGGACGACTTACTACTTCGGAAAATGCGAAATGTTTGGCATTCAAAAATATTACTCCATTTTCATTAATAATTCACACGAAAGGAAGGAATCTTTGATGTTACAGGTACATTGAATATGCAGCACATGCGTGAACGCCATTCCAAGGTGGAAAAATCTCCAACTACAATGCATTTCGGTAATCTCACATACTAGGCGTTTATTTGGCGAAAAACCTCGCCATCTAGTTTTTTTCCGTTGGCACAAATTTGATTGAAAAGTATTCGTACGCGCGAGTTTTTCTGTTCGGATAAATAGGATTTTGGGCCAACGGTAGTATACGAAATTCGTTTCAAAGTTACGTCCCACGGGAGAGGCCAAGGTAAACCCGCAACATTTGAAGAAATTACCTCCAATTGTTGTCGTATGAAGACGGCGAAATAATAGACACTATGTAAGGCAGAAAAAATAGAACAAGTTAAAAGGTCTCGAAGAAAGTTTTACATTTCTTTTTCTCGCGTTTTTCGTTCGCTTTCGCTTTCCTCGTACTCATCTCGGCGTAGGGTTTTTTCCACCCTTCAACTCGTTTTCCACGTCGTCGGTGCGGTAAAGAAAATGGAAAATGAAACAGTTTGTTTCTGACATAACTTTTTCACCTATACTTATTATAATGAAATTTGGTCGCGGGCGCGAAAAAAAGTATACTTTCGCGAGACCGCGACTAGTTCTCGAAATTACCAAACTCTTCGCGGTTCGCGTATTCTGTCTAATCTAGTACCATATTACATCAACCGCGCTGTACTACGTACAAAGTTTTACGCCCAAATACCACCTAACTAATGTAAGTGTGTGTGGTACTTGTTGAGGTTTCCGAACCTACAACCTTACAATCTACGAAATTCCGCCAACTTCTATAATATATACCTTTCCATTGCTAACGAAATCCTGGTATCATCTACACCGCTTATTTTAACACGAGAAGTTCAACTTTCTCGAATGAAATACAAATTTTTTGCGATACGAGTACGCCGACTGGTGTGAGTTTAACCGCGGAAGATCTCTACTCCTTTTGCTATGAAGAGATGGAATTTCCAGATTTACGAGGAGTAATTTTCTCAGTACAAAGGTACAAATAGGAGAAATTCATATTTCTACAAGTTCTCCACCCAATTACGTAGTAGTTGAATTAATTATATTTTTTGGTTGAAAAAATTAGATTAAGTTGAGAGTTGTTAGGAAAAAGGAAATAATGTTTGCGAGTAGTTGTAGTTCTTTCGAGCCCTGAGAATGAATCGATTCTTAATTTTGATGTTTTTTTTTTGGTATTGCGGTAGAAAAAGCGTAGATGAGATACGATGTAGAAGAATGAAAAGAAAATTTATATTTCTGCAAATAATACAATTATACTCAATTGCACTATGAAAAAATTAACATGCGGTGTATCTCAAGTGTTCACTCAACCATCGTCGCATATCACCAAGTACTAATAATTTTTCAAATTATCGGAACGCTTTTTCATCGTTTTTATTTTGAATACGAATTCCTTGAAATTCGCAAAATTCAACTATTATTCAATAGAACGAAAAAATTAAAATTTTATGTTCAAATTTATGGCAGTAGTTGGAAACTCATTAATCATAGTAAAAAACCATGAGGTGGGAGAGTGAGAGAAACAGAAAGAATCAAAAATATACATATGCAGCTATAAATCTTCGAAGGAAATAGATTTTTCGAGGCAAACTATATTTTCGCTAAAAGTAAAACTGAGGGAATAGAATTCTTCCAACATTACTTTGGTAATCCTGATGAGTACTAAGAACCGTTGTGAAGGAGGGAAGAACGTTGCTATCTTGAGTTACAACTTTTCAAAAATAAAATAGAATAATTGATAAAAAAATAATAATAAAAAAATAAAAAGTCTCGAGACCTTGAATTTTTATTTTTGAAAAAAAAAAGTATCAAAAAAATCTCGAATGATCAAATAAAACAAAAAAAAATTAATTACGAAAACATTTTTCAGGATTAAAAAATAAAATTATACCATTACTATTTTCATTATTTCTCTTTACCCAACATATTAACGCCCATTTTTTTTTTCGTTTAAAAATGACCAAATTGGTTCCCCCTACCATCTCCCACCCTTTCAAAATTTGATACGCTTCAATACTTTACCAGCAACTTCGTTAACAATGAATTCACTCGAAATCCGTGCATTTAAATCAAGCAAAATTTATTCTACGTAAGTGTATTGTGAGTCTTGAAGCCCCCACAACATGATCCAAATCACGAATTCACAAGATAAAAATCATTTTGAGTAAGATTTGCATGTCACGTGCTGCATCTAATTTTTTTTTTTAAATGTTTCTTCTCATATTCTTTACTAGAGTGACCCTGCCTCTTCCATTACATAATTTATCGAAAATTCTCGATGATAAAGTTTTTAAAATTACCAATTTTTTTCCTAGTTGGAAATATATTGTCTCAATTATGCTATTTGATGAGATTCTATTTTTAACATTTAAAAAAAATTTCGGACTACCCAAACATGAAAACAAAATTATTAAATTTTATCCATGATATCCTATATTTCTGAAAAAAAAAATGGTAATATTTACTCCCATGATTTTTATATGTGAAGTGGAGGATTTATTGTATTTCAATTTAATTCTCAATGATGCTGTGGAAATCCTGTTCATTTCATAAGATCATTCAGTGTTCACAGAACAGATAAAAAAATAACGTTTTTTGCTTCTTCAAAAATCTGTTTTTTCTTGGTAAATCGATATAACCTCTTAAATCTCCTCATCTCCTTAAAGTCCATTTCTAAAACTAACTAGGGCACTGAAAGTCGAGACCAAATTACAAAAACCGCATCACAGTTCCGCAGCTCGTAATCATAAACCAAGTTAAATTAGCTACGAAAAAAACCCTCAACTTCATTACATCCCACGAGACCTCTGCGGAAGGCGGAACAAGGGTTAAAAATTTCCACATAAAATTTACACCTTCGCGTTAGTCTACCCGTATCGTCCGACCGCATCGAGTCGTTAAGAATTAAACGAGCAATAAACGGGAAAACTTTTACAAGGGCTATGGCCGTATACCCTCACACCTCCAAATACATAATTTAAAACCACCGAGACCGACGACCACATCGAGAATTCTTCGCAACAATTGTCAACCGGTAAAGCTTGGCTTCCTACCGCGACAAAAACCGAGTATGTAATGGCTGTGGCGGAAAAAATGTAAAACTGAGGAAGCAAAAAGCGCGCTAAGAAATGCGAAGACATTTATACCGGCATAGCTGGAGAGTTGGAAGCGAAAAAAGAAAAAAATGCACGATACCTAACTTTAGAAAGTCGGAGTTGCGAATTACGTGAGTTGGGTATCTGAAAGTAAAAACTACTCCCAACGGGATCACGGTGCATGTCAAAACAACCGCTTCCAATTTCTTCTCTCTTCGTGTATTAGCATTTCGAATATGTAAACTGGCTTCGTCTTACATTCGTTTCGGCTGTTTCTCCGACACACGACACGCAATAAGCCGCTATAAGTACACGGTGTCGCTTCGAAACGACTTTAAATTAAAAGTATACACCAACGGTATTTCTATTTGACATTTTCACGCTATAGTTATTACGCGTAAGTGAAACACTACCAACCGCCGGCGTATTCGAGCTCAAACAAAGGGCTCGCATTCAACAGCTCCATTACCGATCGACTTTTACTCCGTGGTAACTTTTAATTAACTAGATATTTCGTTACTTCACCCCAACACATCTATTTGTTCTGCTATGTAACGACAATTTTTAAATAATTTCTAACCCAGCATTCATCGCGTAAATGTAGGTAGATGTAATACACGCATTCCAGATAGGTATATTCTGGTTCCTTTTAGGAAATAACTGCAACACCTTGATTTTTGGTATAATTGTCGACAATAATCCTACAAATGACATAAGTACTTCCTTCCTACTAAAACTCATGACATGTAACTGCATTTTGTGGTACTCCAAGAAATACTGAATCAGCCTCAAAAACTAGATTTTTGAATTCATCTAGCTCGCAATAATCCATGTGAAAAAAAGTTCAAAAGTAAATTAAACTACGCCAAATTAACTACAAATTTCATCTTATACTTTTTTCTTTACCTCTTACCGTTCATCTGTAAGATGACTTTGAAGATAGCTTATTTAGTAGAATGACTCAATTGTTGCGCATTAGTAAATTTTTTTAATTTTTTTGGCTTATAATCACTAATTTAAAAAAAGAAGTTCTGTGATAGAAGAATCTCCATAAAATTATCAACAAATTATGTCCCAAACTTTTTTCTCCATCCTCAACCGTTCATCTGTAAGATGACTTTGAAGATGGCTTATTCAATAAAATGATTCAATTGTTGCGCACTAGTCAGTTTTTTTAATTTTTTTAGTTTACAATCACTGATATGGAAAAATAAGCTCTATAACAGATAAATCTTCATAAAATTATAAAGAAATTATGTCTCAAACTTTTTTCTCCATCCTCAACCATTCATCTGTAAGATGACTTTGAAGATTTAATAAAATGACTCAATTTTGCAAGTTAATCAGTTTTTTAATTTTTTTTGTTTGTTACAATCGCTGATTTAAAAAAATAAGTCCTGTAATAGATGAATCTCTAAAATTATCAACAAATTATGTCTCAAATATCCTCAACCGTTCATCTGTAAGATGACTTTGAAGATGGCTTATTCAATAAAATGATGCAATTGTTGCGCACTAGTCAGTTTTTTTAATTTTTTTAGCTTACAATCACTGATATGGAAAAATAAGCTCTATAACAGATAAATCTTCATAAAATTATAAAGAAATTATGTCTCAAACTTTTTTCTCCATCCTCAACCATTCATCTGTAAGATGACTTTGAAGATAGCTTATTTCATAAAATGAGTCAATTTTGCGCATTAATCAGTTTTTTTTTTTTTTTTAATTTTTTTGGCTTACAATCATTGATTTGAGAAAATGAGTTCCATAATAGACGAATTTCCATAAAATTATCTACAAATTATGTCTTAAACTTTTTCTTCATCCGTGAAATGACTTAGAAAATGATTTGTTTAATAAATGACCCTAACATTGCACATTAGCCAATTTTAAAAATTTGTTAGCTAACAATTACTGATTTGAGGAAATGAGTTTTATAATTAATGAGTTTCAATCAAATTGTCTGCAAATGTTGCCGTTTATCTATAAATTGCGCTAAACATGTTTCATTTTGTAGAATAATACGGATATTTTTTTTTATTTTTCTCACCCGTATAGGCAAGTAATGAAAAATTAATCTTCTGCCCAATAATTAAAATATTCTCAATATTTCGCAATATTGTTACACTAGATTTTCTCTGTCCCTCATTGTTAACTTTCCAAGCAACCTTGAACATTGCTGTTTTATAAGATGATGATTTTGCGTTTTTTGATATCAAGTTTTTAAGTTCTACTCCCTCATAAGAAAATATACGAAACACTAGTTCAATAAATAAAAAAATTATCTACATTAGATTTTCTACGTACAATCGTGTTTAGTAACTTTTTTCCTACATTTTATGGCATACTGTATTCTTGAAAGAAATTATAGTGCTTGGGAAAGTGATATTTAACTCGAACATATGACTTGGAACAAACATTATGAAACTGATTTTTGGTAAAGTTGTCCATAGTATCACTACGAACAACATACTAAAACTCTTTACAAATAACCGCGATGCTTAGCGAAAGTTTGAAAATCTACATCAAACTGAGTTATGACAATTATTTCCAATCAAATGTTCACAATGCTACGAATAACGCAAATTTTAATTAAAACCATTACTCAAACCATACCAATCGTTTGGGCACAAACCGCCAGTTCGTCTAATTTAGTTTTCGGTTTTTTAATTAAACATTTAAAACCCATATAAAACGTGGAAAACCGCATGCGTCTATAAAAACCATTCGCGGCGTAATTAAAAATTTCCCTATGTCAGGTGATAACGTTGACAGCCGTATTCGGGTGGTACAATGAAAGCCGGTGGACAAAGCGGCCATAAACGCCTTTTATATTTCCCGCCATAAAACACTTAATGGACAAAGTTAACACATTCGCCTCGGTACTGGTTTATTTTTAATTAAATTTCATCGAATCGGCGTTTAAATTCTTCGGACGTTCGTGCCGACCGTTTTACGACGATTCGAGCTTTTCCAGTACTTCTCGGATATTCGCGTCGTCGACGTTAAACTGTTGCCGAAACGAAATAAATGCTATTTTGTTGTTTTCTTCGACTCTCAAAGATTTCCCCGCTACCTTCACGCTCCGGCCCCGTAGCTCGAATTAAAACAATACCGTGTTTATTGAAAACACGAGCCAACTTGTACGCAACGAATGGCTTTCAACAGCACGTGCGAATTGATGGCGTAATGCTGCACAACGCCCAACACTTCAGCGTCGTCGCTTGTACACTGTTAATTAAAAAAGATCCTTCCAAAGAAATCGGTACTGGAGACGCGTAGTGAATGTCGGTATTTTTATCAATCGTCGATGTGAAACTATAGCGTCATCTAAAATTGAATTCTCTTCGTAACATATTGAGGTATAATCGAAAATATTTATTTTACCAGTTTCATACGCAGGATGATTTTTAATATCAACATCATTCCATTTGTCGCGTACTTTTAATCCCACCCACCCCCTTCCAGTGGTGTAATTTTGGTTTGGGATGAATTCTCTAACACATAAATATGATATTTCGAAATTAAACCTAACTTGAGAGATTGTTTGAACCAACATTTCATGATGAATTCATACCTCAAATCAGGACACTGAAAGAAAAAGTCTGAAAACTTCTTCAGAAGAGAATTTCATTTCATCAAGAATTTGTTTAGTTTAGAAGATTTTTGATTTTGTTTATTCTTCGAACATTATTCTTCAGAAAGCGTACAAGAAAGAAATAACAAGATGTAATTTGTATTACACGACCAATGCATCAGAGATAGACAGGAGCTACGCGATGAATAGAAGTGCTCATAGATGGTTGCCCAAAAGCAGTGTTCTAGGAACGAACAAATGTCTGTTCTTGTTCCTGTTCTCATTCTCAAAAAACCTTCATTTGATCCAGTTCCTAACTCGTTCTTATTCTTAATGGTTCAACTATTCTTTCAATCCTTTACAATCTCGTTCTTATTAGTTCTGTTCCCATTCTTCAATATATATATATATATTTTTTTTGATAACATGTTTACTGTCTTAAATGAATAGTCTATAAAAAATTTACTACAAAGAAAATAACGAGAACAAAGAACAACAAAAATGCAGAATTTTCATTGTTTCTAAATAATAGGACCAAGAACGAGAATATAGAACTGATATGTTTGAAGAATGAAGAACAGAACAAGAACAGAATATTTTCCAACTGAAAGATTGAAGAACAAAACGAGAACCAACTAATGTACAAGGTTGAAAAACGAGAACCATATAATGTGTTGTTGTTCTTCGTTCTTTAGAAAGTCGTGATTCCTTTAATAAACTTGTCTGATTTGTGTTACATAAAATAAAACAGCTTCCTCAATTTTTCATGTTTGTGCGAGCCTACTCTAGCACTATATGTTATTGATTGCTCGTGAGGCAGTTAGCATGTGAATTTCTGAATTAGATTAATTTCATCATTTCAGTTCTCTGTTCGTTTTATACTTTTATTATTTAAATATTTAATACTTACATAAGTATATGTAATAATATGTAGCAGTTACGCGATTCCTTCACTTTTTCATTTTCTCTTTCCCTTCGCATCATTTCTATTCATTTTATGATGAAACATGAAGTAATATTACTAGATACATGGTAGAGAATTCCGATTTATACCTACTTTTCGAGATACTATGGTACACAGAAAGTTCAAAGGTAGGAACATGGGAAATGATGGTAATGGTATTGTACTATCATAGTATCATTACTACCACAGACAGTGGAAACGCTCATAACACCCAACAAAAGGAATAGAAGATCTTAAGGTTTTGAAAAGATTCAGTCTTAAATTTTTAAATAATAAAAGTACAAAACGAAGAGAGGACAGAAATAATGAAATTAATCTAATTTAGAAATTCACATGTTAACTTCTTCACGAGGAATCAATAACATAATATAATACTAGAGTAGGCTCGCACAAACATGAAAAATTGAGGAAGCTATTTTATTTTATGTAACGCAAATCAGACAGGTTCATTAAAGGAATCACGACTTTCAAAAGAACGAAGAATAACAAATTCAACCTTGTACATTAGTTGGCTCTCGTTTTGTTCTTAAATCTTTCAGTTGGAAAATATTCTGTTCTTGTTCTGTTCTTCATTCTGCAAACATATCAGTTTTATGTTCTCGTTCTTGGTCCCATAATTCAGGAACAATGAAAATTCTTCGTTTTTGTTGTACTTCGTTGTCGTTATTTTCTTTGCAGCAACTTTTTGTAGACTATTTAACAATTTTTGGTTATAAATTAAAAGAGAGCTAAACATGATAAGACAGACATGATAGCGCTTTCTTGCCATTAGAGTATAAAGTTGAGAAAGAGATTTACCCCTCCCTATCCAACGTTACGAGACATTCTAAATGGCATCCAAAAAATGAAACTGTTGAAAATACCTATTTTGCCACGGTCTGCAATCACAAAAGCAAAAATTGTATAAACTTTCCTTCCACTTATGGCAAGAACAACCTAGCATATACCTTATACAAGCATCCTAGGCCATATAATGAACACGACAGAGTCGCGTTAAGAGCGCTTTGAATCAAAATGGCCATTGTAGGCGCGCCAAACGGGGCACACTGGAGAGACCTAAGCGTTTCAGACGTCTTTGCTGATCTATTAAAATGAATCTGTGCAACGCGAAACTCTACATCGCTCTCCGACGACCTCGAGGATAAAGTTTGCGAACGGAGCGCGGAGACATTAGCTCGGTACACGGCAACGAAGCCGCGTACAACAAAACCACGGCAAGAAATTCGTCCCTAGGCGGCTATTTACTGCCTCTCACTCGATAAATATTAAAGTAAGAGACTTTTCAGACATTTTAACCTCGCGATGTGCTCGCAGTTTTATATACTGCCGCGTTTTACCTGTGTTGGCGTATATACCTACTATAACGCGGTGATCCGTTTTTATGGATCTCCCTGCCTCCTCTTCGTACGCCGAGCCGTATAAAACGTGAACAGAATTCGCTGTTTTATTGGCGCGTGGTAATTTTAAAAACTATGTGGAATCCTAATTACTATACAAGGCGAAAATACTCCTTCACATTCGCATTTACGTACTTTTTACCACACAGAATTCGCTTTATCGCCGATGCCGTTCAGTCGTCGTAAATTTTCAGACAAAATTTATACTCAGACGAACTTTTTTTTTGAGAACATTTTTTTGGTGGATTTTTTCTTACATACTAGCAAATAGCTTTATGGGTGTAGGGAACTTGTTTGGAATTTAAATGAACGCTATAAGAAAATCAAAACATGCCGAATAAGAGGGAATATTTTCTTGAAATCTATTAGCCTTGACTGCCTATTATTGAAAAGTCTACATATAGAGAAAGCAACAATTTTTTTCCCTTTTTCGATTTTATTTTTCAACGAGTACAGAAGAGGAGGACATTTGTGGCTGAAAAGTTGAAAGTATTACGTTCGAGAAAATTATACATAATGCAACCGGGCTTGTTCCATTCCACTGATATCGTATGATTCTGCGACTAAACCTCCTTCCTGTTAATCTGACAATATTCTTGGCGCGAAAATATACCACATAAGAAACGGTCGAGAAAATACGCGGTAATAAAACGTTTTCCTTTTCAACATTTTTTAAATGACCACATAATGTAAAAAGATTGGTACGATCTGTTTGAGTTAGCGGATAAAGCTATATCATGACGAACGGATTTTCGCCTTTTTTTTCCTCACTCTGCGAACGTCGCTTTGCGCCTCTGTCTCTGTTTGTGGTCGCTTGTGTTATCGGGAATAGAAGTTCAGCATTCGGAGCCTTTAGAATGCGTACAGCGGCCGGATAAGAATTTATACAGACGCGTTGAATTTTTGGCGAGATAAGATTAATTCTGTTTGGGCGACTCCCATCCAGACTTGCTCAGTATTTGTATTAAAGGAAGAAGACGGGTGTTGGAATTTTTCCTATTGAAACGAAAAGGAAGAATAGATTAATTTTTAAAGGAATTTTGCACCTAATGGTGTTTAAAATATATTTGAAAAATTAAAAATAAAATAAATTGAAAAAATTGTTGAGGATGAAACTGTCTATTCATCGCATTCTCATATTCTGTTAAACGTTTTATCTTTACTAAGTGTGGGTTCGCCATAAAAATTTAAGTAATTCAAATTTTCACTCAAGGTTCTGGTCTACATATCAGCATAAGGCATAACAAAAAATAAGATTTAAAAAATTGAAGAATTGGTTGAATAGGACATTTTTGAGGAATGAATAAACAATTTTTATTACTTTTCAAATTTATATTCTTGAAATATTATCTTTCCCTTATTATTTTCCCCAGTGTGATTTTGTACCCTGCAACCGTAGCGAGAGGCACATAACTGACATTTAAATTTTACACGCATACATTTCGTATCAACGTAAACTGAATTTGCTCTGTGGTAAGAATTACCAGAAGAAAATTTCAATTTACCTCTCACTTCCCTCACCCTCCTAACGATGACCGATGCCATTAAAATCCCCGCCATCGCGATAAAATAAGCGAAAGAAAATCTAAGAGCGAAAAAACCTCTCGGAGAAAAAGTTCTAATGGCGCAGAAAATTAGATCCGATCTAACATATTTAGCTTTTTCAAAGAAGAAAAGACATTATTGATTAAACTGTAAAAGAGCCGAACGCCATAGAACGGTCTTCGCTTTGCGGCTTTTCGCCAATATAATCGAAGCCTTTCACAGAGTAGATGAGATTTTGATGGAATAAACTTTTTATATAGAGCAATGGTCAAAGTAAATTACAGAGCAATACTATTGTATTTATTGCCCGTATATATAACTTTTACAATACCAATGTATCGGCAGGAATCCCCAGCTATATGGCTTTTTAGCTGCGTAACTCCATTACGAGCTTCCTCATACCGGTCAGTATACATTTCTAACTGGCTTTCTGGCCGTGACGAAAGTTTACACATTAATCAAAGGATTAAAAAAGAATTTCGCTGGTTTATGAAAACAAATAAATTTTTATTATACCAATGACTCCGGGTACTGTAACTGTGTAGTTATGATACTTATGGTATTGTATTGAGAGTATCTTTCAGTATTTACTTTTTGCCTCGCAATAAAATCGCAAAAAATCGTATTCGAGCTATCGTTTAATTTACCGCTCTTTTTCGTTTCTCAGTACCATACGTAGTAAAAATTCGTCTACAAAAAGACTCTTTTGTGTCGCGATTATCTCTGTCTAGGTATTTTATTTGTACGACGAACGATTTTTTAAAAGACTGGTGACGGTGTGCAGAGTGAAATTATACGCAGACGTTTGAAACACACCGGTGAATGTACATAAGCGGAGAAATACTTGCTTGAACTTCATTTTATTAGAATACGCTAATTTTGCATAATACGTAGTTATACGCTTCGACGAGTCTTTATTGTTCATACCCTCTTTTATGTAGTTCTCTTTCAACTTTCAAATCAAATGAGAATAAATAAAACAAAGACATAGCCCGATGAAGCTCAAATGCTGTCAAATATTTTTTTTTAATTACTTGAGATAAATATTTAAAAATTTTTAAAAGTTTTTCTTCTTATTCATCAATTCCGAAGTCCGATTTTTGGCACCTAATATTAAAAATACAAACAGCAGTTATTTAGGACACATAACCGGCATGGCCTAAGTTTATACATTTTTCAAAGAAAATACCACCGAACCGTCGATTCAAGAGTCCCTCACTTACAAAAAAAAATAGTCAAACACATTTACAGAACTTAAGAAATTGATAAATTTAGAGATTTAACTGATAAGATGACATTCCAAGTTTATCAATATTTCTAAAATTCATAGTACCTCTGAAAAATTGATTTGAAATAAAAAAGTCGCTTAGCTGTTTCATCTTGTTCTAATTTATTAATATTTTTGATTATTTTACAATTATTCGTTAACAATTTCAAAGTTTAATATCATCGAGCAATAGGTTAGCATGAAAATTACTCAACGAAAACTCAGAGTCCAGGTATCAAAACAAATACTGTAAGCACCCGTGCTGCCGCATTCTTGGAGTGGTCAAATTATCTTCAATTTTTACGATCCGTCATTTTGGGTTCAATTTGATTCAAATTGAAGAGGCCATATTATGGTCATCAAAAGCCCTACACACGAAGTACAAACTTTCTAGTTGGTATGAGATTTCTTGCAGCAATATCCCCTCCTAAACTCCTAAAGAAGTTTTTTGCTCTAGCTCCCGTCCAAATGCACTTGGAAAGCCAAAATCAGACTAAGTTGGTCACTCGAGCTTTAATAAAAAATGTTCGATCTTTCGTGTACCTCCACCCACATTTTCAGGATGTTACCACTCCTTCTCTCCTCTAACATCATGTATCCTGGAAGTGATTTGGAGATATAGTATTACATTTTTACAAATTTGAGGTTCCTCAAGCTCTACTCAAATTTTGATAATCCGCCATCTTGGATCAATTTTGCCCCAAATTCAAGAGGTCATATTCTGGTCACAAAATTTGATATTTGTAGATTGATATGATGAGGATATATTGAAGAGTCTAGGAATTTCATGACTTGAAACATCTTCAAAGAGCCGAATCTTTGCATTAAATCCTCTCTAAATACAATTAGGAAGCTAAAATTGGAATATGTTATTCACTTGGACTCATTTTATCATATAAAACAACAATAAAAACAATGTCAATCTCTGGTGTACCCTCGTACCCTCACAACATTTTCGGTTCGATAACCCCTTCTTTTGCCCTCCAACAGATATTACAAATTTGAGGCTCCTCAAGTTCTATTCAAATTTCGATAATGCGCCATTTTGTATCCATTTTGACTCAAACTCAAAAGGACATATTCTGGTCACAAACTGACAATATACACAAAGTTTGATTTCCATGCATTGATTTGGTGAGGATATATCGAAGATTCCAGAAATTTCATGGCTCAAAACGAAGTTCAACTTCGTATTTGTAATAATTTTATTTTAAACGAAAAGAATGGGTAAAAATTAAAAAAAAAATGAAAATTGAAAACAAAATCTAATCGAAATTAGAAAATGTTCAAAAACTAAAATTTCGATTATCAGCCTCCCATACGAACCCAAGTTTCGGATAGTCTACCCCCTACCCTTCATTTTTTTCGTTCCCTGATTTAATTTCTATTTTTTAACTTCTAAATAATGAAACAATTCTTTGAGCAGGGTAGAAAATATCAATATGAATAATTTCCAACATTCCAAGTCAAATCCCAAATTAGTACATTATAAAACCAACACTGCCGGACGAAACCTATTTCAATACACCTACCTAACGCATAAATATCATTCATAATTAGCAATCAAAATTCAAAAATATCACAGAATACAACAAAAAAATAACTTTTAATGGATTCATTTCCGAATGAGTGGCGTTATTGCGTTCGAATCCAATAATGCTCCGCAATTCTCGATCGAAAAAATTCCTTTAGCTTGGCAGTTCCTGGCAATCATGAAAAATTCACACACGACGACATTCGTCAGCATATCGTCACGTCATACAACATCGAAACGATTTTAAAAACTTTTTCCGCTCGTGTCCATACGTATATTAAAGGGTACGCGACGTCGATGCGAAGAATTATAACATACTTGGAAAAAAGTTACCAATATTGAGGCGGAAATTGGCGTATTCAAAGAAGTCTCAAGTGACGAAAAATTTCTCGTTTAGTTCAACTCGAATACGTGAACTAGCATAGAAGTTCGAAATACCACCGTCGTTCGCCAACTCGGCTGATAAAAAAAGAACGAATATGACAGCACCACCAGAGATTAACCATACTCTATTCGACGTGAAAATTTCCTTTCTTCATATTTCTCGTTTGAAAAGTTACATTTTGTTTTATTCCCAAGAAACGTTTTTCCACCTATCGAATAAAAAATAACCGTGCAACACCAACCGCGAATATCGATCGTAATACTAGTATCCGCTTATAATTTTAATTAGCCAGAAGTTAAACACCGTCGGTATTTATTAACGATAATTTTGGCTACGGATATATCAAATGGCGAAATTCGAAGCGTTTCGAAGAAAAAAAAACCCCAACCGTTCGAACCCTTTGACGCTATTCAGTGCGAGCTACGAGTGGAAATTCTATAATAGCTGGAAATTTGTCAATGTTTACATTCGAAATACGCCAACGAAAACTATATTACTAGTAACTGCTTTTATTAAAACACAATGTAACCCCGGTTCAAACAATACCGATATAGGAAGTCAGATAAGGAAGGCGATCGGTACCGATAATGTCAATAGCGAAAGCGTGTTCTTTGAGAAGTTTTCCTCAAAAGCTATTTTAATCCTGTTAATTGATTCTTGCTTCTTGGGCGGATTGCTTTTGATGGTATACTAATTGCTTTTCAATAATCTGCCCGCGTTTTCTTTCACATAATCACCGAGTCGACGTGTCGAAAGTATCGCCACGACGCCTTTAATTCATCCAAAGCATCAAATCGACTTCGTATCGTTATATCCGATTATCGAAATTAAAACGGCTCTTCTGCGTGAAATTCCATCATCTCGTATTTCGCACTCGAGACATTTTTTTCACACCTCTTATATATCTCGACGACCGGCCAGAAGAAAAGGAATTAAGCTCGAATGCCAAATAATCTCGAAGGCGAATTAAATAAACCGCTTTTTCACATCCCTCTCCATTCAACCCAGTCAAGCTTAATCTTCCGGCACCGTAGCTTATTTAGAAATTTTTCCACACTATTTCCGAAATACCAGCTATTTTCTTTAAATTAACTCGCGAAAAATGAAACCATTACGACGTTGATGAATATAACGAAATAGCGTATTTAAATTGCTGCTCTTCCACACTCCGCAGCCGCCTTCGTTCTCTCCCCATCCCATTTTCAATGGTACGCGTGGATCGAGAGTTTCTAATTTCGACGTTATGTTGTGGAATGAAATGCAATTTCGTAATCGAGGCGGTGCCCCTTGTATTCGTGTATATAGCGGGTGTTTCGTGTTGCGCGTCTCGCAAACGCTTCATATATAACTCGTCGAGAAGCGATATCCGCCGGTAATGTGTGTTTAACTTTGGTAAAATGTCGGGTCAAATTATACTTCAAAGGGTCTCGAAACGAGTGAAAATTTTATTGTTTTATAGCGTCGAAAATTTACACGAGAAATGTACACGTGTAACCTTCGTAGATTCGTTCTTCACCTTATGGGGCGATGTGGTAAAAGCGATTGGATGAATTTTGTACAAATATTTTCTCAAATGTGTGAAGAACTTGAAAAAAGAAAAAAATGAAAATTACTAACGCAGCCCAAACAAAATATATTTGAAAGCGTAAGCCAAGAATAAAAATTCTAGAAAATGTAAATAAAGATATTTCTGCAGTCAGTTCAATATTGGAAATAAAACTAAAGTGCATATGGATAATTGGGATCAGCTTGTCCCTCTGCTCTCTTAAAAACTGTTAAGTTGAAGATTTCACTTTCAAATTGAGGAGTCTCATAAAATCAGCAAATAATTTTTTCATTGTGCTAATAGATACCTACATTTAACCTAACATTACAAAATAATCTGAGTTGACACGAGATGTCCGGCATTTTATGCGCATATGTATTCCGAAAATGAGTTCGAAGATTAAAATTTTTACAGATTCTTCTCCGATACCCTTGGTCACAGGTATATGTAGCAATATATTAGATTCATTCAAATAATCCAAGCAAAAAGTTTACTAAAGTAATGTTTACATTTGACATAAAAAGTTTAAAAAATAATACTTGAAGTTGCCACATTACAAACAAATACCTCCAGATTAATACCAGATCTAAATGTTAGATGGTATAAGATATAAGAGAAAACAGTGAATCGCATACTAAGTGTAGCCCCTCACCGGTAGAAAAGGAGCATCTGTCTTGAGCTAAGAGTAAAACACAAAAATGCTATCCCTTTTTCTGCTTTGTTTAATCTTACCATAGATTAACCATACATACATAGTCCATCTAAACATAAAAATGTATCGCTTATAATTTGTGGAAAAGGAGCCAGAAATGCTGGGGTTGATGGAGCTGGTTCAAAGATAGCGCTTCAACATATTTTTCCTTTATACGCGTCACCATGCAACAATACAGAGTATATATTAGGCATGTCGCGAATAGGGTAACACCATCCCTTGCCTCCTTCTTGTTGTGGTTAACGCTATCTATGATGAAAGTGTAAAAGTACTTTTGGTCCGAGTTTCAGATGTTTTATAGTGTGCTATCTACATATGGTTAATCCATGATCTTACTGATTTCTCGAGTGCAGCAGAACTAAACAAATCTCTCCATTAACTTACACTGATAACAGATTCTAAGTTTAGATGGTATAAGGTAGATGGAGACGCAGCGGATCAGTGCATGCCTATTTTAGCCGATGTCATATCAGTTGTATTCAAGGAAGGGGATTCTTGGTAGATATCGTTCAATTTGTAATACTCCGTAGAAATAATCATCAGTGCACGCTCTATCAGTGCGTGCTCTAACAGAGCATCTGATTTGAAATGATGAGTTTTGAGGTACAATAAAACGCTAATAGCCAAAATGCGCGTTGCAACTATAGGTACTGTCTTAATTTGATGATATTTTGTAAGTAGAACTACACAACTCTGATAATATCATATATATAAAGATACAAGAAAAAAGTAACAACAAAAATAGAGCTAAAAATATGTTGTTCCAATCGCCCAGCCTCTCCTAACGGACGGATTTCGATATTTTTTTTTTTAAATTGCAAAAATCATGCAGATATGTCATCAAGCAAAAAAATTTTAAATTTTAATCAAAGAGTTGAAAAAACCAATTTTTCTCTTTTTTTATTACATGAAAATTAACGCGTTCGTTACGCGTTGCCGTATTCCACTCCACTTGCTTGCTTGTGGGCGTGGCGTCTGCCGTGCCGCGTTAGTTTGTTCGTTACACGACACATATCATCATTCATGTTATGTTGTTCGAAGGAGTCACATCAAATAGGCAATCGGAGCGAAGCGAGGAATGCTGCGGAGTTGGGTCGCGAAGCGGCCGGAGGTGAAGCCCCCTAGTACAATATACTGTTGCATAGTATTTCTTATTTCAGTTGGTGCTCTAATAATGGACCTAATTTGAAATGATGATGAATTTTAGGGTACAATAGAGCTAAAGTGCATGTTACAATTGCACCACTTACATCAGTTAAACTAGACCCAAAATCCTGGAAAGTTTTCTAAAAATTGAGATAATAGTTTCTGAATTGAAAAGACTTACTAGCTTCATAATTGCTGCAAGATACAACTCTGATGACACATAACAGAGATGATGTCACATCATTTGGGCTCCAGGAAAAGGGTACCAACTAATATTGGACAACTTATAACATTACATAATACTTCTTAATATCATTTGGAAGTTAGTGCTCTAATACGGCATCTGATTGTAGTTGATGATGAGTCTTAGAGTACAATGGATCACCGCAATAGCCACAGTCAAAGTGTGTAGTGCAGTTGTATCATTTACCTCAGTTGAACCTGAATCTGAATCCAATGGGATTTTACTGCTTGATCTAAGAAACGAGATACATTTTCTAAATTGAAACGGTTCACCGGATTTGTGAGTGCAGCAGGATACATCTCTAAGGATGCTTAACTGAGAAGATGTCACATCATTTAAGCTCTGAGAAAATGTGCCCTGACTAACATAATTATAGCCCTGCATAGGGGCGTCTTATTGGAGCTGGTGATGAGTTCTAAGGTATAATGGAACACAAATAGCTAAACTGCCCCTCACATCACTTAAACCTAAATCTGGATCTGATGAGGTTTTGCTAATGATCTAAAAAAAAAATGAGTTGGAGGTTTCGAACTTGAGGAGACAAGCTATAATTTAATGATGTATAACTGAGATGATGTAATATCATTTTGATTTCAGGAAAAGGACTTCTAACTGATATCATTCAATTTATAATGCTCCACAGTACTTCTTACATCAGCTGATAGTCTAATTTATTTTATTTATTTATTTATTTTATTAGCCTATCCATAATTATAATAATAAAAGATCGATATATAATCTTACAATCTAATCTTTATATTTATGTTTACCTACTTATAATTTTAATTTACACTTTAATTTGGCCCTTCATAAAAGGGCATAGGCCTCTCCCAGTCTAGCCCACTCTATCCTGTCATATGCGATTCTATGAAACAAGTTGTGCGTTAAAAGTTCTTTTAGTCCATCTTTCCATCTCTTTTTTTGTTTTCCTTTTTTTCTTTTTTCTAAGGTTTGCCAAAAAGTTATTTTTCTCGCCCAATTTTCATTTTTCATTCTTGCCAGATGACCCGCCCATTTCCATTTTTTCAATTTTGCTATTTTCAAAATGTTGAAATTTGTATTTAATTTTTGCTTGATTTTTGATTTCCTAACCTTATCTTTCAATCGAATATTCAACATAGCCCTTTCCATCGCATTTTGGGTTATTTCTATTTTGTGTTCATCTTCCTTTGTTAGTGCCCAAACTTGTGCCCCGTAAGTCAGAATTGGTACTATGCAGGAATTGAACACCGCCCCTTTTTGTTTATTATCGAATGGACCTTTAAAAATTTTCCTCAATGACCAGAATTTATTCCACGCAATTGAGATTCTTCTCTCTATTTATTTTTTTGTATTATTTTTTAAACTTATAAGTTGACCCAGGTATAGTGTTCTATCTATTGTTTTAATGATATTATTTTTGATTTTTATGGGGTGTTGAATTTCTTCCTTCGAGAGAATTACTGTTTTTTGAAAATTTATTTCTAGACCAGCTTCTTTCCCTTTTTGAATAAGATCGGAAATCATAGTTTTCAATTCGTTATAGTTTTCAGCTATCAAAACCACGTCGTCTGCGAACCTTAAATTGTTTAGCTTTACTCCTTCTATTGTTATTCCCTTTTCCTCCCAATTTAAGTTTCTGAAGATCTCCTCTAAGGCAGAATTAAATAGAAATGGGGATATTGGGTCACCCTGTTTTACCCCTCTTTTTATCGGAAAGTATTCTCCCTCAACATCTGTCATTATTCTTGCCGATAAATTTTCATACATTTTGCTTATTAGTTTTATATAAGATTTGGGGACCCCTTGGTTTATTAAACTTTTCAGCATGAAACTATGTTTTAGGGAGTCGAAAGCTTTCGAAAAGTCTACGAACATCAACGCTATATTTTTCTGGTATTCATTGCATTTTTCGATTAGCAGGTTTATGGCATGAAGGTGATCAATCGTTGAGAAATTTTTTCTAAAACCTGCTTGTTCTATTGGCTGTTGTGAGTCTATATATTTGTGAATTCTATTTGATAGGAACGACGAAAACAACTTTGATAGGCTGTTACTCAGGGTGATTGGTCTATAATTTTCTATTTTATTTCTGTTTCCTTTTTTGAAAATAATAATAATATCTGATTTTTTCCACGAATTTGGAAGGGATTCCGTAATTAAGATCTTATTAAAAAGATTGGTTATCAGTCCCCATAGAACTTTCCCACCATATTTTAATTGTTCATTTTTTATTTCATCTTGACCAGGAGTTTTATTATTTTTGAGAGATTTACATATTTTTTCTATTTCTGATGGAAGGACGGATGGTTCCTGTTCTGATACCATATTAACTATTAAGGTTTTAACTTTTGAGTCTTCGTTATCGTTATAGAGTTCCGCATAGAATTTTGTTGCAATTTTGTTAATCTTGGTTCTATCGTATATTTTTTTACCATCCTTGTCTTCTAAGCAGATTATTTTTTCTATTCCCGTCGATAGTAATTTTCTTATAGTTTTTGTACTTTTGGTGGTTTCTAGTATTATGCGTATTATTTCATCTTTTTTGTTTTTATTAAATTCTCTGAGATTTTTACGAATCAGTTTGCATATTAGGTTCAGTTCTATTTTTTCTTTTGATGTTTTGTTGTTCTTATTTTTAAGTTTTTCTCGTTTTATAATAAGGTTATTAATATTCTCGGGTAAATTTGAAGCGTTATATGGTTTTTTCTTTAGAGTGAATTTTTCAGATGCAGTTTTTATTATATTTATTATAGTGTTATAGTCATGTTCGATATTATTTTGGTTATTTATCTTCGTTCCTTTACATTGTTCTTGTATACTTGTTTCATAGAATTTAGCATTTTCCCAATTTATATCCCAATTCGTTTTTTTTGGTCTTTCTTTTTTTATTGAACGCCATTTCGATAGTTTTATTATGCAATATATCAATCTGTGATCCGTGTGAAAAAAAAAATTTCTTACATTGAAGTTTTTTATTATTTTTGAGGTGGATTTGTGAGTGCAGCAGGATACATCTCTAAGGATGCTTAACTGAGAAGATGTCACATCATTTAAGCTCTGAGAAAATGTGCCCTGACTAACATAATTATAGCCCTGCATAGGGGCGTCTTATTGGAGCTGGTGATGAGTTCTAAGGTATAATGGAACACAAATAGCTAAACTGCCCCTCACATCACTTAAACCTAAATCTGGATCTGATGAGGTTTTGCTAATGATCTAAAAAAAAAATGAGTTGGAGGTTTCGAACTTGAGGAGACAAGCTATAATTTAATGATGTATAACTGAGATGATGTAATATCATTTTGATTTCAGGAAAAGGACTTCTAACTGATATCATTCAATTTATAATGCTCCACAGTACTTCTTACATCAGCTGATAGTCTAATAAAGGGTCTGATTTCAAATTATGAGTTTTATGGTACAAATGGATCATCAATACATCAATAGCCAAATGCACGGTACAATAACTGTACCATTCAACATTAGTGGAACCTTGACCTGAATCTGATTAGGTTTTAATAATTGATCTAAAAATAAGATAACTGTTTTCAAATTGAAAAGGTTTTCCGTTTTGTAAGTACCATAGAACAGAACTATGATGATATATAATTGAGATGATGTCATATCAGTTATGTTTTAAGAAAAGCGTCCTTGACTGATATTATTCTACTTATAACATTGCATAACACGTCTTACAACGGTTCGTGACTGTGGTGGAGGTGATGATAAGTTTTGGGGAATAATGGTCACCAGTTTAAAGTGCATGGTACTAATGTAACACTCACATTGGTTAAAACTAAATCGGGATTTGATGCGGTTTCAGTAATTGATCTAAAAATGAAATGAAAACTCCCACTTAACAAGCGTACTAACTTCTTCAAGCACAGCAGGATACAATCTTGATAATATGAGTATATAGTAGAGTGAATAACATATCATCTGGACCACAGGAAGCACAGTATCTACTACCCATTACATCAATTGACAGAGCCCATAATTCGAAGTAATTATGAGTTTTGAGACACAATGAACTATCAATAGCTAAACAGCATAACAAAATTGAACCACCCATTAGACCTACACATAATATAGGACGGATAATGAATATGTATAGTGAGTGTGTGTTAGAAAAAACGGAACGAGAACGAAGTTTCAAGTCTAACGTTTATTCGAGAGAATTGAACTACTTCATCTGGTTCGATAGACTCACCATCTGAGCCGTCTTCGAAGGGTGATTCACGCTGTCACTGGGGGTAGGTGAAAGCGACCGGTTTGGTGGTGCGAATGCCCGAAACGATGAAATAGAAAGAACGGTGTTCGTGACATGGGATAAAGAACTTATAACAAAGAAACTCGAACTCAAAATAGCCCAATATGGATAGGATGGCCAGCTCTAAGTACTCAATCAAGGTTACATATTATGTACAATAAAGATGTCGATAGCTCAATACAGCAATATAACAAAATAAATCTTACCTTTTGGCGGATTGATCTCGATGCCGGATCTGTATAGCGATTCTTCATCGTGCCAGTCTTTATTTCTTAATATAGTTTTAGCGCTTAATACGATAATCAACAATAAAAAAATAACGCGAAAATACCTAAAATTAATCCGCCTCTGCATTACGTCCAAGGCAACAGCGATAAAAAAACAATACCCGACGCTCGGTATATACAAAATACGTTCGGCGACCACGAAACCGACATAAAAAAATAAATTGGTAGCCGGTATAAATGGAAGAACTAATAACGATATACTTATTAAATAAATCTCGTAATATCGTCTGGCTTCGTCTAGCCTACGACACGAATACTTCTCAGCTAGACCATTGCAGCTGAAACCGTTCTTGGCGTACCCGTTGGTTTTACCATTGGCTACGTGACCACGGCTCGCTTTGGCAGTCCAGCAAACTCCGTTTGGAGTTTTCTCGTGGTATTTGGATTTGTAATCGATTCGCGGTAAATTAAAAACCGTATTTTGTAAACACGTTTTAACGAAATTACAGCCGATAGTGTAAAAACTAAGCGTCAGGATGTTCCTGCTATCGAATACGGACGTTATTTGCGGTATAGCGTCCATTGACCAATCGAAACTTAATTTCCAAGGGCATAAAAGTAAGCTAAAATTAAACACTGGAAGATACAAGAACGTTAACGTCCGGCTAAAAAACGATTTCGATTTCGATACCGGATTATCCGAAGTCGCGAACGTCGGTAAGTTATTACCGTCCGTTATGTAGAATCGAGTAATTAGCAGGCCGCCCATCGCTATACTCAATACCGCTATGCTTCTGTACGCGTAGTATCTCTGCAACATAAAAACAATAAAAGCCAACGATTAATTTACCGCCACCTCTAAATGTACAGTGAAACGATGCTCGCGGGATATACCTATACGCTATAAAACGCCAAACCGCACCATTGTTGCAAATCTCATTTCCCATACCTTCATTTATATCTGCCCGTATCCGCATAACTCCATATCCCCGCCATAAAACCTACGTTCACCGTCGCATTACCCAGCACCTATATTTTTCACCGCTGATGCACAAGGCTCCGGCGAACCAAAAAAAATCCCTACCGGAAAATAAAAACGTACAAGGAAAAATACCGCGTGCGAGGAAAAACTGTTGCTAGCGAAAAGCAGAAATTCGACCCTAATCTGGTTATACCATGAAAAACTTCGGCTCTCGTGTAATGACGAGCCAAGAGGTCTTTTTACTTAAAAGCGCCACTCCATAGTTATTAAATACATTCCTCTGCCTTTATACTTTTTTTCCTTCATTCCAACGACGCCCTATTAACCTATTTAATTATCATCTTTTAACTACCGCACTAAGTACAAACTAGAGAGAGCGAGTAGAAAAAAAAAACGTGATAAGGGCACGGCCCGTAAAAATGATATACTTAAGCCTCTTTACCGACAATGATGCTACATTTGGATCTGCTTTAAGTTAGCCTCTTTTTTTTACTACCCTCTCTACTCACAAGTCAGTTTAAATTGAAGAGTTTTAAAATCTGCTTTATTTAGCCTTGTTGTTTTTTCACTCTCTCTACCTCACTGCTACGGTTAAGTATACGCGTTCTTGAAATGCGCGCGAAATCCAGCTTTTAAACATTTTTCACTTTCTAAGTGATTTATTTGGCGCGCTTTCCTCCCCCGGCCCGCGTTTTCGTTTCTCGCTGTCCTTCTTCACGGTCTACGGTGTCGGAATTTTCGACCTTTTTGGTATCCGGAATGATGAATAAGGGTAGAGAGTTTAAGCTTGATTAAAATCATTCGCAGTTATATTAATGAATGTGGAATTCGCAATACAGAGAAATTTATTCTTTTCGAAATACGTTATCAGCGAGAGCTGGCGGAGATTTGACCAGTTTCCTTGTTTACAGTAAGCGAATGCGAATGAAAAAAAAACACATAATAATGATGAAAATTATATTTTTATGCTCATTGGAATGGTCGATTGACTTGTATCAGAAGGACAGTTCCATCAACGTACTTCATGAGGGTTTACATTAAGGTACATCATATCATGTCAAAACACGAGTAAATAACTGCCAAGTACATCAACTGCCTAAGATAATATTATTTGTATAATTATACAAATAATAAACTTGTTTATTAGTGACAGAAGATGATTTATTTTGATGAGTTATATCATCTTACAATCTTTTCGAAGTTACAAAATACTGTGCCTCGTCTTTTGATATAATTTTCTTTTCATTTAGAAAAGGAAGAGGGTCACCAAACAGACCTCAAAACGTGTCGAGGATTAAGAGTTCTATACATCATATTTGAAGAAGCTCAGCAACTAAACTGGATCCAGTATAAACATTGAATCCATCTATTGATCTATGTTGACGCATTTTGCATCATTTTAAATTATTTAAGTATCTATTATATGACTTATAAAAGAAATCAAAACAATTATTTTTAATGAGTCACGTGGTCAAGTTTTCCATTTAATTTATTCAAATGAATGCTACTCATTGAATTAAATTTTCCTTTAGCTTTATTATTTTATTGAATTAAGCTTTTGATTTTTACCACATATGGTCATTAATCAGTTGAAATTCAATGCAATTCGATTTTTTGAGTCATTAAACATTTGGCCAAATTTTAATTAGGTATTTTCATTTTATTCATTTTCATTATTTAATTCAAGTTTTAATCATATTTATTCCTTTCAAAAGTCAATATTTTTTTTTTAATTTATATCTTCATATTTAATTTAATTTTCAATTCAGTTATGTGAGATACTTAAATTTAAATTCAGTCGTACTATTCTATTTAAGCTGAATTCTTTTCAACTCCAAATCCATTGCAAACCACAATTCAAACTGAATTCTGATTTTCACTCCTGCTAATTAATCAGCAGTCTGAATTCAATTCAATCAATCTTCTATCGATTATATCGTTCAATTTCTATTAAAATTTGTACAGTTTTATAGAATCGTTTTTAATTTTTTTATCTCAACATTAAATTTCATCTTTCATTTGATTCTATGAAGAAATTTAAATTTAAATTTGAATTAAATTTCATTTCAATTTAAGCTATAAATTAACTGTAAACTTCAATTCAAATTGAAACTTAATTTTCATTCTTCTTAACGTATCAGCAGTTTGAATTTAATTCAAATCAATTTTTAATTAATTTTAATCTTCAATTTTCTATAGAATTTTGACAGATTTTTTTTAGCTTTAATGATATTGAATCTTTTACTCAATTCTATATGGCAAATCAACTGTAAACTTCAATCTAAATTGAGCTCCTATTTCCTCTACCTTGAAGTATTTAGCATTTTAAATTCAATTCAGTTCGATCTTCAATACATTTGTAATCTTCTATTTCGTTTCAGATTTTGAACATTAAATCTTTCATTTAATTTTATGAAGGAATTTAAATTTAAATTTGAATTAAATTTTATTTCAATTTAAGCTATAAATTAACTGTAAACTTCAATTCAAATTGAAACTTAATTTTCATTCTTCCTAACGTATCAGCAGTTTGAATTTAATTCAAATCAATTTTTAATTAATTTTAATCTTCAATTTTGTATAGAATTTTGACAGATTTTTTTTAGCTTTAATAATAATGAATCTTTTACTCAATTCTATATGGCAAATCAACTGTAAACTTCAATCTAAATTGAGCTCCTATTTCCTCTACCTTGAAGTATTTAGCATTTTGAATTCAATTCAGTTCGATCTTCAATACATTTGTAATCTTCTATTTCGTTTCAGATTTTGAACATTAAATCTTTCATTTAATTTTATGAAGGAATTTAAATTTAAATTCAATTATATACAAAATTTGAATAATAAATTAATTATTCCTGCACAATCCAATTAACTTCCGTTTTTAATCCAAATTAAACTCTGATATTCGCAATAGTATACGCTCAGGAATTTAGATTTCAATTACTACGATGCATGATTTAATTGTAATCTTCAATTTACATGTATTAAGTATTAATGTTCAATTTTCTTTCGAATTCAACTGTTTTCAAATCTTTGAACTCAATTCCATTGCAATAAAATTCAAATCTAAATCAATTTTATTAAATTCTACTCTAATTTCCACGTGGTGCTGAGTGCTATGCATTCAGTTCAAATTTAATCCAATTTCATCTTTGATTCGATTTTAATCTTCTATTAAAAATTAGTTTGCATATTTCTTTTAGGTAAAAATTTTTAATGTTTCTAATATTTTGATTTGATTTACTCTCATTTGATTCTACATAATTTTTTCCTTTCAAATTCTACTTATGTAATTATAATAGCTAGTGCTAGATCTTCGATTTTCACCACCTTTAGGCATTTAGTTTGAATTTAATTCGATGTGATCTTCGATTTAATTAAATATTTATTTTTAGTTTCCCCTCATCCATTATTAAATTTAAATTCATTATTGACACATAAGTTGGGTACGTGAAATTATTCAATTTTTTTTCACAATATTGAATGATTAACTTGAAATTTGTAATTTTAATTAGCTTCCAACCTAAATTTTTGCTTCTGATACTCACTGCAAGTTTATATTCAATTCAATTTTCGATTTAGTTTCAATCTTTAGTCAATATGTATTCTATAACTTGAAATTCCTTTCAAATAATTCATCATTATTTCATTCTAATAGTTCGATTGAATTAAATACGAATATATTTTAATTTTAATTTTGAATTCAATTGGATTTAAACAGAAATTTATTATTTCATACAGTGATTCTCAAAAGCGGTTCTCTCTTTCCTTTTTTTTAAAGATCTACGTTTATCCATACTCACCATTTGCATGGTTTTCCCTTAAACGTATAAATTTCTTTTATCATTAGTTTGATGACAAAAAATACGCTGTACTTATGGCGTTAAGTTTTTTTAATAGAAAGTCATTATGTATAATGTTGGTCAATAACGCAAACAATGAATTCAGTCTTAGCTATTTCAGACTTCTGAACCTGTTTCATATTTATTTCACAACATTTACCAAGTACTTGATTCTGAAAATAAATATTTGTATGTCTGAGTATAGAGACCCAATTAAACTTTTTTTTTGTTAAGTAATTTTTTTAACAGTAAACATCAGTTGGAAATTTTAGTTTTGTTCAAATTAAGTTTATGAAATCATTTCATCCTACCTTTTCCTTTTTTAATTGCGTAATCATTGGATAGGAAATATTTAAAGAACTATTTCAATATCCACTAAACCATAACCAACCAATACCCATCTTCTCGAAGATAAATATACGCAGTTTCGAACCACTTCTACAATCGACCAATTCACCCTCTCGAATCAACGCAACGCACTTACAGGCTTACGAACGAATTCTAGAACTGGTAATGGATTAATAAATTTAAAATACTCGAACAACGTCGGCTAATTATAATCCAAAACGTACAATGCTCTCTAATGGCTTAGGACGGTTCACCGTACGTATCTCGTTCGCTTATACTCAATGCAGCACTATCGAAACGCAGCCACTCAAATATGGTAACAAGTTCGCAGCTTTCCCTATTACGATAATATTTAAAGCCCTTATTGCCCTCGTTTCGCATCCACATACCTTATCAAGTACGTCGTAGTTGAGTTGAAAAAAATCCAACCCTCGAACTCGATCTCGTATACTAAAAATCAACTATACGCGGCGAAACACGCTGGCTCCGATATATCTTCATTAAAAAAAAATCTTCCGCCGCAACCCAAATATTCCAATACTAGATTTATTCGGACCGCCGCTGCCGGTGTAAATCATTCGAAATAAATCTGGTAATAACGCAAACCGCGTACTATTTTTCGATTGCCGTTTTAGGGTTAGGCGTGTGCGATATACCCATTCGCCCCACGTATCCTTTAATTTATTCCCCTAATATATGTTTATTTGGTTTTTGCAAAGTACATAAATCCTGTTTAAAAGATATAACAAGGGAGTGTTTAATTTAGATAGCACAACTTATACGAAAATTCGGCAAAAGGCACGTACGCGCTAGGGCTAATATTTATGTAACGGAGACACGACGCGCCGCTCCGCCAGGTTATCAGAAATACGCTGCAACCTCATCCCGCCCTTGCTCGTGTTTTACCCATTTAGCGAAATTACAAATATTTCGAACCGATTGGAATTGGACGGGCGTGGGCGAATGAAATGTCGAATGTATGCGGAGAGGTTGCTCGCAGCCGAGGTACCTAATCCGAATTTTACAAGGGTCGCTTCCTTTTTTTCTTCTCCGCCATTACCCCGTTTATTTTTCCATTGTTTGGAGACCGAGCGAAAATTATCAAAGGTTCGATAATATTCGATTTTAATTCCGTCGCAGGGAAATTCGACGAGACGACCTCGGATAACCCGCTCTTTTATATCAAAAGTAGAAAAAATTGTTGGCGAAATGAGGTGAAAAACTCGCTCTCATTGCTATCGGCGCTTCCAAGTTTCATTTCAAACATATCTTCATACATCATCGATATGAATGGAATTAGCAAAATTAATATTGTAACTAACATAATAAAATTAAACCACAAAATTTCAATGCAAAAAAAAAATTAGTTTTAAATTGGGCATGTTCAAATTTTCAGATAATGGTGTTCACTCCTTTATACTCACACCCAGTACCGATGCTGGAAACGCCAAACCCACTTATAAAAAATTGAATTTGTCCCTTTTCTTCTACCTCACCTCTTCTGGCCTCCTTAAGTAGCTCTAAATCATCCTTGAGGAATGCCTCTACCCTCTTTAGCTGTACAGGTCACGGAGATTATCGAAAAAAAAGTTGTCATTTTTGTTTACGGGAATCACATGACTTAATATTCATTTAATTTCAGCGCTTTTAGACTCTCAAAAAATCAAAGCATTTTGGACAATTCGTCATTTGGGTTCACTTTGACACAAACATAAAAATTCATATTTCAGTCTTAAACTGACCTTGTATATTCTTCACCGAAAGCACGATTTTTCCTATTCAACAACCAAAAATTCTCTTTTCTCCCACCATATTTTGATGGAAAAATCACTTTTTTCGCACCAAATTTTTAGTTCAAATTCCTAACAAAACGCTTCTCAGAATAAAAAAAAAACGTAAGCGGTCATGTCGCATTACTATAGCTGAGTTTTTAACTGGGCTTGTTTAGTTTTACAAATAACATTGCTAACCTCTTCATGCCTACAGACAACGCTAAAAACCCAACCCTATCCCATCCAAAACCACTTAAGAAATGGAACTAAGAACGAATGTAGTATTTTTCGCCTCGCAATAATCATGAACACATATTTCTTAAATTATAACCACTGGAGTCTCCTCAAATTATCTTCGAAATGTTAAGATTCGCCATTTTGGATCCATTTTGACCCAAATTGAAAAAGTCATATTCTGGTCATCAACTAACCTGGAAGATTCAAAAAAATTTTTTAGAGCAATTTCCCCTCCAAATGCACTTGGGAAACTAAAATTAGAATAGGTTAGTCACTTGGACTAATTTCACCATATGACACCGTAATAAAAGAAATTTCGACATCTTATGTACCCCAACCACATTAAGTCGATAACCCCTTCTTCTCCGCTCCAACATGATGTGTGTAAGTGAATTCGGGATATAGTATACTTTCTATCTCCAATAGTCATATGAGTTCATATTAATTATATTTTTATTAATCTGAGGTTCCTCAAACTCTACTTAGATTCGGAGAATCCGCTATTTTGGATATATTTTGATC